>JBCNJP010000011.1:2033730-2105661 GCA_039602395.1 Deinandra increscens subsp. villosa
TATTTACTACTTAAATTCGATCGTTAGTCAATTAAAGTTGTACAAAATGATGTATCTTCAAATGATGGGTGTGACCTCAACCGGTGTGTCCTCTTTGGTTGCTAATGCTTTTACAAGTAAAGAACATGATTGCAATTTCACTTGGTATTACGCCAACTGAAAGATGCACTAGGTCATATCTTTGTCGAAACCCGTTTAATATTGACGGACTAAAACCTTGCTCTTAGTAATGCATGCGCAAAACTATTTATGTATGCGACCCATCTACTATGCAGGTGGCACATATCTGAAAATATCACAAAAAATTGCAAACAAAATATTAAGCTTCACAAGCAAATATTGAGAGTGTTACTCATTTGTCGCCACCACTAATCAACTCCCCAACGCAAGAAATATATGACTACAATTATTACATTGTGAATGTGTTTCAAACGTTATTTATTGCCTAAAAATGAAAATACATATTTTAGTAAAAGTGGAACTTAATATTACAGTATGAATTGAAAATTATATTAGAAACTGAAAATTACTCGAGAAAAACAAAAATATGTTAGAAATAAGAAAGTACATAAAAAATACGAAATTACATTCAAAATCGAAAATCAAACAAACATTTACACCATGGAATCCATTCTTGAGGAACACCCTCGGAGGTGAAGTCAAATTGGATTTGAGGAGGTGGGACGACATACGGGTCTTGGGGACGTGGGTTAGCCGGGGGTTCTTGAGGATATGGGTTAATTGAAGGGTTTTGAGGAGGTGGGTAAACCAGAGGGACTTGAGGAGCTCGGTAAACCAGATAGTCTTTAACTCTTGAAGAGGTGGGTAACCAGATCCTCTTCGTCAAGAATAGCAAATAGATCTTTAACATTCACACTCATGTAACTATTGACTTAAATTTTCTAGAACCATATTCTGCGGGGGTGTGGTATTAATAGGTTGGACTCTGATTATGGGTGTGCATTGGGTCGCTTGCGCACATCACTTTCTGATTCGATCTTGGCGGTTTTTCTTAAGGATACTGCCCCCTCTAAAACTCAGGATATTTTGAGGAGTGCCATTTTTAGTAGAATCGCCCAGAGGTTGGAAGTGAAATTTAATCTATCCCCTCTCCAAGAAGCAGTGTTTGCATGTCTTCGGGCTCCTCGGGCACAAGATTTTCTAACATTGGTCCCCATTGAAGGTTTGAGCCAACATATTTCGATTGTGGAGTATCGGGCTATCCTTAAGTACAAGCTTATGATCCATCTGTTTCCTATTGACGAGCCTTGCCCTGTTTGCTGGTTTAGATCGTTTTGGCGAACATACGGTCCATTGCAAGGAATTACCTGGGTTTAAATACATACATCATTTGTTTAGGAATGTTCTGTTTGATGTTCTTAAGCGGATGGGATTTTTGCAAAAAAGGAAGCTCTCATGAACTTCTTGACGGATCCATTTGAAGGGAGGTCCACTTTACGGCCGGCTGATGTTCTTGTGTTTAGCTAGGCAGGGGGGAAACGTGATTGTGTGGACCTTACTGGAGTGTCACCCATTATTGGGCTTAGGGACAATGGGTTTGTCGCGGGCCAAGCTATGGTGAAGGCGGAATCAGACAAAGTTGCTAACATAAGAAAACTTGTCTCGAGAATCAACATGTGTTTATGTCTTTTGCTTTTGATACATTTGAGTTCCTAGCCCCGTAGACGGTTGAATTTAAGTAATTTGATTGGTTGAAAAATAAGTGGGGTACCTTTAACTCTTCTACGCCAGTGAGAATCCTCACACTAGCCTTCACGCCACAAAGGGGTGGTGTTTCATGCTACGAAACTCTCACATGCCTGATGTGCACTAAATTATACATTTTTTATATCGAATATTCCTCACATTTTTTTAATTATTCCTGATTAAATATTCATCAAAGAGGTTAATATTGTTTCATTTGTAGTTTTTCAGAACAAGCCGGCTCCAAAATCTTAAAAGGAGTACTAAAATATCCTAAATCTTACACTCACTTGGTGGAAACAAACTCTTGGTGGGTTAGTAACATGAATCCATAAACAAACCTTAATGTATGTAACATTGACTTTGAAAAAACTCTTTATATTGAAAGTGTATTATTGTTTCTTAAAAACAAAACTTACCTTGCGTATCATGGAACATTTGTGCCTTAAAAAACAAATTAGTCAGTGAGCGACACCCGACTAGGAGTTGTGGCAACATATAAAGATGAAACCTAGCCTATGAAAGTGAAGCATTTGTGTTTTTATGTCTATCTAAACAACACGTTATTCATGCGAGCATTGGCGAAGGAAAGTGGTGCCCAGGGGGGACGACCCCCCCCCCCCCCCCCCCGTTTTTTTGGGCCGAAGTGCTAATTTTTGTGATTTTTCAATTTTTTATATATATTGAGAACACCACCCCCCCCCCCCTCGGGATTAGGATCCGTGACTTTTCGCCCCCGCGAAGTTTTCGGTGAAGTTTCGCCAATGCATGCGAGAGCGGTTTAGAGGTAATGGTTTGGGATTCTGGGCTGGTAATATTTTGTCACTTCATACACGCGAGAGCAGTGCATTTGTGAACTTGGTTTTGGTTACGACTGGCCGCGTATACTCGAGAGTGGTGCGTGGGATGAAACGGACCTTAACTCCTTATAAAGGTTTTTACTCAATAAAATGATCCGTTGTGTGTGTTGTTCCCTTGATGGTTCATGACAACGTATCCAAGCGTAACGACACTTTGAACATAAGGTCCTACGACAAAATGGCATTGGTTACACAATATATTTGTTACTTGAAAGAACAGTCTTCCTGGGAGCCGAGTCATCTATGCTTGTGAACAACGGGAGGAACGTATGATTGGACATACACTAAGAGGGGGCCCTTTCTATCATAGTATGGATAAAAAGATTACTAATCCCACCAATGGCGAGTCCTACCAAGTGATATTATCTTCGATTGAAATTAACTAAAAGTTTATTTTATCTATATTTTAAATTTATTTCTTAAAACTTATCAACTATTAGTTTGTGTAGACATTAATAAAGGTTTAAGTATAAGAGTCCTTATACATGTGTCCTTGAACGACCTCAGTATCTTACTATCACTATATTACACTAATAATGGTCGCACTTGCCCTAACGGTGGTGCTTATTTTCCACAATCACTCATTATGGGTCATTTTGGGGCTATTAGAAATAACAAAAATAGTGATTGTGAAAAATAAAGTGAGAGTTGGAATTTCTTCAGTTGAGAGTGATGACGGCTAACAAGTCATATATAGTTGAGGTTATTATAATCCAATAAACCCACCATATTTAAATTAAGAAACATATTTAAATGTACTATCTTATCTTATCTCAATCCTAATAAAGCAATAAAATGGTTTCCACATGTCTTCTTTTTAAGTTGTCCACATCAGCACTGTCACATGTCAAAACCAGATTCAATTATCAATTTACTAAATTACCAATTAAGACTAATTACCAATTTTATCTAAATTAAATTTTCATTTAAAAAAATTGACAAACATAATATAGATTTAATCAATTACTCAATCATTTGAGTCTTTTTTAAGGAAACAAATCAAGAAAATCATCTTTAATGTAATAAATTATCAATTAGTATTTTATAATGAATAATGTCATTAATAATTTTCAAATTTCTTAATCATTTTTTTATATTTAGCTAATATTATAATAAATTCAACACGTGTAGTACACGGGTCACTAACCTAGTACAATAATATAGAAATACATACGTATATATAACACAAAACAAATTTTAAATTAAGAGATACAAGCATTAAGAAACTAGTTTTTACCTAGAATTTTTTACAGAGTTAACCTTGTTTGATCACGTAATGAAATTCAAAACGGTTTGGAGAAGATTTAAAAGTTAAAGATATGATAATAATTAATAAAATTAGGTTAAGTCTAATTTATTATTATTTAAATGTTTACGTAGGTTATAAAAGAATTTCTTTTCAACTTTTGAGTTTAGTAAGTCGGCAGGTTAGAATTATAATTTGTTTCTAATTCCAAGTTGGTAGGGTTAAGCTTTGGTTTGAATAAGTTGGTATAATAGCTTAGTCGAATATGGCTTAATGTACATATATGGTTCTGATTATCCCTCACTTAATAATGAAGTTTTGATTCGAAAGATTTTAAAACAAATGATACCTAACATTTTCAATCACAGTTTTACTTAGAAGTTGTCCAAATAAGATCATAATTAAATACACATGTTTTGTGTAATTAATAACTAGTGGTGTAAGATCAATCTCATTCTCACCCCTCTAATTAGAAATTCCCATGCAAATCTTCTTAGCTATTAATCCACAATCAATATTGGTCCTTTTCTTTAGACACATATAATTGATTTGTGTGAAAATGACACTTTACTAGCTAATCTAATGATGATTGAGTGTTAGTTATATGTCTCAAGTCCATGGACGAAGCTTGGGACGAAATGAGAATGAGGCCGGACTACAGACGAATAGGGCCAGACTATGTATATGAATTTTTTTAAACCGAACAAGTATAAATTTACACTACGAGACAAAAAATGGACCGGGCCGAGGCCCAGTCTGGCCCCTTAATTAGAAACTTCGCTAGTGCTCGGGTCATTTCGTGACAAAGATGATACCACATAACATTTTCGAAAAAAAAAACATGGTTTATGCTATTAATGTGCTTAAAAATCATGTTACCTCAATTGCTCATCTGCTTAAAAATCATGTTATATCAAGTGTTTAATTAGTATGAAAAGACCGAAAGAAATGAGAGTTGACTTATGGTTACATGTATTATGTATATATAATGCTTGCATCATATGTGCCTCATGCAACCATAAGCAATAAACCAAATAAAAGAATAAAGTGATCACTTTTATTGTAAAATATAAGGTGTCTAGGATTAAACTTAAAACAACAAGAAAGTCGGATCGAGGATGGGAAAAGGGGGCAAAAGTTATAGCACAATGATTGGCCTTTTATAGGAAGCATTTCCAACAACAATGTTATGGACACGATTCTTGCCCCCCAAAACAATTTCTTTATATATAACAATCATTTTTATAACGAATGGATCAAAAGACTTGTATGTACGGTACGTTATATTGTTAATGTAATTAAGAACATCGTAGGATATACGTATTTGGTTATTTGATCTCATAAGGGCAATCCTTAAACAAATAGGAATCCATTTGGAGATGGACTAGTGTAGTAAAACTCCTTTATTCATATCAAACTTGAATATAATAATTTGATGTACAATATTAAAAGATAATAATAGTATTTTGAATCTGTTGTAAAATTATAATTAAAATCTAAAATTGGTAAAATTGTATTCGATACTTAAAGTAGATTTATAAGTGTTGCGTCCTAGAATCTCCGGGTTCATCGATTATGGAATGTAACCTGAGTTAGGTTGAGTGAAGGTCCTGCAAGGCAAAAGAAACTGTTAGCCTTGTTATGAAGGGTCCCGAAGGCTAGGGGGTTTTCGGAACCAAGCTCCGGCGTGAGAGTAAGTGAAAGGCCTAAGGAGATAGATAACTATAAAGTATAATCGAGTTTTATGAGCTAAGGATCGAATGAATCGTTACCTCTATCTACCTATCTTTTTTAACCTCTCCTCGCCGAGTTCATTAAATGCCCAGGACATCTAATGATATCATGCATTTAATGCAACTTAAGCATGTGGTTAACAATGTCTTATTCCCCGTGAGACTAGTTGGATGTGGCAGACACGTGTTACATCAGTCCTCGCCCCTCCTAGCCCGACCTAGATACTTATGGAATCAAGGAGCTGCTTATCGCCTACGCTCCTTATTCCTTTCTTCGGGTGAATAAGCCCTTTTCCGCCAGGGCAACTTCCTTTGGGAAGCCCTTGGCCCACATAGATGGGGATGGGACTTGAGGAATCAATCCTGGGCATTTAATGAAACTAGTTTTGACTCTCACGACAAGAAATCACTGGACTAAAGCCCAAATCCCTTAGCATGCCTTTCCTACACTCCTTGGTATTTTATTTATTTGTTGCTTCCTCTTTCCGTGCTCCTTCGGTTTTTTCCCGGCATTCTATCCGCCTATCACAAGTATAGGAGCTTACAGCTGGCTATTGTTTCTCAAACATCCTCTGACTCTATCAGCAACACGTCAAATGTTGCTGGGCCCTTGGTGGATACTGCCCCTACTTCAATGTCGAAGAAACGTCCTGCCCCTAAGGACATGGCTAGAATTAGCAAGAAAACCTCTTTGAGAATCAACCTGAGTGGCAAAAAGGCATGTGTTCGCTTTGATGAACTTCCCTCTGCTGCCATTTCTACCCCTTGCTGAGTGTTCCCCTGAGCTCTGCTCCTGTTATTGAGCTTTCTGGCCCACTTGTGGAATTTTCTACCGTTTCCTATCTTCCATGATCAGTTGTTTACACTGATTCTTTGGTTGTCAAATTAATGGCCTATACTAAAGCTAGTGTGTGTCTTACTTCCTCTCCTCCTGTCATTACCAGTGATACTCCTATCTTGTTTTTCAGGTTAGTTGAACTCTTTGAATCTGGTGTTGCAGGTTTATCTGGTGTTCCTGAGTTCCTGACTCTTTATGACCAAGTTTTGCAATCTGATGATCCTTGTTTGGAGAATGAGCCTAACTCCCCCAATCCTTAGTATGATTATGACGGTGTTGGACCCCTACCTGGCTCGTCGAAGGGGCTGCCATTCGTACCTGGATGAAATTTGTGCCAAGGTTATCTCATTGAGGGATCTACTACTAACATGAACTTTATGAGGTTTTCCATCCCCCCCCCCCCCTGCTGAACATTGGGCCCTAGCCTCCTTGATATTCCTAAACTTAATGTCCGTTTTGCCACTACTACAGTGGATATTTTTAAGCTTCGCACTGAGATGCAGAAAATGATGTCATGGCTGGAGTTATGCAACAATTGTTTGAAGGTGAAGAATGATGAATATGGATGTAGGTTGGAGAAGGCCTTGGAAGACAAGCTAAAACGTTTGAAGGATTTGAATGAGTAGGATGAGGCCAAAGTTGCTCATGATGGCTTGATTATGGAGGTTACTTGTTTGACCAATGAGTTGGGGGTGTTGGATGCCCGTGAGAAGGAGCTAGAGGATGTGAAGGTAGAGTTGAAGGAAACACGTGTGGCTCTTGCTGAGAATCAGCAAATAATTCTTTTCCAAAAGGTACTCACCTGTCGATTTTCCTTCAACACCTTGTACATTTGTCTTAACTCTGCTGTAATTTGCAGGATACTATTGGTTCTTTGTCCTCATCTCTCGAGGATGAGAAGAAGGAGAGGACCGATACTCATGCAGCCTTTGCTTATGCCCAGTATTTCCTTGAAACTGAACTTATCAAGAACATGCATAGTGTCGAGAGGCTGTAGAAGGATAGGAAGTGGTTGATAATAGAAGGTTTTGCTCAAGCTGTGAAACGAGTTCACACGTGTACCCAATTTAGCAATCTCTTCATCTAGTAGAGCTAATATTTTTTATTCTTGCATGTGAACAAATATTATTAAAATATATTTATTTTTCTAGCCTTATGCAAATTGCTTAAAACATTCAAATATGTTAGTGATACATAAACACAAATGTGTTAAACTAAAACTAAGAAAACTCGAATAAGAAAAATAAAATAAGAAAGAAAAAAACGAAAAAAAAGACAACAAAATATAGAAAATGAAAGAAATTAGAAATAAAAAACTATACGTAAATATGATACGTAAGACTTCAACTTGGGATCTAAGGGTTTGAGTTAATCCATTTAATCACCACACCAACTAACTTATTTCTTAAATTACTTGCATTCATATGTATATACACATATTTAAATATATATATATATATATATATATATATATATATATATATATATATAATGGGAGAGGATCATTTGAGAACCAATTGGGTTTGAGAACTAAAAAGAACTAATATCAGCCACTAGTTTATATATATGGAAAAACCCCCATGAATTATAGTGGTCCCCACCTGAAATTAGTGGTGGAGATTTAGTTCTCAAAAGTTCTCAAAATAAAAAAGTTCCCATTTGAACCTAACCCTATATATAATAAATAAAAATTTGAAAATAGGTAGCCTAAATGTTAGAAGGCCTTAACCCTAGATTGGATTGCTTTACCCGTTGAGACGCCCTTACAATACCTCATTACACGCATTTTAGTCATAAATCCTTATCCGTCCAACTTACCCGTTCTTGCAGAATAGAAATCATCAAACCTAGAACTCGGGGATGTTACAACCTTGAAGTAAAATAAGTTTCTTCGCAAGACTAAAATTTCTTATACATAAAATTATATGTCCTAAACAATGTTGCAGAAATCGCGATTAATCGGTGATTAATCAGTGATTAATCGCTTAGCGGCACCTCACCGTCTACGATTAATGATTTAATGGTCAGCTGGTCAACGATGGTCAACATCGGTCCTTGGCGGTCCTTAGCGGTCTTGGCGGCCTTGACGGTTAGCCAACTTTAATAATTAAAAACATGAAAACTTAAAAAATTGTATTTTTTGACTTTAATATTGTAGTATTTGACTTAAATATGTTTGTTTTTTGGGATTATTGAACATATTCGACTTTATTATTGTATTTTTTTTACTTAAACATTTATATAAATACTAGTTTATTACTTTTAAGGTTATTTACTTATTTACTTATTAACTATACTAGGATATTGACATGTTGAAATATGTAAATATTTATATATATAGTGTTAGGTTCATTTGAGAATTTTTTTATTTTTAGAACTAAAATATTTTCCAGTTTTCCAATATTTATGAGTTTTCCAATGATCATAATATATATATATATATATATATATATATATATATATATATATATATATATATATATATATATATTTGTAATAATTTAGGGTCTCCGATTAATCGCTGATTAATCACGATTAATCCGATTAATCGCTTAACACCAGTCGACCGTCGAGCTACCGCCAAGTGATTTCTGCAACCTTGGTCCTAAGCAAGGAAGACTCAAATAATTAAGGCAGTTCTTCTTCCCACAAAGCTTGATCCTAATGACCTCTCTACGTAGGTTAAAAAAATCAACCAAAATTAAAACTTGGGAACTATATGTAAGGCTATGTGTAGTCATAATGCCCCACCATGGGGCATTATGTGACATGTGGCAGTGACGTGGCAAATGGGGGGTTATGGGGGATGAGTGTGTAGTCATAAAGCCCCTATAATGATTACTTCAATTATTATTATTATTATTATTTTTTATATTTTAATATGTAATTAAATAAAGAAATTAAAAAAAGATATTTTTTATTTCTAAAAATAGAAATACAACTAGAAATACAATATAGTGAAAAAAAAAAACTAGTCATCGTCTGGTACGTCATCGTATGCTTCATCTTCATCACTTTCATCATCCTCATCGTCCATATCATCACCTCCATCGTCGTCGTCATCATCACTTTCATCGTCGTCGTCATCGTCATCCTCATCGTCGTTGTTTTCGGGTTGAGGTTGAGGTTGAGGGGCATTTGGTGGTGGTCGAGTATCCCATACATGTTCAATCAAATCCACCATAAGTGTGTTATGTCTATATATAGTATATGATGGATAAAAAAAGAAAAAAAAAGAAAAAAAAAGAAAAAAAAATTAAATGTGGTCAACTAGCCGTTCAACGGCTAGTTTGAAATTGGTGGAATTTTTGGGCGTGATATGGGTAACGCCACTAGACAATTTGAAGCAACATAGCGCCCCGGGGGGTGCCCAGGGGCGCTATGAAGGGCGCCATAGTGAGGGATTTGGGACTATAACGCCTGATTACACATAGCCTAATAATCTAAAACATTTAATCATTTGATATTTATTTGTTCAGTCTTATTTTTAACACATATTAAAAGAATATGCATATACTTCAATCATTACCCCTCGTTTGTATTTTATTAGGTACATCAAGTATAAGGAATGTACAAGCAATGGTGTGGCCATCAATTTCAGAGCTTTTGTAGCTTTCCTTGCATGGGGGGATCTCATTCTTCACATTTTCATTTTTATGTATATATATTCAACTACAAGTGTGTGTATATATATTATATAATTATATCTGTAAGGTAGGTTGCACTAAAAATAAAAATTGAAGTTTTTTTCCTTACAAAACCTATGAAGCAATCATAAGTGACATATGTAAATTAGATCCTAATACACTGTATTTTTTTTTATCATAATATGTTTTTCACTATGTGTTAGGATCCTGATCTATACATATCATCGTATGATTGTTTACTAGACTTCTTAGAAATTATTATTTTCCATAATGTAATTGTATGTGTATGTAGAGAGGGAAAGGAAGGGGGGGGGGGGGATATATAGAACCAAGAAAGTCTTATTTTGCATGTGAAATCCGCTGAAAAGGAAAGAAAGAAAAAATAAAGAAAAGAAATTAATCATAGTCGTCGGATTAACAGATCCAAAAACACAGAAGAGGTTTTTTGGTTTAGTAATTTTTAAAGTTTTATAATGAACCTCTCACTATCACTATGTATGTATATATTCATCTCAGATATGCAATTTTTTCAAGTAAAATATGTCATTCAAATATTTTTATTAATTCACTTTCTAAATGACAAATATTATAAAAGAAAAACTTGCTACTGTTTCTTTACTTTCCCACTACACTATGCTTGATTTATTGTAATTACTAATAAAAAAATTAAATAGAACTGTTATATCATAATTGTATTTAGTTAGACACACTTTATAGATTTATCCATTAGAAACATTTAATACATTCGAACTTCAAATTCTTACTACAAGTCATTTCATTTCCTGATAACATAAGAAGTATTCATTTTCCTTGATAAATACAATATAAAATTGACATTCATTCATTAAGCAAAAGATATCAGGTCCTCTAGCTGCTTGCTTTTGGGTCCCTTGATTAGTATCATTCTTCATCCTTAATTTGGAAAACTAATATCTTCGAAATCGTCCAACGATAAGAAAACCTCGTCCAAACACGAAAGCTCTGTCCCGTCATCATTGTCGTTGTCGTCGCAACTATGATCATACACTCGACATATGACCCACTTGCTAACATCCTAAAAGTTCAAAATTAAAACGTTAAAAAGAGGTAAATGTAATAGGCAATCAAATGTGTCTTTAGTTAATCATAATTATATCGTTTTTACCATAAATATATAATTACTCACTTGGATATAATATCCTTAAAATGTTGATTTCAATATTATTTTAGAACATGTGTAGAGATATGATAGAACAGAAAGTACATATGCATTAATAAATAATTATCACACTAATTAATTATCACTTGGTTTCGCTATTTTGTCGTAAATGTGACACAAAAATAGAGTTTTTTTCGACTTGGAAAACACGCAAATTTGTAGCAAATTGTGATGTAAAATTCACAAATTCTGATAGAAAAACCAACTTTATTTTTATACTCTTAACATTATTGTTAGAAGAGGCAAAACTAAAAAATTTCTTAAAAAATAACACATGCATAAATTTTTTAAGGGGTAAAACACGTAAATAAAAACTAAAAAATCCATCATAAAACCAAAAAAATCTAAAAAATTTTCTTTTCACGTACGAGTTTAAGAAGTAGCATATGCTACCCCTAGACCTAATAGAGTGTACCGCCCCCTGATTGTTAGTTTGACCGTAACCCGCTTTTCTCACACCCTAAACTGTGGATTACTTGACAATCGGGGTGTGACTCCCGTAGAAAATGACATAAATGAGTCACCAAATACAATAACTCCAACCCGTCACACTCTTTGTCTCTATCTCTCTTCTCTTTCTTTGTCATCGTTCTATTTTCTCTATTTTATTAATTAAAATATTATAAGAAAATAATTGATGGCGAGTTGTTAACTTAATATATTTAAAATATGAAAATGAAAGATAATAACATTAGAGGAAATATGTGTAAAATATGAAAATGAAAGATAAAATATGAAAATGAAAGATAATGACATCATATAGGAATAAAAATGTGAAACATTGAAAAAGTTTTTTGAACAGAATAATAAAAAGTGAGCTTTATTTGAGAAGTAAACTTAAGAATAATATAAATATATAAATATATAAGTAAATGAAAAATCTTGATGACTTACTGTTTTGGAGCTGCCTCTTCTCTTGGATCTACCACCATTGCTGCTACTACTAGAAGATGAACTACTACCATTACAAGAAAGCTTAAATTCCTCCATAATCCAATTAGTTTTAACACCTTCAGGAGCTTCACCAATATGAAACACATAATATTTCTTAACTCCAACTCTTTTGCTACTATTTGAACTTATAATTTGTTCATCACATGCCCATGATTTCCAGTACCCGCTTGTCGTTACTCGATTTTGTGTCCTCCTGCTGTAATAATACCACTTTTTTCCTTGTGCCATTGCTTTACCTAAAAGCAAAGCAAAACCTTGAATATAATATAACTTAAATAATATGTGTGTTCAGTGTTTGTCTGTATATATACAACTTATACATACGTATACATCATGCATGTTAAAAATATTGCTAAGATTGATAAAGGGCCCTTCAATTCTTACATCACCCAAAATGTTTAAAAAGTGTTCTAAAAGTGTTTTAAAAGTAAAACATTGTTATACTATTTTTAAACGGCCGTTTCACTGTTTTCAAATGGCTTGTGTGAGTTTTTTAACGTTTGAAAAGGTGAAACGGCCGTTTCTTGGGGCTAGATCGCAGATGATGTGGTAATATACGATATTTTAAATTTAAATGGGTGTTTCACTATTTTCAAATGGGTTGCGTGAGTTTTTCAACGTTTGAAAAGGTGAAACAGCCGTTTCTTGTGGTAAAATCGCAGATGATGTGGTAATATACGATATTTTAACGGGTGTTTCACCATTTTCAAATAGCTTGTGTGAGTTTTCCAACGTTTGAAAAAGTGAAACGGTCGTTTCTTGTGGTAAAATCGCAGATGATGTGGTAATATACGATATTTTAACGGGTGTTTCACCATTTTCAAATGGCTTGTGTGAGTTTTCCAACGTTTGAAAAAGTGAAACGACCGTTTCTTGGAGTTAGAGATCGCAAATGATGTGGTAATATACGATATTTTTGATATTTTAAACAGGTGTTTCACTATTTTCAAATGGCTTGTGTGAGTTTTTCAACCTTGAAAAAGTGAAACGATGAGATTAGATTGCAGATGGTGTGGTAATATACAATCTCTAGACAAAAGAACCAAGAAAAATGAGAAATTTTGAAGTACCATCCAAGTCCCAAGGATCATAAGGGTAAAGATCAAGATCCGGGATGATATCAGGGTGGTACGGTAAGAGAGACGCTTTGCGATGAAGGAAGTGAACGACGAGCTCTTCGTCAGTCGGACAGAATCGAAAACCAGGAGGAAGATTGACATTATGATTGTCACCCATGTTAAGAAAACAAAGAAGAAGCTAGGATGATTAAGTGGATAAGTAGATAAATGAACAAGAAATAGGATTATAAGATGTAGATGTTGTGTATGATGTGGGGTTGCAAAGGTTTTGTATGTGGGCACTATATATATAGTGTTATTAAGAGAGAGAGAGAGAGAGAGAGAGAGAGAGAGAGAGAGAGAGAGAGAGAGAGAGAGAGAGAGAGAGAGAGAGAGAGAGAGAGAGA
This sequence comes from Deinandra increscens subsp. villosa, assembly GCA_039602395.1. Lineage (NCBI taxonomy): Eukaryota > Viridiplantae > Streptophyta > Magnoliopsida > Asterales > Asteraceae > Deinandra > Deinandra increscens. The sequence goes on from JBCNJP010000011.1 coordinate 2,047,376, forward strand.
GAGAGAGAGAGAGAGAGAGAGAGAGAGAGAGAGAGAGAGAGAGAGAGAGAGAGAGAGAGAGAGACGTGAGATGGAAGTATTGTGATCACCACCATGAGGGAGAAGTTAAGTGTGTGTGATGGAGTGTGTATGTGTGGGGGTAGGGGGGGGGGGGTGGGGGTGGGGGGGGGGGGGTAGGTTTGATGAGTTTTCAATTAGAAGGTTGTTGCCTGAAGGATGTGTGCCCTACTTGCCGTTTTAAAAAGGAACGGTCGGATACTAAACAAGCCACTGGATCTGTTATATATATGTAAACATAGTAGCTATCTTTACAGTTACAGGAGATTTAATACTTGTTTCCTTAGAAACTTATCAAAATATAATATGCATGGTTGTTATAAATTAATTTTTTATACAAGACCGCCTTGATAATAATGCTGACATTATAAGAAAATATAGGTATGTATTGAACTAGATTTTCAACACGTGAGTATAACGTGAGTATATATACAAAACACTCGTTTTGTTATAATGTCATATATGTAAAGAATACGAAAAAAAAACTACGTAATTAACAAACCAAACACACAACTAACTTGTGTATGCTAAGTGTGTTGCATTCAGATAAGAAACAAAAAAAAAGTACCAAAAACTATATAGGTTGGCATGCAGGGCCGGCCCTGAGAATCCCATAAAAAAAAAGTTTGAGCTCGGGGCGAGTAAAAAGTTTGGATCTCCTAACATAAAAAGTCAATAACTCATATAAAAAGTCAATAAATCGACAATTGTAATAAGAATAATAAAAAAAAAGTATTGAAGCAAAACGTTCTATTATAAATACTTAAGCAAATCATAAGACTCTCTTAGTATACCACATCTAAGTATACCTCACAATATATGGAAATAGTTTGGCCCACTTCAATTTTCTTTAATTACAAGTGACCCCCTCAAGATTTAGACTTCTATTATCCTTCACTTATCAATAGTTACGAGAAAATCGCTGAACAATAAAATTTTATATAAAATATATTTTAAAAAAAATATTAGGCCCTGAGCGGTCGGCCACCTTGTCCATACTTAAGGCCTCCCATGTTGGCACCTCGTACCACCATAGTATGTCACATAGACTTTACTACTCATAAAAGCTTGTATAAGTTCATACAAGCTTTTATTTTTATATATTGTATAGTTAAGAACTTTTTATTGAAAAATAAACTTGAAACATCCTAGTTTAAGTATAACGCATATACCAAAGGGCTTTTGGTCTAACGGTCGGTATGTTCGTGATGGACAAGACTTTCTCTTTCAAAATAATAGGGGTTTAAACTTTGTGACAAACAAACAAAAATTGTTGTTCAAAAACAAGTATCACGCATATATGTAATTATGTCAAACAACTAGTTTAAGCATTTAAAAAGATGAAGTTAATGCTACCCGAATAAAATGTTACATTAAGCTTAAAAAATGTTTTAATAGGTCTAATATAGCTTTATATTAAATGATGTGCATTAGTTAATGTTGGATTACACCAGATACAACTTTCTAATTAAATAACGTAATCTTTTGTCAAAGGGTTGTATTTAGTATTTACTATTAAAATTTGATATTTTTATGATGTCATTTAACATTTAAATACAACTTTTTTAACGCTAAAATGCAAATTCGTTACCTCACATGCAACTGTTGCAATACTCATGAAATGCAATCTTTGCAATACTTTAAATGCAACATTTACTATATAAAATGCAACTTTGCAACACTCAAATGTAACATTAGCTACCTCAAATAGAACCGTTACACTCAAATACAACCATTATAATATTTTTGATAAAATAAAATACAGCTTTTTTACATGCAATCTATTTTTTATGAGTTTAATTACAACAAATTATGCAATATTTTTTTAGATTTTAGTTACAAAAAATGCAACATATTATTCAACTATGTAACATAATTGTTTGAAACACTAGAATTTCTACTAATATGCAATATATGTAATAGATAATCTTATGTAATAATTTAATATATGTATAATCTCAAAATATATAACACATTTCATCAAATAATAACTTCCTACTCATTTGTAAGATCCTAAAATACTTCAATATGTATGTTTTACATAATGTCCTACATCATAGCTTTAAAGTTCGTTGGTATCAAAAATTTTCTGCATTGAATCTAACTCAGATTTTTTTCCTTGATGGTGCTCTTCAATTTCTTTTTAAATTTTAAGCAACTTAGCCATTATAATCATACACCCTAAACACGAACTCGATCAGCGGTTTCATAGAATCCTTCAACATGGTTGCAGTTGTTGCACCAACATGTAATCATTACATTTATGTCATGTTTTATTTATCATGTTAGAGGAATCGTCCAACATATAGCATCAGAACGATGTTGCTTAATCAATTCCTCATATATCTTGATGAATCTATCGAAATCAGAACTGATCAAACAATCAAAAATCGCCTAATCATACATGTTTTCAGACATAAAATCTTAATCAGATTCGTGTTTTAGAAACCCTAATATGATCATAACAAATCTAATTTGACTTCGACCTAAACTATACGTGGAGCGAAAATGAGCCGTTACCCTGTAAGGACTCGTTAGGGTTTTAATTTTTGAAGCGAAAATGAGTCGCTACCATGTAACGACTGGTTACAGCCTATAATTTTTGAGTATGTAATTCAGCTCCATAACGGGTCGTTTCACTGTAACGCCTCGTTATGAAGCTTCTGGCCAGTGAGATCTTAATGACCCACTGTTGTATTGTTTAAACCTTAATTACTTATGTTTTTACCTACAATATTTGGACCTTGTGCAATGGAAATTGTACCATATGCATATTATAGATAATTTCAACACATATATATGCTCGAACTTAATTATGATATTGATTTAGGTCGTACGTAATGAATTTGTGATGGGGTGTGCGGTGATGATCACATTCTGAAATACTGTCATCTATGGATGTGATGGGGCACATCATGGTGGTAAGCACGGTGTATTGCAAAGGAACCTGTTTTTGAAATTAAACTTCACATTTATACAAATAGCATTACACACATGATACCACTCGATTGTTTGCATGCCTGTTTGCATACATATATTATATCACTTTTCACATTTACTACCATATTATAACCAAAGTTACCAAACCATTACAGATAGTCTTAGAGAATGATAAATACTCATAGCTAGATAGATATCGATCTTAACAACTTGAGTTAGCAACATTAACTAAAATCGATTAGTCCCTTATGCCACCTGTAATACTTCCGTCACATTTTTTCAAACTCCCTATTTTTCCAACACACAACATACTATAATCATCTTTCACTTTCATACTTTACCCTTATACTACCCACATCACACTTCTTTTCACTTTTTTTAATAATAAAAATTTACAAAGTAACAGAGAGAAAGAGAGAGAGAGAGAGAAAAAAGAATATGGGTTGTGTGAACGGGTTCACCATCGCATAAAATCGAAGTATACGGCAAAACCACCATCCATAATGATGTAACTGCATATAAGGCCCCGCGGTCCTCCATCTCTACCTCAGCACAACGTAGTACCGCAGTCTACGGCTCTAGTATTATGCTCGGCCTCGGTAATACATGTACTACATGATGTAGATTGAAGCATACCACCATATAAAAAACAAGAAAATGCATGATCACCATGTACCTCATGCTTATATCATCCTAGTCATATGGATTGTGATTAGATTACCATGTGGCATGGGTAGGTGGGGGGATATTCATGGACTTGTGCATCTTATACTCTTGCCAACTTATGTGGCCCTACAACTTGGGAGTGCCCCCCTAAAACCAATTATTACCATGATCAAACTATCTACAAAGTATGTAGCCTTGCATTTTCTTTTCGTTGGCTATTATTTAATTTTCTTTTGTGTAGATCATAGATTTACTATACTTCTTATCCCCGATATACAATATACAAGTATATATAGATGTATGAGTATATATTTATGTAAGATCATGTATAAATATATAGAATTAGATGAGGGCGGATCTAGAAACTTTTTTCACTGGGTTTAATTTTTTTTATGTTCGGAATCTAACAGCAAAATGTTAAAATTTTTGGTTTCGTCGGTTCGGGTCAATATCTATATACTTTAGAAAATCTAGCAACCAGCACAATTATCCGTGTTGTTTTCTGTTTTACTTTAGAAAAACCACAAAATGTGTTGTTTTTATTAAAAAAACATAGAAATTGTTGTTTCAACACAAAAAATCGTACAATGCAAAACATATACAATTTTCACAAACTAGTACAATTCTTTTAAATAAAAAACAATTTTAGTTCTTTTATATATCAATACTATACTCAAATAAAGAGAAAAAAAAAGATTGATTTTATTGTGTAATTTTTAAAAAAAAAATAATTCCGTATGAAAGTTTTATGAACATTTAAAAAAAGTGGGGGAAACTTAAAAAAGTAAAAAAAAAAAAGGATGTTCTACGAAAAATACAATTCCACCTCTTATTTTCTTCATATTTTATTATACTTTAATCTCTACTATTGATTTATAAAATTAATAGATAAGATATCTTTCAATTCCTTTTAGACAAAATATGTTTTTAGTGGATCCAACCTCTAAAATATTGTACACAAAAACATTAAGAGTTCGACATAAAACAATAAGCAACAATGACTTGTACCTGAGGCTATGAAGAAAGTAAGAAAACCTTCAATGTAGCTACCATCTTGCATTTGTTAATAGTACTAGTCAGTGACCCGGGTAATACCCAAGACTATGATGATATAAAAAAAAACAACTATACGAAGTAAAGATCAAAGCTTTTTTTTTAACTATTAACATGATCTCTAGAAAGTCCATTTTTCTTTTATCCTTATCACAAACTTTAAAAGTGAATAAATTAAGTTGTATACCCCATTAATAAAAACTCATAAAGAAAAACATACTTTAGAGTTCTAAAATCTACATTACACAATTGGAGTTCAAGTTCATCAATGTTGGGCTAAGAAAGTCGCGACTTTGTTTTTTGATTCATTTACCATCATTCGTTGATCGAAACCTAAGCAATATGGATCTAGCTTTGTTAGATTTTCTATCACGAATCCAAAGCAATTTACGGATCGAATTTTCGTTGAGAAATGAATAAGATATGATGAATCAAAGTTACCCTAAGCAATATGGATCTAGTTATGTTAGGTTTTTTTTTATCACGAATCCAAAGCAATTTACGGATCGAACTTTCGCTGAGAAATAAAGAAGATATGATGAATCAAAGTTGTGGTATTGTAAAAAAAAAATTGGATATTTTTTGTATGGAAAGAATTTAATTTTTTATTTTTAATTATAAGATCCTTGTATTTTGTAAATACTATTTATTTTTTTAACTCAAAAATCTGTAAAAATGACACATAAGCCTAATCGTAGGTGGCACACCTTAAATTATATCACCTGGATATCAAAAACTTGTGTTTATTATATGTATAAATAGATAGATAATAGAAGTATAATAGAATATTCACTTTCCACATAATAGTACGTTTTTAAAATGATAACAACATCATGTAATTACAATATATCACATAAAAACACGTTTAAAAATGATATCAACATCGTGTTTTTATGTAATTACAATATATCACATAAAAAACATTTTCTAAAAATGATAGCAACATCGTGTTTTTATGATAATAGCATAGTTTTTCACGTAGTGTTATATACTAACAAAAAACATCTTTAAAAAAAAAAACATAGCGATATTTTACATGTACTAAAGATTAAAAAAATGTCCTATTATATGGTATAAAGTTTTTAAAAATAGTAAAGTATATAAAAGTTAATGAAGTTATAAAAACACTAGTAGAACTATTATTTAATGAAAAAATTAAACAAATAATGCTTAATTCTCTCTTTTACCCCTAGTAACCATAAGTAACTCTTAATTAACTATCTAACAAAATCAAGTTAAAGAGTAACCACAACGTGGTGAGCTATGGTCTATCACGTGACACTTTATACTTTGTTTATTTATTTATTTATTTTATCTAAACGCAACTGAGGTTTTGGTTGTAGTGTTTTTTTTTTAAATATAGTTTAGTTCTACATCACTATTTTTAGGTGTCTAATTTTGTACAGTTTTACACCGCTTCCATTAGTTTTAATTTTAGAGTTGCAATCTAATTTTTTTTAGGCTTATAGGGCCTCTTATTTTAACATCATTGCGGAGTTTTTTTGTGTTTTCATTTTTTTAGTTGTGTTTTTTTGTGTACATGGTTTATCCTCATGGCAATGCACAAATACTTATGCAATCTTATTGTATTTCTATTTTCTTTACGTTATGCATGTTATACCATTACAGACCCTTTCGTGTACTCATATTATCTTCGAGTTAAAACGCAGATAGTAAATCACTACAAATTGCCCATTCTAAGGGTGGAGGGGGCATCCTTTGTTTCGCTCCCCAAACTTCGCTGCTTCGTGTAGCTTTCTCCGGCTACTCGCCCACCTTCACGGTTTCAGCTTCGTAGCTTTGGTGTGCTGCTTTTTCAAGCCGTTTGAAGCTGGGCTTTAGTAAGAGTGATGTTGATCTTTTTTTAAAAAAAAAAGAAAGAAGAAAACAAACTTAAAGTTTTCCACTACAACCCCCTCTATTCTACTACCATTTTACTTCAAACTCATTATTTCTCTTTAATAAGTTGGCACAAAATGATGATTTCATGTTCCATCAAACCATTTTACTATCACCCCTCCCTCCACCCTAAAGTCTTATTATCATCTCTCTTTAACTGATTTGCATACGGGTTTGTGATAAATTTGCAGCCTTTTCTAGTTACTTTCAAGATTCTTTAAGCTAGGGTTATGTGTCTTTCTTTCTTGATTTCTTTCTTGCTTTTCTTGATTTCTTTCTTCCTTTCCTTTGGTTTCATTTTCTGGACTTTGGAGTATTGTCTCTTGTGAATTGGCCTTTTTATCATTTGGGTATCTTTCTTTTTTCTTTTTTCTTTTCAAAACGAATTAGAAAAAAACATGAAATTCTCCAACTATTTAAACGTTTTAACAGTTTTCCAACACAATAATTGAACCATTACCATTTAAAAAGATGAGTTTTATTCAAAATTAAGGTATCACAAGGTCAAATACTCTTTGATTTTACCACTATTTAATTTTTTTAACGTCGTTTAAAACTACCCCTAAATCTTCACCTTGAATCGGGTTTGAACTTGAGGTCTCAAAGTCTCCAAGCTCTAACAAGTATCCTCATACCATTAGGTCAAATGCCTTTTAGGTTTTTACCACTATTTAATGGTGTGTGTTTTTTTAATTTGGGTAGGTTATTGATATTCTTATATCTTATTTGTCATGTCTGTATAACACGCTGGTCTCACATACTATTAATAATATTTGATAAAAACTTTACATGAAATTTTTTGAATTTAGATGATATATGCTTTCCATATAAAAAAACTCTTTTAAACAAAAGAAATAAAAGGCTTTTGATCGTATTTACCTAAATATATTTGTTTAGATTTAGTTAACTATCATAATTTACGTATAGCTAGTATCTTCAAATAGTTTCAACCATTCTGAAATTCAAGGTAGATTTTTCTTCTCCATAGTCACGGGGACCTCAAATCCTACCATCTGATCTCATATATTCAACCAGTTTCTCCATTAAGGAACCACCAATCTTCTCACCTTTATTCGACATGACTTGCTCCTTATAAACATCACCACATGCTTTGTTTTTAGGTCCATATCCATATATATATTCATTAATTATTTTCTTAAATAAAGTAAATTGCTATTTGAGTATTTGAGTTTATGACGTTTAATAGGTTTATCTATTTACGGGTTTATCTATTTAAGTACAAAATCTGAATTATTAACAAATTCAGGTTGTTTATCTATTATACAATTAACATTTGCATGTTACCAGTGGCGAAGCTTGAAAAAAACTAGTGGGGGGTCGGGATCTATATAAAAAATTTTCACAACTAATATGGGGGGTCGAAACCGGAGCATATCGAAATTTTCTACACGAAAATTATATACTCGTTACATCGCAAAAAAAAATTCGGGGGGTCGGGCGCTCCCTCCCGCCCCTTATATCCTTCGCCACTGCATGTTACTATGAATAGTGTCCAAAGCAAGATTACCTCCCCCCAAGCATGTTGTACAAGCCTGTTTTGCGTAGAGGCAAACTTACCTCCCCCCAAGCATGTTGTACAAGCTTCTTATATGTTTACCTTTTTCATCACCGGGTGTACATGTTTTGTTGCATTGGGTACAACATGCTTATGCTTAGCTTTTAGTTTACATGGATGTACAAGCAGAGTAGTTTACACGGATGTACATGCATGGCCTAAGCACGTGTTCTGCCAGGTACACCTCACCTATTCGGTCGTTGAAATCAACCACCACATTATACCTCTTCTCCCACGCCATGCTCCCGTACATGACTCCATCTACAGACGAAATCTATAGTGCAGGATAAATCTCTCTATCTCTCTGATTTTAGGAATTCTAATTTCATTTGATTTGTATTTGGATTTTGTGTAGATTGTAGAACCAGGGGATCCTCAGCCATCGATGGTGTTGAATTAGGGTTCCGATGAGAACACACAGGCTTCATTCATGGTGTCGATCTCTCTCTTTGTGGATTCACGACACAATTAGGGCAAATTATCTTACTGAAGAAGGAAATCGGTATGAAGCCTCACATCCAACTTTTTGGCCAGCAAAATCACGTTAGTGATTTGGAAGATATTTTAGCACAGGTAAATTGTGGTTCATTGTTTTCATGGTACAGGTTCATTCTGTTTGCATTTTAGGTTTAAATCAAGTTATTGCGAGTGTTCCTGATCTCTGGTTTTGTGTTTTTGTAGTGGTTGTGTTCATGTCTTCGACAACAGTGCCGACGAACCAACATACGTAATCAGGTATTAAATTTGAATCGTAGCGCTGATGGCTTCTACCTCTAAGTTCATTATATGTTGTTGAATTAGGTAAATATGGGTTTTCGGTGCTGAAACTTTTGGGGCTTTTTATTTCCCTTGGACAGGAGAATTATCAAGAAATGGTGATCACATATATGAGTTACTTATATGGGAATAGAAGACTGTGAAGGATAAATACTTATTTACATGGGAACAATGAGTTAATATAGACAATTTCCTTCACCCATAGCATATATTCTTAAGAAATTTTGCTAAGACTATGAGTGATGACAATTTAATCACAGCAAATTAATAGCTTGGTTCTAATAATTTCATAATTAGTAGTACTGAACGAAGCATACTGAACAAAAGCATTGTTATAATATATGATTTTGGGGGGTTTTCAATTATGCATCAGTTGTGTAGAAACAAAAACAATATATATGGTGACTTTAATGGAATTGAAGAAATGGGATTAGTTTGGGGATTTGGGGGTTGACTGTAGTTTGGGGGGCTGTTAATCATCTTAAAGTTTCTAAGGATACTTTTAGTTCTGTTCCGCCACTGAAGAAATCCAGGTTTATTTTTGTAGCTTTTGGTTGATGGTTGATTGTTGATTTGGTATACCTTTAGCAATGGCAGCATGATTGAATCGGTTTGCCGCCTGAAAAGGTTGAATTTGACATGGATGTTGCTTCATAGTTTGTTACAATTAGGTAAGTTTATGATCCAGTTGCAATGATATGCAGGTGTGCTTCATAAACTTCAATCATGGTTGCAAACGTCTTATGTGATTTGGCAACTATCTATACCAGAATACAAGTCACTCATATCATTTTCTGCACAAGAAGGTACTCAATGATCAACATTTTTTATATTGTTATTTTTTTAAACAGATCTTTTAAATAAGTGATTCTTTTTATTTACTATGGAATGAATATATTTATTATTAGCAACTCGGTACATATATGGTTTTTACATGGGTTCGGCATCTTTTCGGCAGGCGGCATTCTTCACCGTTGAGGAGAGAAATATTTACACCAATAATAACAAACATGGCAGTTCTGTAATACGTGCTAGCTGCTGAGGAACATGGTGATGGTGGTGCCATTGTCGGAGAGAATGCGAGAGTTTCTGGACCTTCAGCTGTGAAGCTAACTGAAACACAGTACTTGAGTATATCGCAGTCGATAGGCCAAGCTGTTCATATATTTGATCTCAATGGTCACATAATTTATTGGTGAGGCCAGCATTTTTCAATCATATTTGTTTCTTCGCTTTCTATATTTTGTGTTTACCATTTTCAATCGGGTGAGGATAAACACCTGGTACCACTGGGTTAAATTCCTTTTGGTACAAGATTGTAGGGTGTAATAGTTTAATGAAAAAGATTATAAGTAGACATGTCAAAATGGGCCCGGTTGGTTACTTGGATAACGGGTCACATGTTTAAATTGAAAGTTGTTGGGTTTCGAAACCCTTTTTGTATAAAAAGTTTATTTTTTTTTTACAAATGATTAGTTTGTCTTAATGTTTCATTAAACTGCTAATCTTGAATGGTTCAAAAGCTTCATAACATTTTGTGTTCATAAGTGAAGGCTAAATTGCTAACATGCACTATAGAGGGTTGTTGCAGCCAATAATGCAGGTTAGGATTACCAGGTATACGTTCATAGCATCATTAGAGAATTTATGCATAATTCATAATTCTTGAATCTCAGAAATGATCCAAGTTATCATTTTTGACATAAACTTGATAAAAACCCAAAATAGATCAAAGTTAATCTACAACACTCATATCCTCAAAGTGTACATATGGTAAACAGCTTTAAGATCCAGGATTAAGGATTCATGAGACTGAAGCTACAACAGTCATATACTCAATTTGCCAGTTGGATTGTTTCCATCGTCTTCCTTATACTCATATGCCTGTTTTTTTTTGTAGGATTGTCAGACACTTTTCTGTTCATGGATGTTGCTGGCTGTTATATAAGTTCATGTTTGTTTTCGTTGGTTTTTATTGTCTTCGTTGTTAAAGTTGTTAGTTCAATCTGTTATATGTGAATTTTTCCATATAAAAGTCCCTTTACATGACATTCTAATATGGTTTATATAAGTGAAATGGTTTACTTTTAAAAGGTCAAACTTGGAAACCAATTTTCAGGTTAAAGTGTTAAACTCAATTTCCCATTTCACTACACGTCACATTGTAATCACATATACCTTTGCAAACTCTGGCTAAATATAAACACATTACATTGCCTTTTAAAACAGGACAACAATGGTCGTCGCTTGCGTTTTTCCTATGCAGTCGCATTTACCCGAGGCCGACGCGCGGCAACGCGCGCTGCCGACCACTAGTTTAAGTACAAAATCTGAATTATTAACAAATTCAGGTTGTGGACCACATGCTTAAGTTCAGTGGCGGACCCACTAAGGGCCCAGGGGTAGCGCCCGCTACCCCTGAACTTTTACCCCGACGTGTAATTTTTTTTTCGCGACTCCTGGAAGAAATTTTATGGCTTTTACTTAAAAATATGATCAAAAGCCCCTTAAAAATATGATTAAAAGCCCGTTAACTACCTAAAAAAAATTTCCGGGGGCTTCCTCGCTACCCCTGATATTCTTTCCTGGATCCGCCACTGCTTAAGTTTGCATTTTGTAATTATTTAAGTCCTAACTAATGGGGTTAAATTTTTCGGTTAACTCTATAGGTATAGTCAATTTACACGTAAGGAACTAGTTTTTAAATTAGTAAAGATATTTTTGTAATTTAATTAAAACTATTAAAAATTAATCACCTCCAATATCTTCGCCATTGAAGCACATGCAAATCACACATTATCTAACGCTATCGTGAGTTGATTGCTTCTTGTGACGTTCTGAGCTAGAATATTACAGCGGGATAATACCAACACACAGAACAATTGCATTACTATAACGCTGCGTAAACAAAAACATATATAAAAAACATGCTTAACGACCCAAAAGTTATGTTAAAAAATCAGATCCGAAACAGTCAGATTCTTCAGCATAGGACCTAAAGATTATATTAAACGACTATACATATAAAAAACATGCTTAACGACCCAAAAGTTATGTTAAAAACTCCTTTGCTTACTATGTCACGTTTGTATAGGAAACGAAAAAAAACGTAAAACAAAAAATAATTAAAATATGAGTTTCACGTGGCACCACTATAGGCTGTTACGTAACCACAGTCCGTATAAACATCAGAAATAATTTAAAAATGAATAGTAGAGATCCCCTCCCAATCGTCCATTGGAAAATGTAAAGCCCTCATAATCACTGTCAGCCACCAAGTAACATTGGCGGCCACCATCTTTTTAGTTTTATTATTTTGGAGTGTGACCACAAAACTTTTAATTTTTGAGATTAAACACCCTAATCTTTTTTGTTATATTATACCGAGTTAGTGTAGTTCATTACAAGTGTTAAAGCATAAAGGTACGAGTTCGTCTCTTTGTTAAGATATAAATTTCGTTTAAGATCTAGTTGTGTTGAGTTTAATTTGATTATGAGTGTGTAAAAAGATCCAAATTTGATCCGAATCCGATTTATAAATTCGGATATTTCGGAGATCCAAATTTTTGGATTCGGACTGGATAGTTATTCTAAAAAAAATCGGATAGTTCGGATATCTGAATATTTGAAATTATATAGTACATTTTTTTATATTGAAAAATCAAATATTCAAATGCACACAACAAGTTTTATTACCTGAAAATTTAAATGGTAATTGAAGTGGACAAGGATGACCGGGTCAAGTATGATCAAACCGAAACTCTAAAAGCTCAACCGATGTTGGAAAGCACTCTCTGATCGTCGGAAATGGGCAGTATAGGGGGAGAAGGGTCCCTGTATCGGTTCACTGGCATGAGAATCATTAACTCAAATGAAGAGTGTGTGTGTGTAAGTTGAGAGCATTGTAGAAGAAATGTACCGTTTAAACTAATATTTATAGACTTAGCATTTAGGGTTGTGCACCTGGTGATGTCAGCACGTGAACGGAATATCATGTGTGATTATTCCTTTTTACATAGTGAATTCTGATTGGCTGAGAACCACATACAAAATGCCGGTTTGTTAGAGGTGGACCCTTCTTCTAGAATAAACATTGAATGTAAAATGTGGTGTGGACCACAATCCTTCGTGTGAGCAACACTCATGAAAGATTCGACCCGCAAGGAGCCTTGCGGGTCACTTACCAGTTGTCAGCCGACCCACAAGAGCCCAAAAGGTTGATATGCGTAGGCTTTAACCTGGTCTATGAAAGACCAAATGATAAAATTAATCTCTATCCTCTTCATTAACTTGGTAAGAAAATGTAGCAAGTTTGACTTTGATTGTTGAATTGTGCTCTATTGAATACCGATTGCTTGATATAATATACTATTCTGTAGGTTAATATTTATCATTTAGGCAACAAGCTGACTTCTCATTTCTATTTCGGTGTATTGCTTATTTGTTGTCCACTTTCTCCATTTTGGACACCTTGTTCATTTAAAACATAAGGGGTGCTTTGTCCTAAACGGTGTGAAGTTCAAATTAGCTTCTGTTTGTGTATTATTGAATCCGAAACTACCACGTCCTAAAGTTACTTTGTATTGTAATCTAGAGATGTTCAAAACCAGATATTCAAAAACTAGAATATCCAAATTTCGGATATTCAAAAATTCGGATAGTTGAGTTAATATCCGAAATTCTAAAATAAAATCTTAATATTTAAAAAAAAGAGTCAAACACAAGTATAAATTCCTAAAACTTTAGGTGGCATTTGGTTTATTGGAATCAAATGGAATTGAATTGATATTTTTTTTTCTTTTAAAATTGTTCTTGATTGGGTAAAGAATGAATTTGAAATAAAATGAGTTTCTTTAATCAATGGAATTTAGTATTATTTCAACATTCATTAGAAAATCTTTCACTTTAGTAAAGGAAAATTATATGGTCTCAAATTCCAATAATTAAAGGAATTATTGCATTTCAAATTCCTTGTTTACCTAATTAAGAATAATTTTGAAAGAAAAAATTATCAATTCCAATTCTGTTGAATTCAAAGAATCAAACGCCACCTATATAGTTCTAGGAATTTATACTTGTGTTTGACTCTGTTTTTTTTTAATATTAAGATTTTATTTTAGTATTTCGGATAGTAAACTCAACTATCCGAATTTTCGAATATCCGAAATTTGAATATTCTAATTTTTGAATATCTAGTTTTGAACACCCCTAGATTACAATACAAAGTAACTTTAAGACGTGGTAGTGTCAGATTCAATAAGTTTTTTTGTGTGTCTAAGATTTTATTGTCGCGACATGTATAATTCTTAACATTCGCCGTAACGGGGTGGATAATACCACTAATTATAATTAGTTACACCAAATTCTTTTACTATTCAAGTCTATGGTAAAGTGTGTTTTGTATAATATAAATAAATTTTAAACATATCTTATAAAATATAAAACATTGATACGCAAAATGGGTTTGACAGTTTTCCTAATTACTCCTTTTTTATGGAAAACAAAATGTTAAATTAAATAACATTTTGGTGAAACTAAACTAGTGTCTTCTTGCTAAAGCATAAATATAAGTGGGTTCACGTGGAATATGCACGTTTTTCGTGATTTGAGCTTTTCTAATTGCTTCTTGCCTAACCATTTGCTAGCTTTCAATTTGAGAAAGCATGGACCGTTTTAACTTAAGGATATAACATGAACACATGATGATGAATCATAATAATGTAGAAAAATAAATTAGTGGGTCGTTAACTAATTTTTTTAAATTAGATATGACTGATACTAAAAAATAAAAATTAATTAGATATGGTTGATGGTAAAATAGTGACTCAACTAAAAGTTTTTAAGTCTAAATTTTACAAAAGAAAAGTGTAATGATTTAGCTCTTAAGTTTCTTTGCATATAACATTTTATGTTTTATCTGTAAGTTTATCATGTTTATGCAACACTGATGGTTTCACCATGTCGCTACTTTAACTTAACTCTAGATAATGCATATGTAGCTAAGTATGGGCAAAATCGGTTATCCCAAAATCAAACTAACTAATGATATTGATTGTCCTTGACTCTTATTTATTGTCATTGTAAAACATAAAACAAATGAGAATATTTTCTTTAAAATTTGAAAGTAAACATGTTTTCTAAAGATGTCTAACCAATTCAAATAATAAAAGTAAGATGCACAATATTACTTACAATTATGATATCTCTATGATATGATTACCCATTCATATCGCTTGTAGTTTACTTTCATTACATAAACCACTTTTTGGTCAATGTTTCTTAGTAACATTACTGAAACACGACTTATGGTTTAGCAAACTTGAGAATTCAAGTTCATTTATCATGTGGGAAGAAAATCAAATGAATTCTACAAATTGAAAAGTGTTTTTATCTTGGTTCCTTAGCCGTTCTTTTATTTTCTACAAAAATTATGTAAGAAATTCAACATAAGTTTTTGTGGTTGTTCATATGATTTATTATACTTCAACCAAAATAAGAACACTGTAGCATCCACAAAACGTTTGTCGAGGATGTTGTCAATATCATCAGTTGCACTATATACAATTTGTTGGTGTCCACAAAGATGGAAATACAGTCTCATAACATTAGGAGTCATCTAATAAACACTATGTGCGAATATCTGTCATGATATTTACATGTAAATATACATATATAATTATAATACTATTTTATTTCATTTATTACTGGATAATAATTATCTTCTTTATTACTTTCTTCAACAAAAACAATAGCCCTATCACGGCTATTTTGATTAATATATTTTAACATATATTATATGATGTAGTTTGATTACATTATTCAATATTAATATGCTTAATATATTTTCAAAACAAATTTGTTATAGCGAAAAACACTAAAAATTATTTATACCCAAAGATATTCACCAAGAAATTGAAAAAGATGTAGAGAAGCAGAAACCCTAAATGGGAGAGGATAAACATCCATGTAGCTAGTAACAATTATATGTGATATAAATAAGTTACATTAAGCCATGTAGCTAGTACCAATTAAATGTCTATTTCCTTTGTTATTTCAAATTTGGGATTTACCTTTATGTCAATAGGACAAAGGGTACGGACATTTTACACCACCGTGTCATGAAATCATAATTTCTTGCATGAAAATTCCAATAAAGTTCTGTGATACAAGTACAACTAGCCAATTCAACAAAGATAACAACAAATCTTTGGATTTTGACATATTTGTTGAAAGTTTGTTGAATGTTTGGTGTATAATTTAGCCACTTTTAAACGATTTTTCATAAATATATAAATTAATTAGAAATGTTCCATCACTAATGATAGTTACGTACGGGTAGCTAAATAAGCAAGTGTTAGAGGTGGGATGTCATTGTCTATTTCAATCATTACTAACTACTCCTTAATTATTTTTAATAGTAGATTGGTTTAAAATCAATGATTTTGTCAAAAAAGCTTGTTATATATTATCCTTACAGAATAGTAGTGTTTCATGTACACATTCTCAAAGTTTGTTTTTTTATCTCACTATTAGAAGAGAGATTAATATTAACAACATATTTTACAGGTTTGAGTTGAGCAGGGTCAATTACTAGGTTTTTTTTTTTTTTTTTATCATGGGTTTACTAGAAGGTATCAAAGGAAACATTCTTTAGGTTTTTATCATGGGTTACTAGAAGGTATCATAGGAACCATTCTTTATCTTCCACAAACCACAAATCCTAAAAATGAGAACTCAACTTAAAAAGTAGTCTAATGGTTAAAAGAGCTTATTTGGTCTATAAACCTCATATCAGTTGTTTAGAATACAACAAATATGTGATAAGTCTCTTACCTTACAATAATTTTAGTCTGTAACATAAAATCACATATGTTGATGTGATAATACCTCTTTTAACCCTATTTCTCTTTCACGTATTCTATCAACCGCAATTAGGGATCCAACTCATGTTCTTTTAAAAACGTCAATTTTTATATATAAGTTGATAAATCCTGATGACCGTAATGTCAATGAACCCGTCTTCTTTTTATGTCACTATTGTATTAGAGAAGGATTATTATGTTGTAATAACATAAAGAAATATTATCATTTGTCAAATCCAAAACTTTTCAAACATTACTTCTAAAGAGATTTAACTTCTTAAAAATGCTGTTTGATGAAATTGCATTTTATCATTAACTTCGTTTAAGAAAACGTATTTACTATTACTAATGGGTTATAAACTTATAATGCTAAAAACACAACTCTAGCCTACAAAAGCCCATTGTATTGTTAGAAGGCCCAACACTATACAAACATACATAGTTTTAAGACTTCCACACGTCCAATTTTCCAAATGTAAAAAAGCTTAGTATACAATTTGACTTATCAAAACTTAAGATTATCATGATTTATGTGGAGAAATATATTCTTTTTCTAACCAAATATTTTCCTATAATATTATAGGATTATGTTATTGATAGTTATTTTCTCATAATATCTATTTGAGTTCAATGTTTAGATAGGTTTATTAGTTTTATAATATATTTTAGGAAAATTGGATTTTAATAATACGAATTATCACTTGTTGGCCAATAATAATACCAATTATCACCTTGGCAGACAATAATACCAATTCAACATTCCGGTCTCAATAATGATACACCGTTAGTTTTTCACTAACGGTGCTAGTTTTTTTGCTGATGTGGCATATGGAAGGGTTGTTTTGTAAATTCTATAAAATGGAGGGATTGTGGGATTGTTTTATAAAATATGTTTTGTAAAAAAAAAAAAAAAGATCATCTTCGTCAAAAGTAAACCAACAGACGACCCCTCTGTCAAAAGGAAATCAACCGGTGGTGACCCCCCCCTCCGGCGAACAGGAAACCACGGCGACCCCTCCTCTGTCTTTAAAAGTCCGCAAATCTCTGTCGTAATCGAAACCCTAATTCACCAATCTATGTCGTAATCGAAAACTGCAAAAGCTAGAAGAGGAAGGGAAGAACAATCGGACCAAAATTGAGCTCACTGTCGTTGGTTGGTCGGAGCAGATTGCCGAATCATGAAGACGAGGGTCGCCAGAGTCGATTTTGGGGTTCGATTGCGGCCGTGATTCGTCGGAGACGATGGTGAGACATCGACTTGGGATTCGATTTTTCGTCCGGCGGCGATTAGGGTTTTTTTCACTTCCTGCAGGTGATGTTGCTGACGGAGGACGGGAGAGGGGATTGATGATGCGGTGGTTGTTCGTCGGCGGCGATGATGATGGTGATGGGGTCGTCGTCGTCTGAGGATGCGGTGGCTCACCGGTCACCAAGAAACACGTCCGGTGAGGGTCGCCGGTCACCAACAAAAAGCGTCCCCGTTCTCCAACTGAAATGGGGTTTTAGGTTTTTTTTTTTTTTTTATATTAAGCCCTCATTTTTTAAGGTATTACAAAACCAACCCCTTCATTTTAATAAGTTGGTTAAAGAAACCATATAGATTGCCACGTCAGCGAGAGACTAACACCGTTAGTGAAAAACTAACGGTGTATAATTTAGAGACCGAAATGGTTAATTGGTATTATTGTACGCCAAAGTTAAAATTCGTATTATTATCGGCCAATGAGTTAAAACTCGTATTATTAAAATCCAATTTTCCTATATTTTATATTTGTATCACTTATATCTATAAGTGAACCATTAATCTCTAATCCAAATTAAGGAGTCTATTTGGCTGAAAGGGTTTGTCAAGGGTACCATAGTGATGCTTGACAACCTTGGTGCCATTCAACTTTCTAAAAATAGTGTGTTTGAAGAGTGTACAAAACACATCAATGTGAGACTTCACTTCAAGGGTAAATTAACATTTCAAGAGTTTGAGAGTTCAATTCCTATAATGGACAAATAGGGTAAAGATTTAAATTCATAGCCTTTTTGGTTGAGGAACCATCATTTTCAAGGTTGGTAATCAAGACACACAAAACTAAAACCGGAATAACTCTCCAATTTTATTCGGTATAGAAAAATCTCTCAAACCTCACCTTACAATTGTGTTTGATACAATAGAAACCCTAGACTTGATCTCTATATATAAACCTAAACTTGCCTTGGAGAACAAGGCTTACATATTAGAGTCTAACACAAATCTCCTACTAACCATAAACACATTATTAGAATTAGCTATTTGGCCCCTCTACTCATTAAGAATTACCAACAACCCCCTCCGCACATTAGGATTGGACCGAGCCCATCTACCGATTTGTAGCGTGGGCCGTTTATGAATTAATTGGGCCAACATAAACCGATAATTGGTAAATCAACATTCAACTAACACTGAGTCGTCCCTCTTCCCCGACCATACACATAGGCTTTGTGTGATGTAATTTCGTATGTTGTTGTGGACTCTGCCTTCCTCTCCAATCGCGCCTTGCATATCGTTTCATATCCCCATACCAACATTTCGATTGTTTTTTGCCTTTTCAAATCAGAAGTTTTTTAAAACCCTTAACTAAGGTTACTCCTAAATCAACACCAATATCCGTTATGAGATTTGAACGCCCAACCAAAAGAAACACATTTTCTATGCATTTTGATACCGCTAAACTACAGTCACTTTGGTTTTATAAATGTTAAATAATCTACCACAAAAATCTTTAGAGATGCAAGAACTTTGGTCCTTTTGGATATGCCACTACTAATGTTGTTTAATGTTTAGTATCTTACGGACCTAGAGCTACTAATGGGTCATCAGGTTGTGGACCACATGTGATGGATTTCGTAGACTTGGGACCAGTGACTTTGGGCCTATTTATTTTCTTTATGGGCCTATAAGCATTAGTTGGTTTCTTAAGGTTTGAGGCTTTGAGCTAGCTACAAACTTTTCACATAGAGGTGCAAAAACCGGTTTGAAAACCAAACCGGTTCGGTTCTCAAACCGGTTTTGACCAAAATCGGTTTTGGTCAAAACCGGTTTGGGGCCAAACCGGTTCGGTTACCAAACCGGTTTTGAGCACGAAATGTTGAAACCGATGAAACCGGTTCCGGTTAGAAACCGAACCGGTTTGGGAACTCAAATCGGTTTGAACCGGTTTTGTTTTTTTTTTTTTTTTAACTTTATAAAAACAAAAAAAAACACTTTTTATTGAATAAAAACTAAAAAAAACATACTTTTTATTGAATAAAAACATAAAAACAAGAAGTTCACACCTAAACGATTACAAAAGTAGCTAATTTAGTAATGGAAGATAATTGGTCCCGATATGTTTGAGTGTTTTTAAGAATTTGAGAAGTGGGATAATGTTTGTAAGAGATAATAGAAGTTATATAGGGTCAAAATGGCATAAAAGGGTTAAAAAACGGCTAGAAAAACGGTCACAAAAGCATCCCAACGGCTATATAACATATATATAACGGCTCTTAAAAGCATGTGAAGAAATCGGTTTGAAACCGGTTTCACTCAATCCGGTTTCCAAACCAGTTTGAGTGAAACCGGTTTCAAACCGGTTTCTTCACTTATACTACAAACCGGTCCAAACCGGTTCGGTTTCATCGGTTAGGAAATCGGTTTGGTCAAAACCGGTTTTGATCGGTTTGAAAACCGGTTTAACCACCCAAACCGGTTTGAGATTTGCACCTCTATTTTCACACACATGTAAAATGATTGATCACTTGCCATTATTGATGCACAAAAAAGTCGGTTTAGAAATCGATATCGGTTTCCAATCCAACTCGACACAGCTTTTCAAATCGGTTTTACTATGATCCGACTCCAATCACATGTCGTAGGGTTCAGATTGGTTATATCCCTAAACCAGTTTCAACACAGATAACCCGAATCAAACCGACATAAAACTTGTTTCAAACACGAGTCAATATAAGTCCGAACCAATTTCAAGAAAAACTATTCGTGACTTTTGCTAATCAAACCCAAACTAGTCTGGACTAAAAAAACAATCTCGTGGTGAGGGTTCAAATCCCATCGATGACAAAAAAAATACTATGCCGTTAAAAAAACATTTGTGGTTTTTTTTTAATATTCTAAAAGAAAAAAGAGTCGATGCATTTATGAGTGTGTATTATTTATGGCTCTCATAAAACCTAGATTTTTAGTATTGAGATGTTTAGTCATATCAATTAGGAAGATTGTTAGGGCTAAAAACCTCTTAACATGTAAATGAACTTGAATATCATAAATGGGTTGATAATGACCCTAGGGGTATGGTCTTGGGGCTTTAAATTTGAAGTTTTGAGGCTTTAAAATTTGACTCAATCAAATTACATAAAAGAGAAAATGAAAGAGGATTTGAAGCCCTCAAACTTCAATTTGAAGAGCATGGTTCCATTTTAAAGCATTGAAGCTTCATATTTTCTAATATTTAATAAAAAAAAACACATATAAAAAATAGCATTCCCTTCAATAATAAGCAGTACAATTTTTTTAAACAATTTACTAAACTAAAAAAAAAACCAAAAACACTACAATATCAAATACTATGTTTAAAATGTGTCACATGATCTCGCAATTCCAACATGATATTATCTTTGGGAACTGGATTGACTGGAGAATCGCGAATGTGTACTGTGATATCGCGCTGCCCTCGTCTTTGGTGACCATATCGGGCGTATCATACATGTATACATTATGTCCTCAATTTTCTCTTTTTCATTGTGTGTGTCGCTCGTGCTTATCACCCACTTTCCTTTTAAAGAACCAAATGTGTTTTCTACGTCTTTTCTTGCCAACTGATGTGCCTTCTTCATTTTCTTTTCTTTGATATCAATCGAAAAACGATATGCCTTGACAAAAGTATACCAAGTAGGGTACACGTCATCAACAAGGTAATATCCATGCTTGTACCGTTGATTGTTAACAACAAAAGGACTACTTTGTTAGATCTTCGATTGCTTGGATATTCCAGAAAGCGTGTTATCACTTTCGGATTGAATATTTCGAGGGTTCACTCGTAAATATCAATCGGATACGATCTGGAAACGACCCATGAATATTTCGAATTTTGAATGAGAAATCGAACCAGAGAATATTTAGAAGATGAAGTGATCGATCAGTTTCAACAACAGGAGCGTATATGCAGTTTTTCGATAACTGCATATACCCAATTTACACTACCAGTCCCTCGAGTTTTAATAAAGAGATTTTTCGGCCGAAAATAATTTTTGACACATTTTTACTAAAGGACTTTTAATGTAAATAATTTCCGGGCGCGCTGACCAGGCAGCCCGGCCCCAGCCAGGGGCTCTGCCCCTTGGACCCCGCCAGGGGCTACCGCCCCTTGGACCCCGCTATCGGGGGCTGCCGCCCCCGAACCCCCGCTAACTCTATCGATACGAGTGTGCACTACCCCGCACCACCGAACCCGATCAATATAAGCTAGAGGACAAATCGATCCATAGTTAACCCAATTACACTAAAATACTAACATACTTGGATTGATTCCTTGCAACTCGTTCTTAAACAAAAGTGACTGGTTAAAAACGTTGGTATCGTTGTTGAAAACCGAGTCGGTTTATATTTCGACAATACCAATTCGGTTTACCCTTCAACATAAATTTGATTCAAAGCTTATTCTCACTTTTTAATATGATTATTTGTTTCTTATTGCTCACTTTTACAATGTCACCTTTTATTGTTTTCCGAATTTATCATTGTGACACATTCAACTCTAGTGTACATTTTAGCGTAAATTTCATTCAAGACCAAGTTAGTTTACACTTGGATAAAATTGAGTCGGTCTAAGTTTTAACATAAATTTTATTCAAAACTGATTTTTCTTCCTCTCAAAAAATACACACTCCGTGTTTCTTAGCGCTTACTTTTACAACGATATAACTTTTCCTTGATTTTCGAATATACCTTTCAATTTTTTTATAAATATTTCGATTTTTAAACCGTATCGCCAGAACGTTATAGATAACAAATGATTCTCTATCCACTACTTCACATCTAGAAGCAATTGATGACGATAGATTGCTATTTTTTATGTTCACTAACTTTATGGTTTACAATATTCTATCCTAACAACCTATGATGATAATGATATTTGAACCTTGATTACATATTTTTTTAACTATCAACGTTGAATCTAACATGTAATATATTTTAATAACAATTATAAAATTGTTCATTATTCAACTTCAAAATAACCATCACCCCTAATTAATTACTTCACCTCGTTTATTTATTAAACTAAATAATTTTGTTGGGATGTTTTTTTATAGATATATAAAATAATAAAAAATAAAAAAATGTATGTATATATATATTTTATTTATCTGACAATGAGTCAAATTGTTTTCTTGGAGTTTTCATTTCCATGTTTGAAACGTTTACAGGTTTTTGTACTCCATTTAAGCAAAAAAAACATCCTTTCAATTCCCTTCAGAAATTAGGGCTTCTAAATTCTCAGGGTGGGGGGAGTGGGTCGGCAAACCACACTCGGCAAACCCCCTCCATTCGGCAAACCTTCGACAAACCACTCCCCTCTCCATCGGCAAAAAAAAAATTGGCAAACTCCACATAAATTCGGCGAAAATTTGCCGATGGTTGCCGAACCCATTCGACCGTTTTTTTTCGACCGTTGGCCCTCCAACGGCTAGTAGCCCCTTTCCTTTTTTTTTTTTTAAATCCTCCAAATCTCCTATAAAAACCCCACTTCTCAACCAAATTTTTCACCTTTCTTCTATTCTTCTATTCTCTCTTTCAATTTTCATTCAAAATTCATGGAGTCCTCATCACGAAAAAAGAAGTCCCCCGCCACCACCAAGAAGAAATACCGACCGAATGTGCGTCGTGACACCGATCAACCACCTACGGTGCCTCAATCTCAACCATCTCCACCCGTTTTCTTCACTCAACCCCAACCCATACCGCCATCACACCCCGGTTTCTATCAACAACAATCCTTTGTTGATGTAATGAATGGACGGTATGGACCGCAACCCGATTTATACCCACTACATTCGTCGCAAGTGGCACATCAATCACTCTATCAAAACACCCAATATCGCGAACCACGACGTGTTACCGATCTCGATTCGTCGTCGGAAGAAGTTGATGAAGAGATTGAAATAGACGACGAGGTGGAACTTGTAATGTGTTTTTAATGGAATGGACTTTTTTTATTTTCATTAACTTTGTTAATTTGTTAATTAAGCTAAATATTAAAAAAAAAATAGAAAAAATCGGCAAACCCCAACAATCTACAAACCACTCCCACCTATTCTACAACCAATTCTACAAATTTCTTCTCTCTCCTAATGTCACTCTCCTATTGGTTCTTGTTTTTGCCTAAACATTTCAATCTACAACCACTCCCCCCACCCTCACTCCCTCTTCATAAGGTACTCTCTTTCATTTCATCTGATTCTTGCTAAAATTCGCTTAATTTTGCTCTGTTTTCCCCAAATTCTTCCCTTTTTTGCTGCTAATTTCGTCGAGATTTTGTGTTAGGTGCCTTTTGAACTTGAATTGCATGTGATTCTTGCTTTAATGCGCTTAATTTTGCTCTGTTTTCCCCAAATTCTTCCTTTTTCTTGCTTCTAATTTCGTGGAGATTTTGTGTTAGCTGCCTTTCGAACTCGAATTGCATGTGGTTTTTGTGCGATTGTATGCAGGGTTTTTTCCCCCTTTTTTTCGTTTGTTTTCGGATCTTAGGGTTTTGGTTGAATGTTCGGTTAATTCGGTTGAATTGCAGGTTATATGGACTGTTAGCTACTGTTACCCCAAAGTTAATTTGATTTCACAACTCAATTTCAGAATTTATCGATGATAATTTGATTTCGGTAGTTAGGGTTTTCGATATGCCGTCCACGGGTGGTTACGCGATGCCGTTCGGGACGTTTCGCCGGTCGATTATGGGGGTTCGGAGCGATCATATTGGCCAAATTCATTCAATGGATGTTACCGGCGATTCGAGCTCCGAATTCCATTGCGAACTCGGGTCGTTCGAGCACCAGGTGTTCCGGCAGTTTCGCGCTCTTTCGGCTGCTTCAGGTGACGAGCTTCTGTCCCTCGATTGGGTCTCGAAGTTGTTAGACGCTTTTGCTGCTTGCCAGGAAGATTTCAAGTTGATTCTGTCGAAAAACGAGGAGATTGTTTCGAAACCGCCTTTAGATAGGCTTGTAACGGAATATTTCGATAGGAGTATTCGGGCACTCGACATTTGTAACGCTTTGCGTGACGGGATTGAAACGATTCACGTTTGGCATCGGCAGTTAGAGATTGTTTCGGGTGCTTTTGGTTCTACATCAAGAAATGTAATGGTGGAAGGGCGGTTTAGGAGGGCAAGAAAGGCCTTAACTGATTTAGCTATCATCATGCTTGATGATAGTAAAGAATCAACATCTATTTTTTCGCAAAGAAACCGATCTTTCGGGCGCCCGAATAAAGGGAAAGATGGACAACATAAGGCTGGACATTCAAGGTCTCTTTCTTGGAGTGTACCTAGCTCATGGTCTGCAAGCAAACAGCTTCAACTGATGGCTAGCGGGTTGATCCCGCCTAAATCGCATGAAATTTCTTCGACTAATGGGCTGGCTAATGTTGTTTACACAATGGGTTTTGTTCTTATGTTTGTTTTATGGGCTCTGGTGGCTGCAATCCCGTGTCAAGATCGAAACCTTCAAGTTAACTTCTCTGTACCGAGACAGTTCTCATGGGGCACCCCGTTGAATCTGCTTCATATTCGAATAATGGATGAATCCAAGAAACGTGATCGGAAGAATAGTGTCGGGCTGTTAAAGGAGATTTACTTGATGGAAAAATCCATTCATTTGGTAACGGATTTGGTTGACTCGGTTAACCAGTTTCCACTGACCGAAGAACAAAAAACCGACGTGCAAACATGTGTTCAAGAACTTTCCCAAGTTTGTAACCTTTTTAAGAATGGTTTAGACCCGTTGGAGCGCCAGTTGCGAGAGGTTTTTCGCAAAATCATGTCTTGTAGGACCGAGGGACTCGAACTTCTCGGCAGATCACAGTCTCAATCTTGAAGATCAAATGTCAAAAGTCAAAACATATAATACCCTCAAAAGTAAGGAGCTTGTTCTTGTTCTGGTGTTGATATTCTGTTGAAGGAGAAAAGGATTCATATCAGTAAGCAGGTGATTTGTTCTTATTATATCTTTATTCATGTTTCTTATGTTCTTTTATTAGTTTTTCTTGATTTTCAAGATTCAATTTTTTTTTTCTTGTGTTGTTATATATTATATATATATATATTCACCATCCTGTTATTACATACACTTGGCCATGCAATCATGAATCTTGATCATGAGTAACATGTCATGTTGTTTGGAGGATTGTGATGGATGTGAAATGTGAAATATGTTAATTATAGACATATGGGTATGCTCAATTATCAAGATTTATGAGTATGATGGGTGTGGATTTAATGAAGATAATAGAGATATAGGTGTGATCAAATTAATGTAATACATGTATTATCATGTGTGTGTGTGCATTAGGTGAAGGTCACACAGAAGACAGCTTTCAAGTAGTGGTGGTTTTTATACTTTTATATGATGAATTAAATGAATGGAACAGGATGACATGGTTTCTGGTTTGACATAAATGATTGGG
This sequence comes from Deinandra increscens subsp. villosa, assembly GCA_039602395.1. Lineage (NCBI taxonomy): Eukaryota > Viridiplantae > Streptophyta > Magnoliopsida > Asterales > Asteraceae > Deinandra > Deinandra increscens. Next base: position 2,073,903 of record JBCNJP010000011.1, read on the forward strand.
GTCAAGCCCATTTTTATGTCACCAGTTGATAATTATTTAGATTTATTGGGTTGGCCCCCTTCTTGATGTATACCACCCACCCACCAGCTTAGAGCCATGCACCAGGCTGGGTTGACCCTCAGACCTGAACCCAATCCATCAACATGTAGGAACCCAACCCAGCCCAAGTTGTTTTTAGGTCGTTTAACTAACCTAATTACACTAGAAATCTTTAAACTTACATATTTGTTTTGGAAAAGCTCTTTTAGCTCTAACGAGGTTAAAAAATGTCCATTAACTGTGGCTTAAGTTTCGAAATGACTAAATTGCGTTTCAATTAACGGAGATTCTTTAACCCCGTTAGAGCTAAAAAAAGTTTTTTATCAAAACAAGTATGTAAGTTAAAAGATGTCTAGACTGTCTAGTGTAATTAGGTTAGTTAAAGGACCTAATCCATAACTTGTATGAAATATAAAGGACATTTTCTGTAAATTACTCACTATTTTACCCATTTCTACCTGCTTAAAAACCTCTTGGCTTTTATATACTAAAATCTATGTAAATATAAAAATTCTAATTTTTTTTCAAAATTTATAAAAAAACAATAGCCATGAGCTGGCCTAAGCTTTTTACGAGCTAAGTTCAAGCTTAATATTTCAACATCGTTAAGGTAAACGAATCGAGTTAGCTCGCCTTTTGAACTCGGCTTGGCTCGGATGCTGGCATTACCTAAACCAGTTGTTCAATACTTCAATTTGGACCTTTTAACCTACAACAGTTTGCTAGATTATTGTGTATTTCATAATTTGAATAATGATATTTGTTGTTTGGACTTTCCAACACTCCTTGTTTTGTTTATCTAATTTTTTGTGATCTGATAGATATTTTATTATAAATTATAGACGTTACATTTGATCAGTTTCGAGTATAAGTAGACTTGGCTTCTTACAGTAGATCACGTTATAAAAATTCATAGTTTCTTATTGAAATTCTTTAGACAGATTTTCAAACACTGAAAGTCACTCTTTATATCATATAAAAATATATAAAAATCTAATAGCATAGGAAGATCAAATGCGAACTCCACTGGTTTGTGAGAATCACGAGAGCTGTGATCAAACAAAACTTGGAGTGGGCTCATTCTAACGGCATTGGAAGTTTGGAACCGACTTGTCGAACCTTAACTATTAGGTATATTTAGACTTTAGCTTAGGTTTTAACTTTCGTGTTTAGTTTTAGGGGTTTATCTTTTAGAGTTTAGCTTTAGGGTTAAAGGTTTAGCTTCTACGGTTCAAATAGCCGGTTCCAATACCGCGAGAATGAGTTTAGTCGGAGTTTCTTTAATTGTAGTTCTCGTGATTTTTACAAAACAAGAGGGTTCTCAATTAAACATTACCATAACAGTTTACTATATTATATTTTCTTGTTACCCATGATTGTTGTATCAAATCATTCGATTTCTCTTGATTTTAAATTCTAGAATTTTGGTTGACTCGATGATTCTATACTGAAAATGAATTTCCTTACTCAGTAGTTCGCTACATGCCACGCCATGTACAAATTCTAGAATTTTGATTGTAGTCAACGGTTGACTAACCCATGAAAAGGCCACAGAACAGGGTCTTTTAATAAACACTATCAAGTCAAGGCTTCCATTGCAATAATAAATAATATAAAGATCAAAGGTGTTTGAGGATCAGCTTGACGAACTCTTCTAAGACGGAAACCATTTGCGAAAACCGATTTTCGGGAGTCGGGACGGAGAAAGAATACCTGAATCTAATAGGAAGTGGTTCCTTATAATATCAAAACATTTTCACATCTCAATCCTGGACCGGCCCTAGGCTTGTGTACTAGCTTAGGCCCAACTTTGGCCCAAAGTTTAAATGAAGTTCAATAATTCGTATATTATGTACTAATAAAGAAAAGTGGTGGCTTATTGGCATGAGGCATTTATAATTGTCAATAGCCAATTAGATTGTAGGGGGAAAGATCTATAGAAAACTAATAATTATCCAGAAAACCAAAAAACAAACTTTTTTTCTCTATAACTTCTTCATATATTAATATTTTTTAAAAATAATTTCACCAAAAATTCTATAATTTTATTAGCTTTATTTATGGGAAAAAAAAAATTTAAAAAATAAAAAGTTTAGTGATTTTTTATTATTGCATCATGCAATAGTACCAATAGTATTGCATAATGCATTATAATTAAAACTACTTAAAAACAAGAGACTTAACTTAAATATGAATGTGGTTTATGCGAATAATGTAAAAAACAAAGAATTGACATTCATAAACCAATTTTATATTATTGTTGCATAGTGCAATATTAATTTCAAGCTAAAATTCGAATTTTATTTTATTTTTAAAAAAAACTCGAAAACGTTTTTAAAGTTTTTTCTTTTTCCAATGTTCTTAAAATCATGAAAGAAACATATAAAAAAAGTTTAAAAAAAATAATTTTTTTCCTTGGTTTTTTGGTTTTTTATAAAATATTGGTTTTCTATACAACCTAACCCTAGATTGTAGTCTAATGGTAATAAATAAAGTCTCTTCAAAGTGTTTAAATCTTGATAGCTGACACAATAGGATAATTTAGATGAAATAATAAAAAGCAACGTGAAAAAAAATTTATAACTCGTTGACAACATCTGCGGCCCGACAAAAAAGAAAAGTTGGCCCATTATAAATTAAGTGCCACCAACACAAAATTTTATTTAGGGTGGACTAGAGGCGTAAGTTTGAGAACTGGTTTTTAACCGGTTTTTGGGTCCACCGGATCCATTCCAATTGGCTCGATCAAGGAACCGGAATCGGTTCCAAACTAGGTTGGAGGGTCGAGATGAAGAACCGGTTAGGGTCCTCTAGAAGGCTCTGGCTACATACACAACCAAAATTGCTATGCACACAAATCTCATGCGGCCGTTGGGCCCAAACTGACCCAATGAATATTTTTTTGAGCCGTTTTGGTCCAAATGGTCGTTTGGGTACAATTCCTTTATTTTATTTTTTTGCTTCATTTAGTAATTCTTTTAATTTATTTTTATAAATGGTTTTAATTTTGTTTACGGTACCCGATAATAAAGTTGATGTTATAATAACATTATACTAAATTTAAATTATATTAAAAATTAGAAATTTCAAAGGATTAAGGTTTTTAATTAGAAATATTTATAAATATTTTTGAATTTATTTACAATACCAAATATGACATGATTAACTTAAATAATTTTTAATAAAATTTCAAATTTAATCACAATGTTATTATAACAATAATTTTATTATCGGGTATTGTAAATAATTTAAAAATATCATAAAAATAAAAGATAAAAATTAAGGAGTATAAAACGTAAAAGTCTAAAATTCTTGTGATGAAAGTATAAAACTATAAAAATATACTAAGTTAAGTGGTATAAAACGTAAAAGTCTAAAAGTCTTGTGGTGAAAGTATAAAACTATAAAAGTATACTAAAAACGAAAGTATAAAAGTTAAAAGTTTTGTGACCAAAGTAGAAGACAACAAAACTTAAAACAAAAAAAAGTTTAAAAGTTAGAGGGTAAAAAAGTTGAAGGGTATAAAACGTAAAAGTCTAACAGTCTTGTAGTGAAAGTATAAAACTATAAAAATATACTAAAAACGAAAATAGAAAAGTTAAAAGTTTCGCGGCCAAAATAGAAGACAACAAAACTTTAAATAAAAAAACTTTAAAAGTTAAACGGTACAAAACGTAATTATGAAACAGTGGCCAAACTATGAAAATTAAAAGTTTACTATTTCGTTAAAAAAAACAAATCGTAAAAGTTTATGGTAGAAAGCGTTAAAGCACCAAAGTCACGTGACCAAAGTTTAAAAACCAAAAATCTACTATTCATATTTAAACTTGACAAAACTAAAAAAAACTATAATAAAATGATAAAAAAAATAAAAAGTAGTGGCCAAACTAAAAGAAAGTAAATATATCCTATTCATCTAACAAATTTGATTGTATTATTATAAAATTTATGTGATATTTGTTATTTCAAATATTTGAAATTCAAAATTTAATCTAAGATATCTTTTTAGTTTTTGGAAAGAGCTTACTACAAATTATAATTTACATAACTAATCGTGATATATATACACCAGTTTTTGCGAAATTGTTAGTTATCCCGCCAATAGCATTTCAAATCCAAACAGAATTCTTCCTCCGTACAACAATGGCGTTCAGTTTCCGCCTCCCAATCAGCCTCTTCCTCATCGCCGTCATCAACACCGTCGCCGTCTCCGCCGTGCCTGAAACTGAATACAACTCGCTGCTCTCTGCTCTCCGGTACAGAGGCTACCACGTCTTCGCTAACGCCATCGCAACCACCGACCTTCACTACGACATCATCACCGGAGGTAACTTCACCTTCTTCGCACCGATCGATTCGATTCTCTACACTCTTGACATGAGCTTGTCCGCCGCCGATTACACCGCCGCTATGCGTTTCCACGTCGTTCCTCGCCGTTTCTCGATTTCCGATCTCCGGAAGCTTCCGTACGGTTTGACTTCTCTCCCTACGCTGTTACGTGATCATGAGATTCGCATAGTGAATCCTCTGTCTTTGCCGTTACCGATTACGGTTGAAGGAGTAGGTATTTCTGTTCCTGATTTGTATTGCGACGCACATATTGCTGTTCACGGTTTGGAAACTGTTATTGATTTTAGATCTGTGAGTGATTCGATGAATTCTACTTCGAAATCGGAAATTCTGATACAGGATCATATTCCGACGGATGTCCTCCGTGAATCATACGCGCCGTCTCCTCAGGTTGAAGTTCAGGTGGTTGCTCCGCCTCCTCAGATGTCTATTGTGTCCGGAATTGATACCGTTGCGTCTCCGGTGACTGTGCCTTCTCCCGATGTATCTCTGGCAGAACGGCGTCTTCAGCCGGAAATTTTATCGGAATCTATAATTCAATCGCAACAGTCGCCGGAGGCTAAATCGGAATTTGTTACTCAATCGCTTCAGTCGCCGAAGACTAAATCAGAATCCGTTACTCAATCGCATCAATCGCTGGGGACTTATTTCGAGTCTACTACTCAACCGCTTGAACAACACGTATCTGTAGCTGCGGGATCTGAATTCATTCCTGAAAACATTCACCACGTTTCACTGGCTGCGAAATCTACCGGTACTACTGTTGAAGAGGAATTTACTCCGGTAGATGATCTGCTCGTTGACTGCCCCGTTACAGATGATGACCGTGAACAGATGAACATTGCTAACATACGCGGCGGCGATCATTACATGCGTGAGCTCTACACCCCTGCCAGAATGACTTGTGCACATGGAAGCGTCTGGTAAGATCTCGATTGGCTTTTGAGTTAGATGACATTGATTTTACTGGAAAATAATGTTCGATAGCGATTACTCTCGTTAGCATGCGTTGTTAGAATTGATTCTAATCTTCAATCAATATTAAAAATGACTATTATCTGGTATCAAAAAGTTTTTGACGAGTTTATTTCTGAATCCACTTCATATCATTCCGATCTGTGTTTCTAAACTTTAACAATATCTATTTGTTGTGCTCATTGGAAAAGAGTGAGCCAATTATAACTTTAACAAGCAAAGATTTAGGTTAAATGATGATAATAATAATAATAACAAAATAGTTATTCATTGCACACAACTCTTTTTAAAAACATCAATAGCCTTGTGGTTATTCAGCACACAAGTGTAAATGATTTTTTGGTCCATAATCAAATTCCTAGATTTCATGGTGTCTAGTAAAGCTATGGTGCATGACTATATAGTTATCTTGATCTTAATATATGTATTTCTAGTGTAAAGTACGCGTGGATCAGTTCCTTTATTTCGTAAACATACAGCTTTCCACCATTTAGCTATGGTTGGGTCATTAGTGGTTATGTACCGAAAGGTCACATAATCACTTGCTTTGGCTACAAAGGACACAATTGTGTGTTTTGGGTAGGGGTGTTGTTTGGGTTGTTTAATCAGATTTTAGGTTTCTGGGTCAAGTTTCTTGGCCTTTTAGCCTAGGAAAATGGAATCGAATACTGACCCAAATAATTAGCGTGTAATTGGTTTCAGGTTTTAGTTTTGAGTGTATTCGCGTTGGTTTTATTTGGTAATTGGGTTGGCTTGTAAATGGGATGCTTTTGTGCTTGTAAATGGTTAATGTGACATTAAACCAACAACCCAATTTACTATCTTTAGCCAATCCATAATCCATAAACTGACAAAAGATTCATACAATATTCTGGAACCACTAGAACAACAGAAAGAATTACTCTATTACACAACTTTAAACTATCTGTTGATTTAACTTTAGCTCTAGCTAGTTCCATTCAGGTGACCAATTGCTAATTCTAAGTTAGACACGTCAACACAGTTACATGTGTTGATTAGCACCAGAGTCTATAACCCAACCTTGATAGTAATCGTGATGTAAAACACTTAAAAAGAACTAAAATTAATAACAAGAGTATTTACCTCACATATTGGAAAGAAATCTGCTCAGTAGAACCTGTGTCATTAATTAAAGCCATAAGTATTTTAATTTGTTATGCAGACAACTGCTGCAACCTAGAAGTGCTTCTTGAAGCCTATCACTGAATTATTAGCAATAGGAAAACTTTGGGGATACCTAATAAGTTAATAACACCTATCAATTGTGTGACCATTTTTTGTTATGAAAATGGACCTTTTGAAACATCTTTTTAGTATCAACTGGTTTAGTTACAAAGGCAGTAGCCTGAGTTTTCTTACCTTACTGAGAACCTTACCTGATATGATAACAAAATCAATTTTAACAGTTGGTAATGGGTCTTTTGTTAAAATGTTAGACCTAACAGGTTCATAGACGACATTTTATCCCATAAGAAGCCGCATTAACTTTTTTCTCCGATCAAAATTCATTAACCCTCTAGATGCATCACATATGCATTTTTACGAATATCAGTTAATGATTCAAACGGTCTCCACATTGAAGGGGGTTTATGAAAATATTCAAAAACATGTGTCCCATTATGAGTTAGTGAACAAATTCTTTGATGTAGACTAAAAACAAAAGATCCATCTAGTTTACAATAGTTTTGTTTTAAGTCGCTCCACACTTCTGAGGCTATTTTTTATTTTAAAAAATTGACCAAGAAACAGATCATCAGAAATTGAGTCATGTATCTAAGATAACACCAATAAACTACATCTAATCCCACTGATTGCTTAAAACTTCATTGTTAATAGAATATACACAACAATCATATTACCATATGCAAACGCAAACTTATTCTTTCAATTTAGTATTCATAATTGTAAGGTTGCTAATATCTCTAACAACTTAATAAACTGGATCACCAAAGTCTAGTTTACTAATCAGTGTTCCATCCAGAATAACATTATTAGAGTTATTACCTCCACTAGCCATAACAATATATCACACAACTAACACAAGCAAGAATCACATATGCACACTATAGGCAAGCTATCTTCAGAGGACACGGTTCCAAGGCTTTCTAGATGATGGGTCAAGTATAAAGAGAGACCGATGTTATAGATTTAAACCAGTCTTATTCAAGCACTCGCAACAACATATGAGTTAGGGAACCGGATTCATGAATAAGAACTCAACACCCACACACGAGTTAGGGAACAAGATTCAAGAATAAGAACTCAATAAGGTCACACTAGGGGTGGCAATCTCAACCCGCTAATACACGTTTGGGTCAGAATGGGTCATGTAATATTGCTTGAGGGTAAGAAGGAGTCACTTAATATTGCCTGAGGGTCAGAATGGGTCATGCACTTAATATTGCTTGACCGTCACATCATCATTAATAACTTGCTACAAACAAGTCACAAAACCATAAGTAGTGAGAAATTAAATTCAACAATTAGCACATTAACCGGCAGTTGCCTTTATACAATAGTGTGACCAAAAATTGTAAGAGTCAATGTAACACACTACTAACAATGTACTCTAGCAGCCTTAGAGAAAGGACTTACATTGGTTCGGGTAGGAAGAACTAACATAATTATCAATTCCAATTCTATTCAATTTTTTTTTTTTTTTTTTTACGTAATATTATAATATTATTTTGTCATCGGATTACATAGTAACAAACATGACCTAAGTCAACACGCAGGGAAGGCGGGCAACAAGCTGCGCCGCCAACCCTTTTTGAATAGCAAAACCCAACCGTATAAAAACAACATTCTTCATTCTAGAGGTTGCACTATTCCCGCGCATGACTTTTTGTATCCGGTTCAACATGGCCACCGCCTCTGACTCGAGATGCCCAAATGTATCGAAGGCGAAAGGAACAAACACATGTTGGTTTTCAATGCAAGCTTTCTCATGTTTGTTAACCTTTCCAGCCGCTGCTCTGGACGCTGCCTGACCCGCTGAGAAGGAGCTGGCCCTCAGACCCACAAGAGGGGAAACCCCTGTTAAATCGACACAAGCGTGTTTCCCGTTCTGCCACCCAAAGACGAGTATGTCGGCCGGCCGGAGAGTTGAACGCCCATCTAGGGGGTCAGACAGGAAGTTAACAGGAGCTTCCTTCCTGGCCGAGATCCCAGCCCGCCTGAAGATGTCAAACAAAACGTCCCGAACCACATCATGTCGATATTTAAAACCCGGGAGCTCTTTGCAATGGACGGCGTGCTCCCCGAACGAATCCAAACATGCCTTGTTGCAGACGGGACATTTCTCATCCACGGGGAACAGGGGAACCATGAGGCGATACTTGAGAATGGCCCGGTATTCGACAGGCGACATATGCTGCCCCAGCCCGTCAATAGGGAGAGCGTGGAGGAAGTCTTGCGCATGTGGTTGTCGGAGGCATTCCCAAACGGCCTTTTGCCTGACTGTCATCTCAAAAGTTGCTTCCATCTCAAGCGTGGTTTTACCAAAGAGGGCATTCGCCAAAATGTGTTGGGCTTTTGGTGGGGCGGTGTCCTTATTGGTGAAACCGCTCAGATCAAAGCCCGGTAAAATGTCATGAAGACCAGCCAGAGCATTCTCGTAGTCGGGGCTCATACCGCAACCCCCACACTCCCGTAGAATATGGTCTTGTAGAGTCCAAGTTTGGGCACGCGAAGCCACAAAGGCGTACGACGTCGCCTCTACCGCAGAATAAACCCCAAGACCCCCATGCCGAGTCGGCAAAGAGGCAAGTCGCCATTGCAGGTCCCCAAAGAAGGGACCCCCGCACACGACAATGTCCTCGACGGCCGTCCGCAAATCCTTATCGAAACCACCCGCAGCTGCCATCATATGAGTGGGGGGGCAAGTTCGAAGGCCAAAGAGAAGCTTGGCGAGCCCCATACACGAACGAAGCAGGAGGAGTTCGCATTGTGGGTCGTCAAGGGCAGGGAGGAGGCGCATAAGATTAGCAGCATTAAGGGCCCTCCTCGCAGCCAGCCCCTGAATAAACGGGCCATCCCGACTAACAGCCCCCCCAAGGAGCTTCACCCCTTTGGTGGGTCTGCTAATGTCAGCAGGGAAGAGGCCCGGCCGAACTTTCTCACCATCGCAGGAAGGCCAAAAGAGTTCCGTCTTCCGAATATTAAGGGTCAATCCCAACGACGGCCCCCTCTCGTTAATAATCCCAAGGGCCTTAGCAACCTCCCTAGTATCGCCAATAATCGTTCCATCATCAAGGTACCAGGCATGGAGCAGCAGATGACATTGGTCACGGATGTGATGCACAAGCGGGTGAAGGACGAGGGCAAACAGGAGGGGCCCCAAAGGGTCACCCTGCTGAACCCCAGTAGTGGCCCATATATGATCATCCCCCAGGTATAAACGGGCTGGCTGCCCGTATAAGAAATCAACCCAAGGCGAAATGGACGGGCACCTAAGCCTGACCTCACGAAGAAGGGACGACCGATCAACCAGGTTGAAAGCATTGGAGAAATCGACCGTAAGCATAGCGAGCCCTCCATCAAGATGTCGTTCCTCCACGAGGCGGTTAACGCTATGGAGAATAGCTTCAGCGCCACCCGAAACCCCAACCCCAAACTGGAAATCACCGAGGTATTTAGCCATTTCTTTACAAACCCCCTGCATCGCGACCTTGGAGATCAACCGCCTCCAGATAGTGCCAACAGCAATAGGGCGAATCCCATTATCGGGCTTAAGGAGCGGCGTTAGGGGGGACGAAGCAACAAATTCTGCTAAGCCGACCGGACACAGCCCCGCAAGCCACAAGTTAACGACCGTGGTAATAGCGTCAAGGAGATCCCTAGCAGTGGCAGACCCTTCCCCGCACAAGCTGTCCATAAGGTGCTGGGCACGCAATCCATCCCTACCACACGACGTCCCCTTAGGGAAGGATTTTATACATTCAAGAACCCGCGCCCCACTCGTGACAAGCGGAGGCTCGGAAGAGGGAGCCGAGGGCATGGACGGCGACGGGAGGTGCGGGTGCTTGGCTTCTAGGGCACGCGTGGTCTCGTCGTTGTACGGCGCCACCCCAGAAGAAGAAAGCACCTTAACGGCAGCAGTGAAGTGACCGTCAGCGATTTTCCGGATGCAGCGCTTGACGTTGGGCGGCACATGGTCCCCCTTATCGTCGGAAACAGCGCCGGAAGACCTCTTAGCCCCCTCCCCCCCAGGATTGTCAAGGATACCCTTAATCAACAGTTCAAAACCACCCTCACGCCCCCAGGTGGCCAAGGAAGCCATGATAGCCCTGCACTGCAGAGCCTTTCGGTTCCCGGAGCGGCAATCCTGCCGATTCTGAGGTCGGAAAACCTGCAAGGTGCACCGAGGGAGGAGAAGCAGCCGAACCCAGGCGTCAACAGAACAAGGGCGAGCTGCCACTCGAAGGAGAGCAAATTTAAGGGCCTGGGAGAAGGCTAATCGACAACTGTGGGGAATGCTTTTGACAGTAGAAACACGGGCCCTAAAGACCCGGTCGAGCAGCCCCATATCCAATGGCAACGAACAAGGATCATTAGGCACATGGGCAGGGGGGGACGGCCTTGGGATCCCCAAAATGTGGCAAATAATGCCATCACTAGAGGCAGTCAACCGGACAACCTCGTCAGGGTGGTGGCAGCCACGGCTTAAGGCGTTAATTTTCATGCACCGCCCACACATCCAGTAACCGCAGCCTTTTAAGGCGTCATCCATAGCAGAGAAAGCCCCGGCATCAGTTGCCAGCGCGTCCCGGATGGTGTCTCGACGCTCATCCGACGAAAGGTGAAGGGTCTTGAGATGCGAGATGAGGCGGGAAATCCCCCTGGAGCAAATAACACTATCGGGGCAGCAGTGGAAGGAACGTAAGGGGCACGGAACGGAACCCCTAGACGGCTCCGAGGAGGAAGCCATAGGAACACACGGTTCAAGAAGAAACGCGAGGAGGAAAAAGTGTTAAGAAAACACCACCGGGAGAACCAACAGAAGGTTGGCAAATCCCGTTTCCCGAAAAGGCAAAATTACACCAACCCCCGCACCTATATAAGATGTTATATAAAATCACATGACACTAAATTTATCATAGCCATCATGTTAATGTTAAACTTTCATTATTAATTATGAAAGCATATTGAAGCACAAATGTTTTACCCACATTAGCGGACCACGGCAAGACCAAACCGGCGGACCAAGCCGGCGGACCAATCCGGCGGACCAGATTGGCGGACCAAGCCGGCGGACCAAGGCAAGACCAAACCGGCGGACCAGATTGGCGGACCACAGCCGGACCAGTTCAAACTGGTCCGGCGGACCGTTGGCCGGGCGGCAGCAGCTGGAAGGCAAGGGAAAGAGAAGGAAGTGGGCGGCCGGCAGCGAGGCAGGTGGCGGGTGGAGGAGGAGGGCGGAGGAGGCGAATGGAGGAGAGGAGGAGGGCGGAGAGGAGGAGAGAAGGAGGCGGCAGAAGGGGAGGAAGGAAGGAGGAGGCTGTAGAAGGGGAGGAAGGCAGCGGCGGCGGGTGGGGGAGTTCAGGCAAGCGGCGACAGCAGCGGGAAGGCAGAGGGAGGGAGGAGGAAGGGGGCGTCCGGCCGCGAGGCAGGCGGCGGGTGGAGGAGGAGGGGCCGGTGGGTGGAGGAGAGAAGGAGGAGGGGCCGGCGGGTGGAGGAGGAGAGAAGGAGGCAGGCGGCGGGTGGAGGAGGAGGGAAGGAGGCAGGCGGCGGGTGGGTGGAGGAGGAGAGAAGGAGGAGGGCCGGCGGGTGGAGGAGGAGAGAAGGAGGAGGGGCCGGTGAGGTCTTCAGTTTTTTAAACCAACCGTCACCTTAGGGTTTCTATTAATGAGTAAATTCAACTACATCAGATAAAAAACCATAAAGAATAAACAGAAATACAGACAACAACAGTAAAATCAGATTTAAAGGTAAAAATCATGTTAATGAAAAAGAAGCTAATAGAATTAAAATGGAAGTGTAGACGTAATGTTATTGTGTCGGATTGATAAAAAAGAAAAAAAAAGTGAATAAAATACTGAAGGTGTAAACGATAACGTTACTAAAGTTGAGGGGATGTAGTGTAAATCAATTAAAAGAAAAATAAAAAAAATCTTTATTACAGTTCAGGGGCATATATCAGGGGCAATCATGTAAATATATTTAGCGGTGTATAAACAACCGCCTTCGCGAATTCGATAGCAGTTACGCCGGCAAATAATCTCCCGCCAAAACGATTTCAAATCTAAACAGAACTCTTTCTCCGCCATTAATGGCGTCCAGCTTCATCATCTCAACGGTGCTCCTTCTACTCACCGTCATCAACACCGTCGTAACCGGCGTACCGGAACGTGAATACCGCTCCATGCTCGCCGCTCTCCGATTCCGAGGCTACCACCTCTTCGCCAACGCCATCTCCACCACCGATCTCCACTACGACATAATCAACGGCGACAACTTCACCTTCTTCGCACCGATCGATTCCGCTCTGTACGCTCTGGACATGAGCATTTCCGCCGCGGATTACACAACAGTTCTTCGTTTCCACTCCGTTCCTCGCCGTCTCTCGTTCACGGATCTCCGTCTGCTCGTTTTCCGTTCGGATTCCGTTCCGTCGCTCGTACCTGGTCACGAGATTCACGTCGTTAATCCGCTAACGTTACGGTCACCGATCACGGTTGAAGGAGTTGATATCGCTTTTCCTGGTTTGTTTTACGGAACGTATATCGCTGTTCATGGTTTGGAAGGGATTATGGATTTCAGATCTCTGAAGGATACGATGGATTCGGCTTCGGCGGCAGCAAATCTCACCGAAAATCTCGCTCCGATGAACGTCCACAGTGAAGATCTCGCGCCATCGGCGTCGCCGTCGCCGTCACCGTCACCTGAGAGTTTAGCTCCGGTACCGGCTACATCTCCACGGTCTTCAATTGTAACTCCGATTGGAGCAGCTTCGGCTCCAGATATATCTCTCGCGAATAGAATCTCTGTTCCCGGAGCACAACGCTATCATCAGCCGGAGACTAGATCTGAATCTGTTAGATCTGTTACTCAACCACGTCAGCCGGAGACTAAATCGGAATCCATCACTCAACCGAATTCGCCGGAGATTAAATCGGAATCTATCACTCAATCGCGTCCGCCGGAGACTAGATCGGAATCTGTCACTCAACCGCGTCGGCCGGAGACTGAATCGGAATCCATTACTCAACCGCATCGGCCGGAGACCAAATCGGAATCTATCACACAACCTAGAAGAGTACACAGATCGATGATTACTAGATCTGAGTTTTTCTCTCGGAAATTAGGTGATGTTTCTCTAGCTACGAAATTAATCGGTAATTCTGCAGAGGATTTTACTCAGGTGGATGATAAAACCATTGATTGGCCCATGGATGATGATTGTGGTGAACAGGTGAAGATTGCTAACGTGCGCCGAGGGTATCTGTACACACGGGAGCTCTTTACCCCCACAATCATGACTTGTGTTCATGAATAGGTCCAAACTTACACCTGGTAAGATCTTCTCATTGTTCATATTTTGGGCCTGTTGAGTTGAACCCTTGTGTTCGATCTTACTCGATTTTATTTTTTTTTCTCAATTTTAGGCGTTTGTTACGTTTGATACAGAGTTACTGAGATAATTCACTTGCATCAGTCTTTGTCATGGACCTAAACTACAATTATAATGAACTGTAAGAGTTCATTTTGATAAATTCAGTGGATAAATCCATAACACATATAACAGAACTGCAGACCAAGAAAAGAATCTAGTTAATTTCTTCATAAAACATTTGTTATCTATCTTTATATATTTTTAAGAACGTATAACAATGTAATATCAGATTAATGATACAAATGTTTGATCTTATAGTATAAAAATAAGACGTGTTGAAAAATAATATATAGTAGTGTAAAGGTGTTAGCTTTATTTATGTTTGATATAAATTATACCTACAATACAAATATCAACTTAATTTTACATGTCTTGGAAGCATTTTGTATCATGTGATGCAATATGTACAATCATTATAAGCACCAGATTAGTTGTATCTTTGATTTGCCTTTAAATGGAACATGTGTGCATCCACCTTCCCTTCCTTTTACATCCATGCATGTTGGATTAATTCCGCCTCTTTTTTAGGTTCTCTCTTAAGGCTATGTGTAATCGGGCGTGATAGCACCCCAACCCCCACCATAACGCCCCTCATAGCGCCCCCGGGCACCCCCCGGGGCGCCATGTTGCTGTTTTCGGCCGAGAGGCGTGACAGGCATAACGCCTCTTCTCCTCTTGACTTTTACTTTTTCCTTTTTTTTCAGCTATAAAAAAAATAAATAAAAAATAAACTAATCATTAAAGGGGCTTTATGATTACACACCCATGCCCCATAACCCCCCCTTTGCCACATCAGCGCCACATGTCACATAATGCCCCATGGTGGGGCATTATGACTACACACAGCCTAACGCGTAAGCTATGTCTCTTTCTCTCTAAATCTCTTTGTTTTGAGGGAACCCTCTGAAAGATGTTGGCTATGGTGTTTGTGGAAGATATTCTGGAGGTCATGGTTAGTTCTTGGCTTTCCGTGGCTGCTGGTTGACATTCATGTTTGTCGTCGTTGCCTTTTGGTTAGGGTTACTTACACCGCCCTTTAAAGGGTTTTTTGTGATGGTTATTGTCGTAGTCGTTGGTAGCCATCAGTGGTTTTGCTTTGTTGGTCGTCGATGTTTGGCGTTTCCTTTACATGACGTTGGTTAAGCCGGCGAAGATGTATCCAGCGCCAATAAAAAGTCTATCACTGCCACGTTTCGGATCTGAGTCATTTAAAAGCATTCTTTGGTTGTTGATGTGCTTTAGCTCATAATGCAGTTAAGTAAAAGAACATGCTCACGGCAACACCAGAGAGAAATTAGGTGAGCAGATTAGCTAGTTGGGGTGAGGACCCGCAATACTAGCATTTCAAGAGCGATTGTAGACCACGGTCTAGTTATCATAATCTCGTAGTGGTTTAACTTATATATATACTTATGTTTATGTAAACTGTGGTTTTTGATTCAGTCTTAAGGTCAACTAGGACCTTAATTAGGGATAATGTTTCTATCGCGAATAGTTGTGTATACCGCATGGGTTGGTAACATTATTCCAGCTAGAGTATATTATAAGTTATACTTTTGCTTCCATGTGTTCTGAAACGGACAACCGATCCCACACCCTTCCTGCCTCTGGCAGGGGCAGTGTGGGTGTAACAGTCGTTTAACATAAATTTAAGGTCTTAAGCTCAACAATTTGAGTTTGGATTCTATATATTTGCCTTATTCTTTGTTACAGTACCATTTTTATTTATTTTTTTTTTATCCGAGCACAACGAGTTTAACACATAAATTAGTAGTGTAATTAGTACAATCATGTAACATAACTTTTAGATAATAGGTTCAACCCTTTGAGTATTTGGTTTCTAACTTTAATGTTGTTTCATAGTTTTTTTTTTTTGTATTTGCGATTTATTTATGGTAATTTATTTCTTGTACGTTATTATGTAGTCATTTTGTATTTCCAATTTCATTACGTTGCATTATAACAATACAACAATTTTTATGTACCTGTAGAAACGTGCAGACAGTAAAATTTAGTTATAACGAATTTAGATTATAACAAATAAAAACAACCAGACGCTTCTTAATGTGGAGGGGGTGGGCGACTTCGGCAATGCAGTTTGTTGTGGCTTGGCCAAGGGTTCGACCGTCAATGATATGGTTTCATTTGGCTGCTTCAATTTGCTGCTTGGTGAGGCTTTACAAAGCCCCTCGATAGCGGGAGGCAACAACAAAATGGAGCTCCAAAATTTACCAAAATTCCACGGAAGCCTTAGCTTCCAACCCCCCCCCCCCCCCCTCTATTTGGTTTCATTTCCTTCATCGGATGAGACTTCATTTCATGTAATAGCCACCCCCCCCCCCCCCCCCCCCCCTCCCTCCACCCTTACGGTTCTAAATAATTTATTAATTCTAAAAATATCTTACTATAAATAAAAAAGATATCTACTATATAATAAAAAGAGTTATTAATACAATGTATCATCCTTTTATTCATTCTCATCAAAATTTTCAACTTTCTCTCATATTAAATACCAATTATCGTTTTAATTAATTATTAATGATCTTAAACAATTAAATGATAAAATTAAATATCAAAATATAAATCTTCTTCTAATATTTTTAAACTTAATAAATTATAGTAAGATATCTATTATTTCTTATCTTAAAAATATAAGTTTATAATTCTTAAATCTTCATTATTTTTTATTGATAATTTTAAATATTTTTATTTATTATTTCACAAGTCTATCCTTAAAACGTTTTATTATCTCTTATAAGTTTACGATGAAATTAATTATGCTTAAAAAATACAATAATAATAATAATAATAATAATTAATTATATATAAAGTTATTAATTGTATATTTTTTTAAGACATATTATGTAAGATAGAGGTTAGTTTGTGAAACTAGTTAACAATATATATGGAATAAAAGTGGTTAGCATTTGAAATGAAATAAAATAAAATAAAGAAGATGACCATATCCACATACATACACATTGAGTATCCGCGTCTTATTGTAAGTCAAGATTGCTTTCCCTCTCAATTACACGCAATTTCTTCCTACTTTCCTCTCACAATCCCTTCTACTTCTTCTTCTTCATTATATTCCTACATATATATAATCTTTACGTGTTAATTTCTCACAAAATAAACCCCAAGAAATTACCAAATAGCATTTATATAGTGAGTGACTAAAGAATATACATACATATGGAATCATCCAAGGAACAACAAATACTCGAAGCAGCTGCTTGCCATTTGATTCTACTCAGCAACCCCCCTCTTGATCGCCAATCTTACAATGGATATGATCATTCTGGTTATCGCAGTGATCGTAGTTTCATGAGGATAAAAAGGAAATTCAGTCATTTCAAGAATTCTAAACCCTATGCGAAATCTTCTTCAACTTTCTCGTCATCTTCTGAATCATCATCATCGATTACATCTGGGATTTTGGTTATGGATGAAGATGAGCAAACGAGAAACCATGGACATCGGATGAGATCCATTGTTGATATTTACAGTGTTACCAGACCACTTTGATCTAGATTGATTAGTAATTGATTTTATATAAACTACTTACTTTTGGCGTATTTTATATGGAATTAATTTGACATATATATAACTGTTTTGCCTCTCTTTTTCTAGTTTCATGTGTCTTGCTAGCTAGTTCGTTAACTATAATATTGATCGTTTCTGGAATTCCGGGACATGCATATATGCACATATATATACAGAAGTAAGATATATAGATAGATAGCAGCTTGCAATTATCCTCAAATCTTTTTACACAAAATCAAGAGATCGAGAATTTTGTTTTTTATTCATATTTTTACCTTACCGTCTCTTAAATAAGTTTAATCAAAGTTCATTTGTGGTTGTTTCCTAGCTAGTTTTTAAGGTTTTGTCTAATGGTATTTGGCCAAAGGTTATAACTAGCATATATATCATTCATATATGTTAGTTTAACATCATGGAAACTTGGAGATAATATTGGCATTGTTTAAATCCCTTAGTACACTACAACATATAAGACTATTAGCGGCGATGCATGTCGCCACTATTGCTCAAAATCTCCCCGCTTATCATGTAAACTAAACAATTTTTTGGGTAATTGGCTGTCGGAGGAGAGGAGAAGGATAAACGGTTGTGGTGGAGTTTCAAAACCGTGTAAACTAAACCATTTTTTTGGGTCAAATCAAAAGTGGCTCCGGTAGAGCTTCAAAGTTCAAATCAGAGGTGGCATGCGATGGTAAACAACTATCGATCGGAGGGGAGAAGAAGACCGGAGAAACGGTGCGCTAGGGCTGCGATTCTTTGTGTAAAGTGAGAAGAAGAGGAGAGATGGGAGGGAAATAAACCCAATAAAAAAAACTTATAGTATTAGCGCCGTCATGTCTTCGTTAATGCTAAAAGCCAGATAATTCAGTCAATAACATTAGCTGGATGGGTACCACATACGGTCACAGACTCACAGGGGCGAAGCTTGGGCCGAAATGGGGATAAGACCGGACTAAAGGCGGATAGGGCCGGACTAAGTATATAAATTTTTTTTGGACCGAACGATTATAAAGTTACACTACGGAGCGAAAAAACGGACCGGGCCGGGGCCCGGTCTGGCCCCTTAAAAGCTTCCCCCTTGCATATGGAGTAGGAATCAATAGCAGTGACAGCCGCCGCTAATGAGTGTCGCGCGCCCTTAAAGTTAGATATCAGTGCTAAAGCCATCGCCGCTAATACTACCATTTCTTGTAGTAGTAATTCTGTAAATTCCTAATATTAAAATGTTGCTAGTAAGGTCTCTAATGATGAGATCTTCCTTCTTCTTCGGTGTGCTTGAAATGCATGCATGGATTGGTTGGAATGAAAACCCTAGCTAGTAAAAACTCTTTCATTTCATGATATTAATAGAGTGTTCATATACATAGCGTTTGGAAGTTGAGTATTTAACTGTCATTCAATTCTCTAGTTAATTTTTACTTGTTCTTAACGATAATTTGATGATCAGATTTGTAAGTAGAGGTGCACAAAACGATTTTTTTAAGAACCGGTTCCGGTTCCAAACCGGTTTCGGTTCCATTGGCTAAGAGAAAAACCGGTTCCGGTTCGGTTCTGGGTCCAAAAATCCGGATCCGATTGGACCG
This sequence comes from Deinandra increscens subsp. villosa, assembly GCA_039602395.1. Classification (NCBI taxonomy): domain Eukaryota; kingdom Viridiplantae; phylum Streptophyta; class Magnoliopsida; order Asterales; family Asteraceae; genus Deinandra; species Deinandra increscens. Next base: position 2,093,031 of record JBCNJP010000011.1, read on the forward strand.
GTTCCGGTTCGGTTCCAAACCGGTTCCGTAGAACCGCTCAAAAAAACCGGTTCTTAAGAACCGGTCGCTGTAAACGTTTTTTTTGTTTTTTTTAGTTTTTTAACATGTTACTTCTTGAATGGTGGCCAGAGTTGTTCACATCTGATGATTTTATAGGTGATAAAGGTGTAATTGATGGTCCGTTTGCTGAGTGAGATGGGGATCCAATTCCATGAATTGAAAATTAAAAGAGAGATGGTAGAAAAGTATCCAATTCCATGCATATTAATTTACTAACTAACATTTCTACAGAAGAAACCGAAGAAAGAAGAGATGGTAGAAAAGTATCTCAGTTTATGTAACCTATGTTGTACAAATCTGGCTAGAAAAAGACATGCAGCGCCGGTTCTTGTATACCGGTTCCAGAACCGGTTCCAAAACCGGTTCTTAAACCGGTTCCTGAAAAACCGGTTCGGTTCCGGTTCTCTGGTCCGCAAGGTGTAACCGGTTTGGAACCGCCGGTTCTATATGGAACCGAACCGGTTCCGTCAGAACCGGTTCCAAAACGGTTCGGTTCCGGTTCGGTTCGGCGGTTCCGGTTCCGGAACCGGTTCGGATGTGCACCTCTATTTGTAAGTATAGTGCTATATATAGTTTGTATCGATCTCTTGTTAATGATGAACTAAGAAAATGGTTGCATCTATGAGATGGTACAGGGTGTTTGGACATATGTTTAATTAATATTTTGACTCTATAGCTAAAACGTACGTTCTATTTTTTCAAGCTTCATTGATTTTGACTCGGCCCATTTTTTGTTCGAGATGATGTCAAACACACATAAACATGACGATTTTTGTGAGTTGAATTGGTCCTATGACAACTTTTAATTTTTATTTTTTATTAACGTGTGAAAAACTTTCACAAGTCATAACAAAACTACATACGACCCTTTTTATTTATAAGACTCAAAACGTTTTAAAACAAAACAAAAAAACCCATCAATTCTCGATCTCTAAAAATCATAGTTTTATTTTTAGTAGGATTGGTTTTGCTATCTATTGTTGCTCATTTACCTGTCACTTTATTGTAATTTACTCATTAGATATGAAATTAAGTCAAGTTTATAAAAATAAAAGACTCAATTGGTTGACCCGACCCGAAGGATTAATATATAACCCATCAATTCTTCCACTTAATCCTTGTTTCTTGTACCTCTCAAGTCCATCAACTCGAGCAAGTCTCACATCTAGTCAAACTAAAATATATTCAATGTCTGCTCCCTTTTCAATGTTTTCTCTAATAAAATGGAATTTGTGTTTATATGTTTTCTTAGTAAAACACTAGATTCTTCATCAATGCATTTGTTGATTTGTTATCAACTCTAAGGGTTACCATTTTTTCTTCTTCACTCGTCTGCATTACTACACAAACAGGTATAAGCTATGGATTTTTGTTACGGAAAAAATCCGTAGCAAAATCAATAGCTAAAATAGCTATGACTATTTACGTCACTAACATCGTAGCAAATATTTTTCCGTAGCTAAAAACTGTAGCAAAATCTTTTAGCCACGGGGGTTCTTGTTAAGGACCAAATTCGTAGTAAATCCGTAGCAAAAGGGTCTTTGCTACGGATTTAACCGTAGCAAATGCTTATTTCTGTAGTAGTGCTGGTCACTTAGCAAGCCCCGTAACCAAAGAGTTGACAAGCCGTTGCCAAAACCGCCATATAAGTCTTGAAGAAGTTCCATAACCAAGTATCCGAGATTCCGAGCATCCATCGGGTAGGCCGTACACAAGCATCAAGCAACATAATTGTTTTGTTTCTTGTGTAAGGTCAAGGATCCTCCGGATGTTTTGCTAGCTTTTGTCTAAGTATGGTTGATACAGATAGTTACTACAGATATGAAGCTTAGGAAGATAAGTTTTGTTCCTACGGAAGTGCCCACGTATTCGGATGAAGTGAGTTCCTAAGGAAGGAAGTTCATACAGAGTTGACTTCGCACTTTTACTTCCTACGGTTGAGACAGACAAGACGGCTTTAACAAACAAAAGGTACGATTGTAGAGATCATGTGCCATGAACCACTAGACATTGTGCACTGTATGAGTCATATAACTTTATCTCATCAACTTATTATGTAATAGTGATGAGTGGTTTTTAGGTACACTTTTATTTCATATTAGTTTTTATCTAAACACACCAATATAGTTACAAATTATAGTGTTTTATGTTATTATTGGTGCTTAATATATTATGGAAAACTGAGCTTAAACGGTGTAATTAAGTTGATTCTGAGTCATAACACATTAACCAGTTGACCGATTTGGAAGCACTTAATGACTTTTGCAACAATGGTTAAAGTATGGTTAGATTTGTTTTGATATTAGAACTCAAAACACTATTTAAAGTACATGAATAAATTTGTCATACACGTTTGGGTTAACTTTAGACAACTTTTTTGATCATACAATACTCAAGAATCTAACCATTTACTGCCAATTTTTTTTGTCACTACATGAAGGTTTAGAAAAAATTTAATTCAACTATATTTGTGTTCTTTCCACCTCTAAATCTTCCTTTGATTTAATCACAAAATCTTTTAAATTACCCTATCTCTCTATTTCTCCTAATTCAACTTGAGTCACCTCAACAAGTTGACATTTTTATATTTTTATGACTTTATAGGCTTTTATACAAAATTTAAGTAGAAGTTATAAATGACACTTGACAAAACTATTTTTTTTTTTTTTTTTGAACGGCAAATTTGGATCACTGACGGGGGCATTACCCACCCACCCGATCATCTCCAATCCCCATCAGGAGGAAACTCACCATAGGTGAGAAAACCCCCTGGCCCAGCATGTAACCCCCATTTATTTATTTTTTGTTACAAGTGGGACTTGAACCCAAGACAAAACTATTAATATTCAAGAAAAATAAAGAAAGAAGTACGTTCTAGTGAAATATCTTCACCTCGAACTCGTGTTGAAAGTTTATACGAGTCAATTATCACTAGCAAAATCAACTCAAGAGTTAAATACAAGCAAGTTACAATGACTATTTGACACATTCATACTAGTACATGTAGAGAGGCTGAAATATCTCCTGTGCTAGAAAAAATAAACAAATTGAGCTGTCTTTCATCTTAGGGTGAATTACATTTTTTGTCTTTTATCTTTGCTCGTTTTGCAACTTTTATCATTTATCTTTTTTTGTTACACTCTGTGTCCTTTAACTTTTTTATTTTTTCATATTTTGTCCTTTAAAACAAATTCCGTTAAAATCATCCGTTAAATGAAGGGTATTTTTGTCATTCTACTTTTAGGGGTATTTTTTGTAGTTAAATAAAGATGAGGGGGGTGTTATGTAAATCTTCTTCATGTAAATCGCATTCAACCAAACGCCCCCCAAATAAATATATCAGAGAAAGAGGTCTCGAGGCAGTGACCTCCGATCGGCGGCTTTATTCCAACGACGCAGCTCCGGCCGGTCACCATGGCCGGCAACGAGTCCTATCAAGCTTGCATACTCCGATTTCCTCTTTCTTTCTTCTAATCGAAACCCCAGTCACATTTTCCCCATTCCCTTTTCATGTGCGGCGGCGCTAACACCCGCCTAGAGTTCCGACCAAACCTCATGGTGGCGGCGCGAGCTAGGGATGGTCCGGTCGTGCCTAGGTGAAGCTTCTTTGGGTGGAACAGTCGTCATCCCCGGCGATTGTGAGAAAAAATGAAACCAGTCGTGATTCCGGCGACCATATTCGCGATTTCCAGCAACCGTTGCTCCGATTTGGTAAGGTAACCATCTTGAAGGTTAATCTTTGTTAACCTCCGATTTCCATTTGCATGTTCCAGATTTCCGACGACGTTCCTATTCCTGCCGGTGAGATCGGATCTGACGGTACGAAGCAGTTGAATCTGACGCTAAAAAGAGCCTATCGTCGTCTCGCCATGATCTGGTATCCGGATAAAAACCTAAACCGAAACAAAACCAAAGCAGAGGCCGGAGAAGAAGTCTCTGGCTGTGGAAAATGTGTTGTCATGTAGCTTGATTGATCTTTACAAGGGTGCTAAGAGAAAACGGTGTGGCACCGGTGAGGGACGAAGAAGGAGATAGATGGAGCTTGGGTTGCCGGAGGTTGCGGCAGTGAAAATTGGTTCGCCGGTGGCGTCATTTTTTAGAGGTTCTGGTGGCGGTGGGGGGTCATAAAAGCAAGGGGGGGGGGGGGGGTGTTATGGTTAAAGTGGTGGTGGGGTTGATAAAAGGAAAAAGAAAATGACATAATTACGTAACACCCCCTCATCTTTATTTAACTACAAAAAGTACCTCTAAAAGTAAAAAGACAAAAATACCCTTCATTTAACGAATGAATTAAACGGAATTCGTTAAAAAGGACAAAATATGATAGAATAAAAAAGTTAAAGGACAATGAGTGTAACAAAAAAAGATAAAGGACAAAAGTTACAAAACGGACAAAAATAAAGGACAAAAAATGTAATTTACCCTTCATCTTATTAAGATCAATCCACATAAACATTATAATTCTCTTGGCTTGATTATAGGCGTAACAATGATTTCATAAACCATATGGCCAAAATAAATTTAAAAAAAAAGTTGAATTCTAAGACTGTAGGGTATGGATCACGATCTATTTCTCTAATTTCATGTCGTGTCATCGTCACATCACATTTTATTCACCTCGACTTTACTCCACTTAACCAAAGAAACAAATCTGTCACACTTTACAACTAACCTAATTTAAAAGAAAATTAAAAACTTATGCACTTTTATAACATAACTCTAAACAAAACTCAAGTTTATAAATTGCAACTTTGTAGTGGTAAAATATCCTCTTTTCTTAGTTTTGTTTATTAATATATTTTTGGATTTATGTAACAATAATAATTATATTTCATTTCATTTATGTTGAAATAAAAAATATATAATTACTAAGAAATCGTACAATATTCCCATTATTGCTAGAAACAAATAAATGATTTCAACTTGAAAAATCGTAATAAACAAATTGTGGGTTAAATTAGAGGATCCCATGATGTACTTCAATATTTCTCTACAATTTTCAACAGGGAAAAAGAAATATATTCCATAAATCAAACAATGGAATATTAATTTTAAACCTCAATTTTTTCCCATCCAAATGTTGATCGTGACTTACTTATGATCCGATCCATTTTGAAATGGAAAAAACTTAGCAAACATTTGAATTCAATCTGATCTGATACCAACGAGTTAGGTTATAACTGTAAACCGTCAAATCCACATTGCTTGTAACTGAGAGATTGCTTCCTCGGGCTTATTGCTATTGCGCAATCTATCGATACCTACAAATATCACATACTTGTATATTAAGATAACAAGATAAGCTTTTAAAATTGTACACTTATTTTAAAATCTAAACCAATGTTTATAGTGAAACTAGAATTCTTAACGACTTTGATATTGTTGGAGTATAAGTCTCTCGCATAACTTATTTAAATAGAAATTTTAACTAAGTTAAAAACAGTTTAGATTAATAAAATATAATAGAAACAACGCGATTCCTAATAATTAAGGTTACAACAATATTTTATTGTTCATTTTAGAAATCATGTGAGAATGATATAATTTTGTTATCGGGGTTGTTTGTTAGGTAGCAAAAATTAAGTAATATATTTAAATCCTATTGATATTTTCGTTTTGAATTAATATATATCTATATTTTATATATTTATTCAATAACTTTTTGATTAATTTTCTTTAATTTTTTATTCTTTATGTTTTTATTTACTTTTTATTTTCTATTTTATTTATTTTTTGTTTTTAATATTGTTTTTTGTTAGTTTATTTTTTTCATTTTTTTTATTTATTTCTTTATTTTGATATTATTATTTTTACAACTTTTTATTCTCAATTATTTATCCTCAATTGTTTCTTATAAAGATCCCTTACATTACTTGAAAAAAAAAAATACTCATCCCTTAATGATTGAAAATCTTTAGAAGTAAAAGGAATCACATTTCTTATGTATTATTTAGTGGTCCATTTTATTCCTATTTACAAACATTTATCTTGTCATTCAGATGTAATAGCATATTCTATTAATGCGTACAAAACACTACCTAATTACTCATTTTTGAGGTTAATCCCACCTATCCGGCCATGTGTAATTAGGTTTAAATGATAAATATATAAATGTTTATAGACTTGTAAACTCTGGATTGTGCCTTATGGTTGACGCATTCACGGCGTGAAGGTTAGAAAGGTGTAGAAATGGCGTCGAGGCATATTACTTCACCCACGCAAGTGAGACCTCCGTGAAGAATGTTGTGAATGGGGAAACGAAGTTGCATGGAGAGCCGTGACATGGAGATAACATGTGACATGAAACAATACATCTATAATGCATAGAGGAAATGTGGACGCGTGATCTATACCACATAGCATTACAAAATAAATTTAAAAAAAAAACTAAAAACTCATATCCTTATAATGTACTAGTCTGATGAACGCCGTAGTAACGTGATAGAGTATTCAAATCCTTTTAAATAAAAGGGTAAACCATCCACAACTCTATATACTTCCACATTATTAAGTTAACGTGGAATATGGCCTTAGTTAAAATGTTCAAAGAAATGAATGGTCATATAGATATTAATTATTTTTCAGGTAAATTTGAATCACTAGCCAACCAATAACCCATGTGATCATATTCATACCCTGGATACATAACTCGAAAATCACATATGAAACCTATCATAAACAGTGGCGGATCTTGAAAAAAAATTTGTGGGTGACCGAAAGTTACGTGACCAAAAAATATATATATAACTAACGAATTCGGGTCGGATCAAACCAATATATATATATATATAAACGAATTCGGGTCGGGTCAATCCATTAGAACAAAAAATATTGAATCCGGGTCGAGTCGGTTCAAACAAAAAAACTATAAATGAGTACCCTTATACTTTGTTTTAGTTACCAAAACAACCCTAAACTTTGTTTTAGTTAAAATAAGTCATTTAAGATCTAATTTTTGATATTTTTTTAGTAGATACATAATGTTTATAAATAATTTTACGTTGGAGACTGACTTAATACATTCAATATTAAAAAAAAAATTAGTGGTGACCAACTCAATATATATAAAAAAATTTAGTGGTGACCGAAACGATATATATAAAAAATTTCTTCGTAAAACGCCTATACTCGGTACCTCGGGACAAAAAATCAGCAGTGACCGAGATCACTGCTGGTACCCATTAAGAACCGCCACTGATCATAAATAAGAAAACTTACTTACCCAACCCTAAACCCTATTCTTTGAATGTCTTATCTTAACCGTTTATCTACTAAACTATTTTTTGTACGATAAAGAGAAATTATCAAAAATGGAAAAGGTAAAAGCCTTTCAGACAAAAGAAAAAAGAGGTAAAAGATTGTATGATTGATGGGTAAGAAGTCAAAAAACACGCACCACCCACTCCCAATGATTGCGGTTACAATTTCACAAGGATGTGACAGTGGCCCCACCACCACCACTATTGTAACCGTGACCGTATATCGTGAAATATTATATATATATATTTTTTACAATCATACTCTACTTTTATTAAACTATTTCAATAAATTAAATTACATTAAATTTTTGGTAAGAAGTAACAACCTCAATTAAAATAACAAAGTTTCTACCAACTAAGTTAGTCTCACATTGACTCACGAGTTCAAAGTAAATTTTACTCGTGGATATTGCGTCACTGATATTAAGCATCTTGGTAAATAGGGAAAAGAATTCCGACATTTTTTATTCGATAGGAAATTCTCACACTCAGGGTGTGTGGTATCGTGTGACCCTAAGCCACGCCACGCCATGACTTTTATCTTGATTTGAAAACGTTGGACGGGTTAACACTAAAAATTCAACCGTCTGACATATTTTTAAAAAATCAACCTAAATTACCCTATTTAACCCATTTTTTACACCAAAACATTTCATTCTCTTCTACTTAAACCTTCATCAAGAAAATGAACCGTAACGACCCAAACAATCCCAACTCAAATCAATGGAATTGAAATCTTTATCCGGGCCAACCAAACCCGTTATATACAGGTCAACCTCCCACAACCCAACCTATATACCCACCCCGTTTTAGCCCCAATTATGGTTAATGGAGTCAAATACCACCAACCCAAGTCCACAACCCAACCTATATACGCACCCAGTATTATTGTAGGCAAATAACTGAACTGATATTATTATTGGCCAATAGAGATTAATTCATATTATTTAAATCCAATTTTCTTTATTATTATTGTTATTGTTAGCAAACAGGGGCATAAAACATAAATCAAGAAAGAAATGTAAAAATTGAGGATCAAAATGCTAACCTGCACCGCGGGTGAAGTTAACCCCACAATCCGGATCCTGGCCCTCACATCACCCATGATCCGAAGCTCGACCCGATCATTCAACGAAACATCCCTAACCAAATCCGCCGCATCCGCCTGCATCAAACTAACCCGATCCACCACCACCGTGCTCCGCACGTGCCTCACACTCCTTGCCGGCTGGTAAAACCCGGGCACGGAGCCCCGACCCAACGGAATCCCGCGGTACATGATACTAAACGTGGACTCCTCGTACTTGATCCCCACCTTGTTCTCGTTTCTCGCCGTGAAAACCATGCGTACGGCGAGTGAGAGCGACGCGCCGGCGGTGGCGGCGGGGGCGAGTGAGGAAGACGGCGGGTTTGGGTTTGGGTTTGTGGGGACGAGGTTGATGTACTGGACCCCGACTTGTTGGAGGGTGAACTCGGGTTTTTTGGGTTTGACGGCGAGGAGGATGACGAGGATGACGGCGGTTACGAGGAGGGCGAGGAGGGAGAAGAGGAGGAAGAGGCAGCAGCAGCAGCCTTTTATCGAGGCGGACGAGGATGACGTGGAGGAGTTTGGGTAGTAGTAGTTTGACGGCGGCGGCGGCGGCGGTGGTGGGCGGGTGGAGGTCATGGTTTTTTGTTTTGTTTAAGGTTTTTGGTTTCCGATGATGGAATGTGGGGGAATAATTTCCGGTGGGTGTTTGTTGTCGGCGATTATGGTGGGGAGAGGGGGAGTGGGGGGAAGTAGAGGGTGTGTTTTATTTGTTTTTTGGAGGAAAAATGTGGACGGAATATTTGAAAGTAATGAGATTTTGGAAACCAAAAAAGCTTTTCTTTTTTGGTAGTATTAAAATGGGAAAGGTGTGTACGAACTATGATTGGTTGTTTCTGTTTTTATGTTTTTTTTAAACGTATTAATCTACACTTTATAAATATTGGTTCATAAGGGTAAAAGTAATACCTCAAGATTGGGAGGCTATCCCGAGCTCGGGATCACGGGAGAGCGCGGCAACACTTTTTGCATTGTAATACCTTAAGATTGGCTCCCAAGACCTCAAACCCTTCAAAAGTGGGGGTGGCCCACAAAATTACACCTCTCCCAAGCTCATTTGCTCGGTGCCCCACTCCCGAGCACCTCTCCCAAGCACCTCTCCCGAGCACCCCGTCATGGTGTTCCCGAGCATCCCGCGATCCCAAGCACTCTCCCGAGCTAGCTCGGGAGAGGTATTACTAATACCCTAAATGTACCCTTCTTCTAAGATACCCTCATCTTTTATTTTCACTCCATATTCACATACACTTTTCATTCTAGTTACAGATTTTTTTCTAGAGGACTGATACAGGAACCCTTATGTCCCTGTACTGTCTTAACGCGTTTATTTAGTCTGTAGGTTTTAATCTAGAATCTATTCCCACCGTCTTTTCAAGCTCAAATATTGGTTTTTAGAAGAGTGACTAAAAACTCTTAGGTGATCTATTCAGTCCGATCACTTTAGTTTTCTTCACCATGTTCATTATCAAACAAGACTAATCCTTAAATAACTACTCATTCTAAACTGTTCATAGTCGATTAAAGTCAAATGAGTAATTTTGAACTAAGACTATTATGAATATGTTAAAACATGTTCTTTGACCATTTAGTCAAATATAGCCCCTCATTAATTCAACAATCAAACTAATAGAAATTCATCGGTGTTGTCAAACTGAATTTAGTTAGATCACTTTGAATCTTGGTAAATATAGAGAGTAGTTAAACAAAGATGTTCAAGATGAAAGCTATACGATCTTAAAATTAACTTTATATTGAATGTGCCCTCCTTCATATAATGCAAATATCCTACGTAATTTTATAAGTTAGTTTTTGTTATCTTAATGACTAAGGGAGCTATACAACTACGTGATGGTCTACCAAGAACACAGTCATTTTGATAACTAAATAGTCAAGAATAATCCAAAAGTTAAAGTGCGCGAAAAGCACTTCCTGCTTTTTATATATTTTATTTCATTTTTGTCAATAGTTTTTGATAAATCACCCAAATTATATTAGACAGACTAGACTCTGATTATTAGTATAAAGAGGTGTTTCCTTTAGCTCTGTTCTATTCGCATCGGAAAAAAATATCTTGCACCGCTCCTAAACGGGGGTTGAGGTCTCCCCGCCTCATTTAAGTCTTAAAATAAAATTCATGTTTAATTAACTAGTATTATTATTTAAAAAGGCAAATGAGCAAATAGTACGACTAGCGAGTAACATATAATGAGTATTATTTTTTTTAAAGGTCAAACGAGCAACGAGCAAAGAGTACGAGTAACGAGTACGAGTATTATTTAAAAAAGTCAAACGAGTAACGAGTAACAAATAACTAGTTTTATGATGAATCAAAGTTATGGAATTGTAAAACAAATATGGATAATTTTTGTATGGAAAGAATTTAATTTTTTATTTTTAATTATAAGGTCTTTCCTTTTTGTAAATACAGTTTAATTTTTAATTCAAAAATCTATAAAAATGACACATAAGCTAATCATAGGTGGCATACCTTAAATTGTGCCACCTAGACATAAAAAAAACTTGTGTTTATTATATCTTTAATCTTTAATCCTAATAAAGCAATAAAATGGGTTGTCACATGTCTCCTTTCTAAGACATCCACATCATCATGTCCACATGTCAATACTAGATTAAATCAATATATAATTTTTAAAATCAATTTAATATATTACTTCAACTTTCCAAATATAAGTTTCAACATTACATTTAATAAATTTAAATTTCTAATTAAATGTAATGTAAGGTCAAATCTTTCAAATTTATAAACTTAAATTCTGAAATATTTAATTTTAAAAGACTATTAATTCAAAAAATTTACATATAATAACATTTAATAAAATTTAGATTTCTTATTAAATATGTTGGATCTGTCACATCTTTTAAATTTTTAAACTTAATTTTTAAAAGAATTAAATTGCCAAAATTTATTGTAACTTACCACATATCAAATTCAGTATCACAATTAATAAATTTCAAATTTCTAATTAAACACATTTAGTAAATTTCAAATTTATAATAAAATAGTTATTGTGATGATGAAGAAATCCTTAATTTTTTCTTAACTATTTTAAGATAACTTTATATTATATGCTGCAACAACTAAAATGACAATGGCGGCAGTCCTATTGCTTTACGACCAACAGATCGAAAACATGACACTATTAGATCGGTCAAACATGATTATTGTGATTAATGAATATATTACATGATAAAAAAAATATTTCTATGGCTATTAAATTTGAATGAACTCAACCCTGGTTTAAAAAACTAAAATTTATAAAGATTCATACCATTCATATTTTCAAATCTCGTCAATTTTTTTTCATTTATCTCATCTTATGAGAGTAATTCAACCCGTATAGTATACGGGTTACTAACCTAGTAGTAAGATATAGAAGTATAGATAGATAGATATAGATAGATTTGTTATTATTTTCTTTTTCTTTTACGGAAGCCCAACAGAAGCCGCCACATTTCCTTTAATTTTTGCATTAAAGAAATCAGCCCAAATAGTCAAAATGAAATTTAGTTTGCTTGATATGTTTATCTTTGCGAGCCCAATTTGGTCTAATTACTTACGGCCCAAACCTTGTTTTATTCCATCGTGATTCGTGACCCCATAAGTCCACAGCATTGAGTAAAATTGGTTCACATGCTTTTCTTTATTTTGTTTTATTTTTCTTTCCATCGAGATTTGATAAAAGACGCAAAAAAATATTTTGTTGTTGTTCCACTCAATTGTGAATTTGTGGCACGAAAGCTTACCCGTCATTTTGCTTCTTTAATTGGTTCGTCAAATATCAATATAAAGTATCCCAAATAATATTTAAAATGTAAGAAGTATCTGAGTAGAAAGATGTATAAATAGAGGTATATCATAAACATAATAAAATACGAAGTATATGACATAAATGACTATAATATTCGTATATAATCTTGAGACGGTAGACCAGAACAGTGAGGTTGGTGTAGAGGCAACTGACATGTACATTTCCAAAGAGGTAGTAACCTATTGACAGAACTTTTACTATGGGTTTTACGAGAGATATGGATACTGGATTACCATATTAAAAAAATCATTCTTTTCATATGCGCCTAGGTTGATAATAGAAATGGGGTCAAACATGACAGTCTTGGTTACACTTTGGTCGAATTTAATAGATTTGGTCACAAGGATGACCGGTATAAGTTTAGAAAATATGCCCTTATATATATTTTATTTTTT
>JBCNJP010000011.1:2106161-2251383 GCA_039602395.1 Deinandra increscens subsp. villosa
TTGAATTGAGCGATTAAATGAATTAGCGTATATAAGTTTATATATAAGTATAGACAAAATAATACGTCAAATCAAATCATTGGCACACATAGCGAGAAATAAAACATCACATCACAAGGAATAGCGTTCAAAGTCGTTTTGGGTACCAAAATGGGTCGTATATAAGGCCATACGCCTCGTATAGGATTGGTCGTATGAAACCGATATTGGTCGTAAAAGTTGGGTAGTATTGAGCAATACTACCTGTATGAGACAGGGATTGACTAACGTGAATAAAATCAACTTTTGTCATTTGACTAAAATCATACAAGCCCGTATTGTAAAATACGACTCATATTCAGAGTGTAGATGTAACACATCAGGTGTGTATAACATGTCCCATATTATATAGGAAAAACTCCAAACATAGTAATCAAATTTTCTATTTGTTCTCGTTTAAAACTTGTCTTTAAAATCACTCAACTTCAATTGTTATCTTCTTATAAAGTTAAGATTTTTTTTCTTTCTAAGATTAAGTGAATATGTGAATTTTGGCTTATAATTGTTTAATATAATTCTACTAGGAAAAATAATAATCATTAAATTATGACGATTACTTATACCTACTTTATTTGTCTCATTTAGTTTTAGAAAATTTTAATATTTAAAACAAATAAACAACTTTTAAACACCCAATGAAAGATGTTATTTTAGATAAGAAATAGTTTAGATGAGTTATTAAATACTTGATTGCTTCTTTATAAAGTTACTCCTACAACATTATTATATAATATTAAAAATATAATACCTGGTTTTTTTTAAAAATGCTTATAAACTTCAAACTATATATTAGGAGTATAAAAGTCTCATAGTAAATTAGTACTTAGTTTTTAAAAAGTAAAGAGATAGCCACTCCACCAAAAGTCTCGTAGTTATAAACTATACTTTACTATATTAGATCATCCATGTTGGTTTTCATAATGCATTTGGGATCGCATTTTGGATTCTAGGAATCCTATCAAATAACGTTTAACCACCTAAGATGATAAAGAGAATTCGATCTTCACGAATAACGAGTCAACTGATACAAGACTACATAGGTGATACAATACACAATTCGATATCGATTTGTGATTACAAAAACATGTCCTAATCTCAGATGCAATACTATTGTCTTTAACCATATGTATAGTCCGTTTTTTGGCAATTTTGTAGATTGTGTATATGAAAAGCAAAATCAATAAAATCCAAAAGCAGAAGTGAAAGAAAGCTTGCTTCACCAAACTTCATGTGGGCAAGTAATATAGTTTGATTGCTTAGTTAGCTAGTAAGCACCAAGTGTCATAATCATCTCAAAAACCACACTCTAGCCATACATGTGCAACAATTACTTGCATATACAAATTTATAGAACATATATTTGAATATTAGAGAGAGAAAGATCACTCTGACCAATCTTAATTGTGTCTAAAGTAACACCCATATAACATATCCCTCCCTCCCCCCCCCCCCCACCCACCCACCCACCCACCCACCCCCTTAAATGTTTATGGTGTTTGATTTGGACTTGTGCTTAGAATCTCCACGTCAACTACACATCTATTATCATTACATAAGACATGCCCCTCCTATGGCCCAATCCCTGCAGCTTGTTCATAAAGTTTCTTTCTTTATCTTTTATGATGACATCATATTGCCACACACATACGTATAGATATGAACATTAACGTAGAGAAATGTTACATGTTGTGATCTTTCAATGATGCAACAAGAGTGTTGTTGACATTGATTTAGTCAAGGTTCTAAAGTTGGTCCAATCTTTACATAATACCTAGATATATAAAATTTTTTGTGAATCAAGATTAATTTTGAATTTGAACAAAGTATATATAATCACGTCTTAATATAGCGTATTGTTTATCCAATGTCAGTATTCAGAAGAAGTTGAAATGTCTAGTCTTGTAGTTGACAATGATATAGATTTAAGAGTAGTTTAGAAGATATGTAAGTTAGCCCGTTCTAAAGAAAGACCATATTGTTCGGGGGTACGTATCCAAACCCAATGTATACAAAATCGAGTGTCTTGAAATGGATCAAAGGATTAATGTATTGGATATCCATAAACACCCTTACATCATTATTGCTCTTGCTATCACTTGTAGTACTTGTTACCACTCACAATAATATAATAAAACATGTAGGTGGTGGAAGTGAATCATTGAAGGATTCAAGTTTCAAGAAATGACAAGTAGCATTAACCACTTTGTAACCATTTGTGTTCCAAAGATTATAAATTATTATTGGTAAAAGAGAAAGAAACAAAGAAAAGTAAATGATTGTTGGGGCAAGCATGTAACTTTTGAATGAAGCTAACTATTAATATTAACATTCATTCCATTGTCCATCCACATCAAGAAAAAGGTCAAAGGAAAAGCCCAATCTAAGTCAACACCACTTGTTTGGCTTGTAAAGTGCATGGCATGTTCCTGACTTCAATTCAAATGCTTTGCCTTAATAGAGGATATTTATGTGTAAGTGGAGCTACCACTTATACCCCATATCAAACACTTCTTATGGGCCCTTTTCAATGTTTTCTTCATTTTTTGTTTTTTACTTTTTAGGATTTCTACATCAAGGTGATGCATTGCTGAGGGAGTTGGGGGCCTTTTATATTGTTTCAAATCATATTTGATTAACAATAGAAGTTAAAAAGTGGTTTAATTAACATCGGAATATTTTGACATATTGTAGCTTATTTGACATATTAACATGTTACTCATACTACTTTACATTTATATTTTTGATCTCTAGGTTGTTTTTTGAATGTAAAATGTCGCAAATCACTCCTTATGAAGTTCTGTTATACGATGTGGGAATGTACCCGATTATTCTAACATGCACATCATGACATTACTAGCGAATCCAGACTTTTTTTTTTCAAACTAATGGAATATCATATATATCTAAACTAAATTTTAATTTTAAATATGGTATATATCAAAACTAAATTTTAAAGTAAGTAAAACATAATATATTTAAGTTTTTCATTTCTTTTTTTTTTAATCTTTAGATTCTTTTGTCATTTCTTTTTGGATGTTTTTACTCTCTTATTTTCTTTTATTCTTTTATTTTTTACTTGGGGTTTCCTTAGTTTAGTTTAGCACACTAATGTTTACATATTACTCATGTATTTAAATATTTTACTAAACAATTTCCATCGAATAAAGCTAGAAAAATGAATTTATTCTAATCATATTTGTCCACATGCAATAAGAAAAAAAAAAGATTCACTCTACTAATTTATTGACAATATAATTTATTATTACCGGATAAAAGAGAATGATTTGAAGTGCATCATTAAATAAATATCGAAGGCCCTAAAATGTTATTTTTTATGGACCCCAAATCGTTTGAGCTCTCCATGCTTATTATTTATAAAGTCTATAGAAAAGCTGAATTAATATCAATGGACGATATGAAATTGCTTTAAACGAAGAAAAAAATAATAGTCTAATCTAATATTGTCTGCATTAAACTTGATTAATTATTCTAATTTGGTAGACTTTTAATTAAATTGGTAGATGTGTTGCTTCTCTTCGCTTCGGTCGTGTGGCAACGGGTCATGGATTGGCTTAAGCTGCCTAGTTTTTGGGCTCTCTCGATCAACGATGTGGTGAACTTTCATGATTCGAGGGGTGTTTCTAAGGAGAAACGAGTGCTGGTCCAGGCTGTGATGTACGCTACCTGTTGGAGCAAATAGAGAGAACGGAATGAGGTCGTTTTTAGGGGCAAGGAACCTACGATTAATAGCGTTCTAAGTAATTTGAAGAGTTGGGTTTTGCTTTGGTGTAATAATAGGTGTAAAAAGGAGATAGATTGGACCAATATGTGTATGTTGTAAGGGGTTTTGTGCCGGGCTTGTTTTGGGCTTTAATATATGTGATGTTCAAAAAAAAATAGCTTCTAATCTAATAGTATTTGTGTGTTTAATAAGGTATAGTTTTAAAAAAAAAAATTGAGAGAATCTTATAGTAAATAAGTGGTATGAGTTAAAACCAAAAGTTTATCTACATATCGAAGGCGACATTACGGGCTTACGGCACACGACACACAATGGCCCAACGACCCAAGCTAAAATGCGTGTTGGTTCACATGAATATTGGGCCTCTGCAAGAAATGGGCCAACCGGTTTCCACAGCCAACAATACGGACCCATCAAGAAAATATGTTTTAGATGCTTTTAGTTAGAGATTGGAAAAAATGAAGAAAAAAAAACCCGGTACCGACCGGGTATTTATACCTGTTTAGTGAAACCGAAATATCGAACCAAGGTCAACCTAAACACCGATTTATAGACGGTTTTGTCCTTGCATTTTGATACCAAATTGGTTCCTAAACCGGCTCCAAACTAGCTGTTTGAAATAGAATGTATACTTGTATAGAAATTATATATTAGGAATTGTTTTTTTTTTTCTTAATGGTATTACAATGATTGGTTCCTAAACCTAGGGGTGTTCAAAAAATATCCGAGTCCGAACCCGTATCCGAAATTTCCGAAATTCCGAATCCGAATTATCCGAAAATTTCGGATATCCGGAATTTCGGATATCCGAAACTCGGATATCCGAAATTTCGGACTTGGACTTGGACAGTATTTTATAAAAATTTCGGAAGTTTCGGATACCCGAAATTCCGAAAAAAAATAAATAAATTAAATATATATTTTATATTAAGAAAAATAGAAAAATAAAGGAGAGGAATTAGGGTTAGTAATGCCCGTCGCCTCTCATTTTTACGCCTCTGCGGCTCTGCCTCGTCCCTCCACTGAACTCCACAATCCGGCGCGTCACCGGCGACTCTCTGGCGCGTCACCGGCGTCTCTCCGACGCTGTTTCAAGGTAGCTTTTATTGGATTATCCGATTGATTCACCGGCGTCTCTCGGACTCTCGGTCTCGCCACTCGCCAGTCGCTATTCCGTTTAAGATTGAGTGTTGCCGGGTTCGTTACTTTTTGTTGACCGTTTTTGGTGAATTTTTTTTGGATGTTTGTTGGTTATACGTGTTATTATTTTAACCCTTTCACACGTGTCTATCTTCTTTCCATTACACATCTGTTAGTTAATCTTTTAATGTTTGTTTTACTTCATTTGCATTTTCATCTCTGGACTTCGTCTTCTTACTTCCCACTTCCATATCATCACCGGCACGTACGTATGTTCTATCATCGGCTTTCAGTCGAAAATTGGTTATGGTCTTCGTTATCTCTTATTTTGATTCGATTTAACTTTTGAAATTGTTATTTTTTAAATAAAATTAGATTTTCGGATATCCGGTTTAATTATCCGAGTCCAAGTCCGAATTTTCGGATATCCGAAATTTCGGATATCCGAAAATTCGGACTTGGACTTGGATAGCCAAACTCAATATCCGAAATTTTCGGATACCCGAAATTCGGATATCCGAAATTCGGGGTATCCGATTTTGAACACCCCTACCTAAACCGGCTCCATAGTACCTAAATCACGGAATTAGGGAAGAAGAACGTGGAGAAGGTGTTTTAAGACTCCAATTTTGCAAAACACCCCCCCCCCCCCAATAAATTCACCCAAACTAGAGCTTGATTCAGGGAACTTGATGAACTCCTCATTGAGAAATCCATATATTTTACTTCGGGTCCTGCTATTTTTAGACTTCAAATACGTTGTGTATAGCCAAATACGCAGCGTATTTTCCTTTTTTGGACACCTTCGACATATAAAGGGGGGGGGGGGGGCTGTACGATTTGATCAATATATACGCAGCGTATAGGCCTATACACTGCGTATAAGTACTTTTCAAAGTCCAATCATTACTTTTCAGAGCCCAATACGTTGCGTATAGGCATATACGCAGCAGCGTATTGGGCTGTCCAAATAGCAGATTTTGTCTTTAGTGGCTGTCCAAATCAGAAATGCCTTTACTTCCTTCCATCTAACAAAACAATTTACACTATCAGCCCCTCCTCTTTGGCCACATATCTAATCTTGACCGTTTACTCCATTTTACAATATTAACCCTAATTTTTTTAGGATTTATTTAGTAGTTACCTAACAACTTTTAGTAACTAATAAAACGCCAAATATGTTATACTGGGTTATTATTTAAAACATCATTACCCAATAACCCTACGTAACCAAAAGAAATCATTTAAAAATAATATGGATTTCGGGATGTTACATAATTTTTCTATAAATATAGCTTAACCATGTAGATTCAGTTAAAACCTTGTAATCGAGTTTTTGAGTGTTCTTGATTATAATATTTTGGAGAGTTTAGTCCAAAATGTTTTTGTGTTCATCCTCAATACCAATTCTAGGAAGGCCATCGCTCACCAACGTGTATGCTTTTCAATATTTAATGCCTTTCCTCAAATGGGTACTGCACCAATATGAGTCAGATCTTTGATCCTTGGTGATGAAAACTCAAGAAAAAAATGAAGAATTGCAAAATTCAGCTCTGACATGGTCATGTCACTTCCTGACATGGCCATGTCGACCAGAATGCCTCAGATCAGTGCTGCTGCCAGTTTCCTGATGTTGCTGATGTCGTAATGGTTGACATGGGCATGTCAAAAAGTGACATGCCCATGTCCGGCGCCAGATTTATTAAAACTCAAAATTGCTCCTCATTTCAGACATCTAACTTTAGAAACACAAAACCCTAGCCCCCTTTTCTCCTCTAGGACGGATTTAGGGCGATTTCAAAGAGGAGGAAGCCGAGATTGAAGATCAACCATTCCAAGTGAAGATTTAGCTCTATTTAACCCTCCTTTGCTCAAAGTAGATTGAATTTCTCAAGATCTTTCATGAGTTCTTCCATCTCTTCAAACTTAGTTGGGGTTTTTGTAAGTATTATGGGCTAAATACTCTTTATCACTTAGATTAGATGAAACTTAGCATACTTTAGCAATTTGTATGCAACTTTTGGTGAATATTATGTTTTTTGGGTAATTTCAAAGTTATGATTTTTCTTCAATGATTGTGTGTGCTTGTCTAGTTGGATGAAATGTTGAACTTTGTAGATGTTGTAACCATATTATGTTGGAAAACCGTATGTGTTGGAACATTTATTCATAATTTTGCATATCCATGTATGTAGTTTATGACATTTGACTAGGAATGGTGAATGAAGGTTGAATGTTTAGTAAAATTGGACAAGTGTGCATCCTTACACATATGTTTGAGAAAACCGTTGTGTATGTTGTGAATTTCGCATGTCATTGTTTATGTGAATTTAGGATTTATTAGCATAAATCTATAATTTATATAATCCTGGTGTGATGTTTATGAGTTGAAGAATATTTATATCTTTGTTGCATTACGAGACTTGAGGTGGTTGATATGTGTTATCGTATTAACTTTCCAAAGAGTTTTGGGGTTGGATAGCCTTGACGGGAGTCTAGTCCATATTTATCCCATTAACATAATTGTATCGTTGGAACTTCATTGCATGATTTTAGGTGGCTATTATGTGTTTATCGTTCTAGCTTTCCGACAAATCATATGATTAAATAGCCTTGACGGGAGTTTGATCTAATTTCACATTTCATGTGTATAAAACGATTTCACCATAAGTTCATGCATATTGTTATTGTCTTGCTCAGTGGATTCGAAGTCTAAGCGATATCTTCTTTGATTGATTATCTTCATCTTTGTTACTTGCTTTATTTAGATTAATTACTAGTTAACTTAGTTAAAGCAATTGAAACCAACCATCATCCTTTATCGGCTAGACAATGATAAAAGTTTAGTACCAGGAGCTCTCGCGTCTTTGGATCGATACTTGGTTCTTACCAAAGCTATACTACTAATCGATAGGTACACTTGCCTATACGTGTGTAGTTTAGTTCCGAGGTGATAATCATTTTTATAAATTTAAAACCAAAAGTGTGAAAAACTTATTGAAAAATATATATACATCACACGACATCAAGTTTTTGGCGCCTAGACATGCACTATACCCAATCGAGAGGTCAACCTTAATGATAGATTGAGAGAAAGGTTGAGATATATAAATACTCATCAACCACCAAATATGAATTCATTTAATACTCTTCAGTCCTTATTGGATTACACTCATCTGAAACATATACTTATTCTCACGTCCGACCTTACCAATTCTTTTCCTGCCTAAAGGCTAACGACACTTCTTTGTTTTGCAGGTCCACTAGTCAAGCACTTCAAGGACTCACTGATCTGAACCATCTCAATTTGAACTAACCTTGGACCTCTCTTGTAGTCGTCTCTAGCCCGATAACCGGTCCTTAACCAGCATCCATCTGGCAATCCGGGATAGCCCGATTATACAGTGTGGCAGGTTGTGGCGCAATGGTCATGTAATGTCCCTTAGGTGTTCGATTTTTCGATTTTTTGTTGGAGGACTTGTTGAAAATCCTTAAGTTGGGGAAGCTACACCCAAGGAAATCAAGTTGTTGCTACTTGGGGAATGAGGAAAGAACGTAATTGGATTGCATTTCAGGGAAGTAGACCTTTGATTGCTAACATGCAGTGGCGGACCTACTAAGGTCCCAGGGGTAGCGCCCGCTACCCCTGAACTTTTACCCCGACGTGCAAATTTTTTTTTTTATATAGGTTTTCGGTTTTTCGCGACCCCTGAAACGAATTTTTCGCGACCTCTGGAAGAAATTTTATGGCTTTTACTTAAAAATATGATCAAAAGCCCCTTAAAAATATGATTAAAAGCCCGTTAACTACCTAAAAAAAAATTTCGGGGACGCTGCCCCCGAACCTCCGTTAGTCCCCGCTACCCCTGATATTATTTCCTGGATCCGCCACTGCTAACATGTTAAAGAAAACGCAAACTACAAACTAAAAATCACATAAATTTTAGAGAACATGGGACAACTTGGTAATCTAAGAGAATCCTTCATGCAAACGTGGAGTTGCACATGCACTTGGAATTAATCTTGTATGTGGCACGGAAACTTGCAATCCAGGGAGGCTTGGAACTCAGAACTCTTCCTCTTGGGTCTTAACGATCTTCCGTTTGGGCCTTATGTTGGGCTGGCCTGGTTATACGTGGGCTGGCCCATATCATAAACTCATAAAGTCTGTATTTGGTATTAAACATAGAAACTAATAGATTTTCTATTTTTGCCACCATTTGTCACAACCCTTGACTTTGGATTGATGGATATCTTAGCAAAATATTGAAACGTGATCTTTTACATGAAAATTCTAAATAAAAAGTAAAGGTAATATAGACTAAAATTACAATTAGTAAGAAATAAAATAAGAGAAAACAAATCTAAGTCCACTATAACCTCCTTTTATTACAATCACAAAGCACGGGTTTAGTCCCGCTTTCCACTCTGGTTTTTTTTAACAGTAAATTTGAATCACTAACAGGGCATTCCGCTCCGATTTATTACTTCTAACTCTAATCTTTTAAAATAACATCATTTGCTATATCCATCAACGCCCCCACCGTATCCGACCCGAATTTCCTCGCAAACAAAAACGGGTCATTTCGTCTCGTGAATCTCGTCACAGACGCATCCGAACCGTTGATCTCCTCGTCACCGTACCTCGGTCTCCGTCCACGAAGGGCCCGGATCAGCTCCGGGCCCACCTCCGCCTCGTGAAACGTGTGCGGGTGACCGTCATGACGCCCCTCCCAGTCAACGTACGTCAGCGTAGCCGGCACGCACCCTATCCTATCTACCATGGACAAGAGCGTAGGCAAGTAACTCTCCTCAGGGTAACACGTGTGCACATTCTTTTGTAAACACGGAAGTCTAAACTTGGACCATATACGCGTGTCATTCACCGCCACCCTGGCGTGCTGACGTGTCAAAACCGAAAACTGAGACCCGATTCTGAAGTCCCCAAACCCCACCTCCGGGAGCATCGCCATCTCCCCACGCGCCGCCCATCTCCTCCACGCGCCCTCCTCGTTTTCCAAGATTTCTATAAAACTCTTCTTCGAGTTCATAACCGTTTCATATGTGAAATCGAAAGAATGGAGTGGGATGCAAGAAGGCGAAACGAGGGCAAACATGTAATTTGCCGGGTCATGGAGTAGGGCCCGTGCGAGGAGGCGGCGGTGGGCGGCGGCGAGTGAGGGAGTGTGGCGGCGCGTGGGCTTCGACGGGATGGTGCGGTGGCTGAACACGCCGTGAAAAAGGTCGGGTCGGATACTAGGATCCGCGTGTATGTATATGTTGTATAACCCGGTTTTTCGGGTCCGGGTGAAGTAGAGCTCCCAAAGTGGAGCAAAGGGTAGAGGCCCGGTGGTGAGGAACATGAAAGCTATCTTTTTCGGGGCTCCGGGTGACGGGTTCGGGTCGACCCGAGATGCCATATGGAAAAGTGAGCTATCATCATTATCATTATCATCATCATTATCCTCGTACTCACTAACGTTAACATTTTTGAGAAATGTCGGCTGAGGTTGTTGTAAATGGGATGTGACTTTTTTGGGTGGTGGTGAAATGAGAGTGGTGGCGGCGGTGGTGGCGGCGGTGGCGGCGGCGGTGGGGTCGTGGTGGATGGTGAAGATGAGACCAAGGGGAAGGGTGAGAAAAAGAGCACAAAGGAGGGAGAGAAGGGTGGGAGACATGGAGTGTTTTTTTGTCATTTTAAAGTTAAGAATGGTAGGAAATGAAGAATTTTAAATGCATTAAAAAATTTGTTGGATAATTAAATGCATTAAAAAAAAATATACTTTCGTTTAATTCTTTAGATAATCTTTAATTAAATGCATTGAAAATTTTGTGGGATAATTATTTGTATCATTAATTTAAGTAAATATAAAGTTTTTAATATTAATTAATTTATATATTAGTACTTAATATTTAAATATGAAAATAAATTTGTGGATAATTAAATGTATTGAAAAAACATTGACATTAAATGCATTAAAAAATTTGTGGAATAATTAAATGCATTAACAATATTTGTGGGAATTTAGAAAAGGTAAACAATAATGTATTTTTAAAAAAACAAAAAAAAAATTATTTAAGGTTGTTGTATTAGATAACGACCTTCTTAAGGCAGCTCTTGTCGATTTCATGTCACGTTTCTTTCCTTTTTTTTTTAACAAAAAATATTTCATTAAATGAGTCAACTACCAAATAGGATAAGGTCCCAAACTACCTTCTTAGAAACGTAAAAAAATAGAGAAAACTTCGTTTTTGGTCATTGACGTTTGCTCCTTCTATCCTTTTTTGTCCAAAGTTTTTAAAAATCTGATTTTGGTGTCTCACATTTCATTTTTGTATCAATTGTGGTCTAAAATCTAAAATCCATTTAAAATAACCGTTAGTTAACCCCACTTGAGAGGTATTTTAGTCATTTACCTCAACTCTTGGTCTAAGTACAAAAGGATCTTCGTTTTATTTTGGACTAAAATACCCCTCAGATGGGGTTAACTAACTAGGGTTAACTAACTGTTCTTTTAAACGGATTTTAGATTTTAGACCAAAATTGATACAAACATGAAATGTGAGACATCAAATCAGATTTTTAAAAACTTTACACTAAAATGGATAAAATGAGCAAACGTCAAAAACCAAAAACAAAGTTTACTAAAAAAAAATATATAAAAACTTCTACATACCATTGTTCTTTTTAATAATCTCCTATTTTGACACAATAACTATGAAAATTAAGATCGGGAGGAAATGAAGGCATTGGTTTTGATCGAGAAGTAGTTAATGGAAGTTCAAATTCCCATGATATTCTGTTTTCTCCACGTTTTATCTTTTAACCTTATTAACTTTTTTTTGTAATAATTATATAAAAAACAAACGTATCCGGTATAAAAAGAGGTTTAAATGAGAAGTTTGTTTTAAATAAGAAAAATAAGAAGAATTTTAGCTTTTAGATCTTGATCTAATAAAAATGAAATGAGAGTATTTTTAGTCTTAGTCATCTTTGTTGATTTTTTAACCATTTCCCCCATTTTTTTAAACATTCATAACTTTCACATACTATATTATTTAAAAAAAAATACATCATAAAAACGAACATTTTTTATCTTTAAAACTCGTATAATGTTGCTATATAAAAAATAAAAAAATTACTTTTTCGATTTTTAACACAATGTTCAGATCATTGTGTCATTGTGTCAAAATGTTCAGTTAACTGTGTCATTGTGTCAAAAATATATAGTGTTGTTATATATAAAATTAAATACTTTTTCGGTTTTATAACACCATATGTCACAATGATCTGAACATTTTGACACAATATGACACAATGATCCGAACATTTTTGACACAATATGACACAATGATCTAAACATTTTGACACAATGACACAATGATCTGAACATTTTGATACGATCGAAAGAGTAAATTATTTATTTATTTTATATATAACAACACTGTACGCGTATTAAAGATAAAAAAATATTTGCTTTTATGATGTAATTAAAAAAAAATAATGCCGTATCTAAGAGTTATGAAGGTTTAAAAGATCAAAAATGGTCTTCTATCTTTGATAAAAAATCAAAAATGGTCTTCTATCTTTTGTTTTCTTTAGTTTTCTCTCTAATCTTACAAAAGAAAATTTTGGACAATAGATCTTTTTTTTTTTTTTGGAACGGCAGTATAAATTTATATAAAAAAAACTCAGAAGAGCATATTAAATACAAAGTAAAGGACTTTTCATCCAATTATTCCAACCAATAGATCTTTATTTAATTGAAGATGTAATGACTATGATTCCTTCTTATCATTCTTATCCAAAGTAATCTTTTTATAATAACCTCACTCATCCGATATAATCTCAGTTATTGAGTTAGGGTTTATAAAATACAAGATGATTACAAGAATTACTTCTATCATAAGGATATAAAATTAGCACCTAGTAACATCTTTAGCTCAAAAAACAAACCAAAACACGAATACATATGGTAAGCATGGAGTAACAAGTATCAAGTACGGAAAGCACATGAATGTTTGTTCCATACATAGAAAAGATCAATGAGGTGTATCAAGTATTTAAATAGGAAACATGCAAGAGAAGGATCAAACAATAATAGTAGAAAACAAGTTAGGGGAAAACTGGAGACAACATGAAATTAAAGTTCGCCTTAGACTAAAAGAAAACCTAGGACAAAATGGGGCATCCACTCCCTACGACTAAATGTGACATGAAGAAAGACAAAAGGAAAACGGGTCAATCGATGAACCTCTCATAAAGACAACCTATATATACTCTTTGATAAAAAATCTCTTAACTTCTATTTTTCGTCACAGTTGTGGCTCTCGTTTTTTTAACCAGACACAAAAGAAATTTGAACAAATTCATTTCATTCTAATTCCTTTCGTATTTTTAACCAAACACAAAAAATATAAAGGAATTCATCTTATTCTAATTTCTTCCGTTTTTTAACAGAACATTATTTCGGATGTAACTACCATATATACGTTTGTAAACTTGTATGAACAGTATGAACAGTGTTTTCACTGTTAAAAGTTTTTTAGTTCTGTTATCTTCACCGCTTATTCTGTTTTTCGATTTTTCATGTGCGAGTTATTAAGCGGGTATTCACCACTCTTTTACATCTATGCATCATCGTCAATTTCCCTATCAAGTTTAAGTTATTTTTCAATGTGATGTGTATGAAGGAATTTGATGGATACGAAAGTGTTTACTGTGATATGTATGAAAGAACTGGATGATAGATTATTATTTTCTCAATGCATTTTTTTTTTTTTAACTTTAATCTTCGAAATTATGTTGGGAGTATGTAACGACTAGTTGGCAGAAAAAATTCATGAGGACTTACCACAGACAATGGATAGGTCATTGATCATCACGAGATGTTAAGGTATTGTTTGGTAAACATGAATGCAATGTATAGTTGAATGAGTCGTTGCGTATAAATGAAATTATAACATGCTTATTATCATATAGGAATGATATGGACGATTTCATAAGTAATGTAATTCATTCCTTTTAGGTTGGTGGTTTTTTTTCTTTCCAGGTTACCTAAGGAATGTGATGATTTTTCTTTATTCAATCTATTTTTTTTAATTGTTAAAAAAAACTAAATACTTAAAAAAGGAATTGTAAACTAAAATTAGTAATAAGAAGTAAAATAAAAAAATAATAAAAATAAAATCAAAATTTAATATAATAATAAATTAAAATTAGAAGATAATGTATTTTATTTATTCACGAATACCCTTTTTATCTTTTACGACTTTTGAACTCACGTAATTGTTGTCCGCTTACCCGCCACTTTCTTGTAATTGTTGTTTTTAATAACCCTTGAAAATGTTTAAAAAAAAAACTTGTATATATATGCCGTCTCATGAAGGTTAGAAGGTACACAGTGAATGATTTAACATAAACACAAAGATAACATTTAGAGACTTAAAGAAGTAAAGATAGTTATACAATACTAATGACTTAAAATCCAATATAATATTTTAGAGACTAGAGATAGTCATACGATACATGCTAAGCCCAGACACTAGTCATATGACCCCAAGCTGACCTGCAAACAACGGGTCGGGTCAGTTCGACCCCAGGAAGTGTGTAGGGTCGGGACGGTCGGAATGGCAAGTCAAGTTGGACCACAGGTCGGGCCAGGGTGGTCCGGACAATGGGTTGCGTGGGCTTGTCAGATTGGTCCGATGGTCAATTGGGCGATAGAAGGAATATGAAATTCTTTATATGAATGAATTTATGAGATTTAATCAAATTGCAATTCTAACACCCTTATTAACCAAAGAGTCGAACACATACAAAAAAAATATTCAAATTTCAAATTCAATGATCTTCAAAAATCAAACATGTTATCAAATGTAATTCAAATTTTAATTCCATTTTAAATCCCACGAAATTTTATAAATCAAACGGATCCTAAGGGTACGTCAAAAACCAAAACCAATGATGATATACCATGTATAGTCGATGGATAAAAATTATTTCATATAATTACATTAAAACAACTAGAATGTTATAAATACACATTTCATTACATTAAATAAAGTCCTTAACATATAGTAAACACAATTTATTTCTCTCAATTAATTAAACATGTTACACACACGTCTAATTTCTCCTCTTTTCGGACCAATCTTAACTCCAATCCGACCCATTTTCACCATGGAGTTAACAAAATCCGCCTCAAAAGATGGTCGTTTAACCGACCGGTTCGAAAACCCGAAATACGAGTCCACAATTCCTTTGGTCACCGAATCATCCATGAGCTTCGCATCCGATTGTAGCACCGCGAACCCGTTCCGAATGTTTTCGAGGATCCGAATGTCGAAAGTCTCGACACTATTATGATCAATTGGCAACCTGAAATTTATGTCTCCATTTGGAGGGCAAGTTTCCAAGAGTTCGGGTAGGAAATCCGGATCTATACTCGGGTCTGGACCCCCGCGGGGCGGGAAGTCGTAAAGCCGGTCCATGAGGAAGAAGCAGGCAGTTGTACCAATAGTATGTGCACCTAAAAGTTTGTCAACAAAATGAAAATAAATAAGGTTACTTAGTTGCTATAAAATAGAAAGGTGGTGAATTAGTTATGTCAAATTGTTGTCTTTGACATTTGGTATCAAAGCAAATGTTTTAGCTTAAAATATGTTGTGAAAACCTTGTATATTATTTGCAAAACTTGAAGATTGTTTACCTTAAAAAATGATAGGAGTACTATAGGACCAATGTGTTTATTAACTTATTGTCTATAAAGCATGTTGATCTTTATGGACCATGTCACATTTCATGAATCTTGAGTAGGCACTTTAACAATAGGTTTACGACTTTTAGCAATCTATAATATCAAGTATTTTAGCAATCTATAAATTTCCTCATATGTAAATATATTAACGGTGTTACTATTATCACACCATCTCCAACCTTTTAGATAATCATTCGACTTTTTTTTTAGCTTTTTTACTGTTTAAACTTTGAAAAAGTTGAATAATTATTTACAAGATTGGAATCAATGTTTGAAAAGTTTGAAAAAGTAAAACTCATTTCTAAATGGCCATTTATGTTAGTGTAAGATTAGACAATCTAAACCAAGAAATATGTATTATGATAATGCTTGAAAACCATCAATGAAGTAATAATTTAAATTATACACCTATTTGTTGATGAAAAATGCTAGCGAATTCCATGTTCACACCTCTGAAAATGTCTACCAACTAATACATGATCACTAAATCGGCATGGCAAATAGATATACATACACACACATATTCAGTATATATATATATAGAGAGAGAGAGAGAGAGTACCACTGAGAACAACAAGGTCTTTCTCATCAAGACCTTTCTCAAAGAACTTGTGTTTCAGAAGGTGAATCGAGTCTCTAAAATCAGGCATCGTGTCAGCCAACGATCTATTTGAAACAAATCCATCTCTTCTACCGGTTTCGACTTCATAAAACGGCCCAAAACTCTATCAACCAAACACAAAAAAGTTATCGTTACTAAAAACTGCACTTTAATCTACGAAATATATCAGGACGATGCATGCAACAGTAGAAGTTACGTATGAAATCCATCAAAAAATAGTTATTTATAATTTACTATTGAAAAACCCTAAGGTAACCCACACATATTATGGACGGGCTAGATAAAAACTGGTGTCAATGATCCGTCAATGATATATCCGTAGCAAATCTCCATTAGAAATCTCGTATTTCCGTAGAAAAAAAGTACTTTTTTTACTTTATTGGTGGTTAGTGATTGTGTGACATACAAATAAGATAAGTGAGAGAAAATTAAGCAAATGACATACAAAAGCAACAGCATCTCTAGCAGCAATGGCAACAATATCAGCACAAGAAACCACACCAGGACACACAAACTCCAGTTGAGATTTCACATTCTCTATCACATCAAACCCCTTCAATCCTTGATGCCCATCTGCCAGTTTCTCCGAAATCGGCCCGTTATCTATCAGAATTGATCCATCACAACCCTGAAACTCAACTGGAAATCATCATAAAAGCCATTTAAAACCCTAAATTTATGTTCTTTTAAACTCAAAGATTGTTAAAGAACCTGAACAAAGCAATCATGGAAGTGAAGCCTGAGCAAGAAAGCCGGAACTCGCGGGTTAAAGTCCGCTGCATCTCTCACGAAGCTACGAACAATGGATTCGGCATCCGGGCATGTGGTGTTGTAAAACCCTACTCTCAGAGGAGATTCTGCAAGCCCAATTGATATATAACATGATATGATCATGGCAAACCTCACTATTAATGTGTTACTACTCATTGTTCCTACACAGTGTGTGTTTTTTCACCTTGGTGTGTGTGAGGAATTGAATGTGTGTATGCAAGAGAGATAAGGATGCATATAAGTGAGTATAAGAAGAAGAAGAAAAGAGTTGTTACTCAAACAAAATGATTTATCTAAGCTATTTTGATTGAAATAAGGTGGGAATGATGTAAGGAAGAGTATAATGAAATAAATATATGAGCATTTCTGTAGAAGATATTTATTGTGTAGCTAGCTAGGAGCTTCATTTGTGTACAATTTTGTTACAATTGCAAGTTCATTTACAAAGTGTTTAGGTAAATATAGTAATTTCACATTGCATCGATCCCTAAATAACTAATGACTCATTCTAGCTTATTTAATTTACCTCTATCATATTACCTTATATAACAAATTTAACTTATTCACTAGAGGAACTTCACCCCATTTTAAGAATGAGGAGAATGACAACACAAGAATTTGTCATTATGGTAATCATCACCATATATGGTGCGGAGAACCAAGAATTTCTTTGTTTTTTATAATTAGTTTGATTTATTTTAATTGATGGAGGAAAAAAATGGGTATGAATGAGAGGTGTTACCACTTTTAAATGAGAGATAATGAAGATTAGTAAGAAAATGATAAAATCTGATGTGTCGCTCATGTGAATGAGAAAAGATACGAAGAAAGAGAGTGAGAGGAGTGATATGGCGGTGTCTCACGAAATCAATGTTCACATAGAGTATAGATTTTAAAACTTAGGGGTTTGTTTCTTTGAAGAAAAAACCTCGATCAGAAAAATGAAAAAGACAGATTAGGTCAGATAAATTTTGAGTGTGGGTCAGACAATCCTAATCAAGTCAGGCGAATTTTTATAGAAAACAAACAATGCTAACCACTGACTAAGTTAGTGATACGGCTTTACCAAACCGGTCAGACAAAATCAGAAAACCCTTTAATGTACAACAGATTCATTGTTACCAAAGAAGACCCTGAAAGTCCAAACACACCTGCCTATCTCACTCCGTCTTTGCTCTTTCCCATAATTTATTTACTTTTAGTTTGTGAAGTCTTATCTAAATTTGTTTTAAAAAAGTTACGTATTAATTATATTATATTTTAGGTTAAGTTTGATTTGAGTTTCTAACGTTTCACACCTTTAAATATATAAGTCGAAATCTTAAATTATTAACAAACATTGTCTAGCTATTGTCTGATGTTTGTATTTTGTTATTATCTAAGTCTCTCTAACTAACGATATTAGATTTTTCTGCTAAATGAAATGACAATCAAGTCATTTTACACATGACTAGGGATTCGTTATGTAGGCCATAAAAGAAAAGAATGTTTTAATTTTAAGTTCCCTTGTTTAGTTTCTAAATAGGCTATTTTCAAAGGGAAAAAGACGAAAATAGCCGTTTTGACCACGGTTGGACGAGAATATCCACACTTTTTTAAAAAAAGACCAAACTAGCCGGTTTCACGGTCGTCTAGCACCGTCCATCGACGGTCGTCCGACTGTGCCTCTTAACCAGTAAAAAAACGCCACCTCAGCATTCCACGGTCGGACAAGCCCTTGGTCAAAGGTCGTCCGACTGTTCTCCGGGGCCCAGCGACCGTTCCGACATTCCAACTGGCACGGTCGGTCCGACCGTCTGACACGTTTGTCGGAGGCGTCCCGACCGTGGAAAATATTTTTTTTTTTAATTTAAAAATCCTTTTTCCTACGGTCGCGGTATATACGGTCGTTGACGACTGTGTCTACAGTCGTCCGACCGTTGTGTATTTTTATATATTTGTTAATTTTTTAAATAAAAATTTAATTTATTTATTTTTTACTCACTTTATTTCAACTCTATAAATAGGAGGAGTTATGGATTCAACTCTATCAAATTGGAAAAATGTCATCTAGACGAAAAAAAATAAACACTCGTGAAACCGATTCTGCTTCTAACTCATTTGAAACCATTGATGAAATTCCACCACCTGTTGAGAAACAAGTTTGGAACTTTCAGAGTAAAGAAAATTGGGCTCCAAATGTTTTAAGCTTCTTTTATACTGGTATGGATTCATCGTTTTGTACAATTTCTTACATGGGATCCTATACACTTACGAAAGAATTTTGGGGCTCACTTCTTGCGTTGCATGGAAATCCTCGCATAGGAGCAAGTGTATGTCATTCTTTATTTTATATTTAAAACGTATTTTTAAATATAAATGTTGTTCCTAAATATAATTTTTTATATTATAGCACGTATCTGCCTGGACATATCGACTAATGACTTGGCGTTTAGAACAAATAATAACAACGAGTGAATTGCCGAAAGGTCCGAACCATTGGACGATTCTGCCCACGCATTTTGTTAAACTAATATCTGAAACATCAAATGATGCTAATAAATATTGTGATGGCACAGATGACCTATATCCTTCTTTATGGGAGGTTGATACGATAATGTTTTATTTGTAAACTTTGTTTGTTTAGATAAATACTAATATTAATGGTCCCACATTTTAATATTTATATCATATTTTGTCATTCAGGTTTATTTACCCGTATCTATTGATGATGAAAATTGGTTTATTTACCCGTATCTCTGTCTTGTCGGTGTCTCCAATGGATTAATCTTCCTACCCAAGCTTCGATATGCTTCAAATATTATAAGATTTTATTATTTAAGAGTTATTGAAAAATGAAATAATGTAAATTAAAAAATATTAATAAAATTTTCGAAAAACTTAACTTACAATTGATTTTAAAATACCGTAGCCCAACAGTGGACCCCAAAATTTGTTGTCAAGCTTTAGGTTGGTCTTTACGAATAGTGCTGAATAACAATACGGCTTGTCTCCTTTCAGATAAAATTCCTTCACGTCACTTGACCAATTTTCAGATTCATCGTCTGGAATTGCCCATTTAATTTTCCTGGTTTCTTCCGTGACACGTCGTTTTTGCTGAAGTTTATCTTGTGCATAGACCTGTGGATCGATAGGCTCAGTGTTGACATTATCGTCACCACCTGAAGATGTAGAACCTGGATTATTTTTTTTGGAGACCCTCCATTTATAGAATATAGAGTCTGAGTTTTTTTTAACGGGTTGTGAACAATATCCGTCCTTAGACATTTTAAAACCAAATTCAACTCATAGTGGAGGTGTGTTCCAAATAACTCATTTATATTTATAGGTAGTGATATTTACTTCCCCTATTTACTTTAACGAAAAAAAATAAAATAAAATAAAAATTACGTCGACACGGTCGGACGACTACATCTACCGTCGCCCCAACCGTTGCAGCCTTTAATACCGTCACATCAAAAGTCTTGTGCGGAACGGTCGGACGACTACATCTACCGTCGCCCCGACCGTTGCAGCCTTTTACCTCCCACACGTGTCCACGGTCTTTTATTTAAACTTTTAAAGGTTTTTTTTATGTTGAGGGGAAGGGACCACCGCCGTGCACGACCACCAATCAACGCTTACCGTCGCTGACCACCACGACTCCACCGTGACCTGCAACGCTTACCGTCGCTGACCACCACGACTTCAACTCTTACCGTCGCTGTCCACCGTCGTCAACCGTTGTCTACAGCGTTGAAAGAGAAGGGGTACAGGGTGTCTACATCGTCGTCAACCGTCGTCAACCAGTGTCTACAGTCGTCCACCGCCATCATCCACCGTCGTGTACCGCAATCCAACGAACGTTGTTCACCGTCGTCCGCCGTGGTCCACCGTCGCCGATCCTCATGGAATCCATGAGTCTAAAAGCCAACCCTAATGTATGTTGATTTTTTTAATTTATATATTTTATCCTTATTTTATACTTAATCATTCTAGGATAATTATATTCTAATTTTCTCGTATTTAGGATAATTATATTCTAATTCCCTAATTATATTCTAATTGAATCATGTTTAGGATAATTTTAGGAGATAGACTAATTATTATGTCGTTAGGATAATTAGGACATATTACTTCATTTTTATTGTTAGTTAGTAAACGAAATTTATGTTGTTTATATGTTATAGGTTTCCGCAAAACTAAGAATTCATTGGGGGAATATAGCTATCATTAGGGGAATAATAAATAGTGAAGATATTGCGGGTCGAAGAGAACGTTGGTTGAGGAGGGGGGTTTTTGCGGAATGGTTATTTGTTTTAAATGAAACTGTTGATGGAGTGTTAATCCATCAGCTGTTGATGCGTCAGGCTCCCGAGAACCCTGATCCCGAGTTTGATGGGATCAGATACGAACTCATGCCCGATGAGTTTTATCGGTTAGGTCCGAGAGAGTTTTGTCTTATTACCGGGCTTAGATTCGGAGAAAATAAAGAAATCAAAGGCGAATCTGAATTTCTCAAGAAATTAAAGGCCCCACCTTATAATATTGGGAATGATAAGGTGACGCTAAAAGAATTAGTAGCTTTTGTAAAACGTTGGAATGAAAACAGACTAATGGTCGAGGACGACATTTTCCGACTATGCTTGTTGGTGTTACTTTATTCGCTGTTTATGGGGGTCGAGCCCACGAAGACAATTGAGGAGAAGCACTTTGTTTTGGTCGAAGATTTTAAAGAGTGGGATAATTATTATTGGGGGTCTTATCTTTGGAGTTTAACTTACCCCAAACTTCTGAACAAGCTAGATAGATCCACCGGAAGCTACTACACAATCACGGGCTTTGCTTGGATTGCAAAGGTGAAAATTTCAATTAAATAATTTATTTACTTAATTTATTTGATTATATATTTTTAATTTATTTACTTAATTTATTTGATTATCTATTTTACAGTGGTTTGTGTTCGAGTCATTTCCCTCGTTATTTCGAACCTACAAGTTATTGGACAAAACGCCCCGCGTTATTGGTTGGAGAGATAGCAGCAAAAGGCAATCGGGCAATGCTGAGAGAGTTTTTAATGTTGGACGGGTATGTCAACTAATTTATAGTTTTACTTATTTTTATATTTATGACATTTAATTTCATTTATTCTATTTTTGTAATATTAGGTTAGGGAAGACTTTCCAATTCAGATTATGCCAATAGTAGATGAAGCTAGCAGTGACTGGTTCGTATCCAGTGCACGGTACATCAACTCCGAGGCAAAAAAGAATTTGACAGCTCGAACGATGAATCAGGCGCAAACTGCTGAGTTTCAAAACGACATCAATCTTCAGCAAAAATATGTTAATCAATTTGTTGGTACAAATCCTGAGGAAGAAAACGCGAAATTCGGTGAAGGATCATCTCATGGAAACGTGCCTTCTCAGAACACGGTGACTCTGAGTACGGAACAATTCCAACAGTTGTTGGAGAAGATGGATATGTTGGCTCGGGAAAATAAAACCTACCACAAGTGTTATCAGGTTACTGTTTTTATTAAAATTATATTAGTTTTCACCAAATTTCAACCAATTTTTTAAAATTATTGATATTATATTAATTTTTAACCAATTTTTTTAAAACTATTTAATAGAAATATTTGCAAGATTGCATCGACCCATTCATCGAGAAGAGTTCAAAGTTGTTCAACGAGCCCGCTTCTAGTCATGAAAACCTTAATCACATGTACTCGACACCTCAACAACCACAAATGGATGCTTCTCGTGATCCCTCAAGTGCTCAAGTTCATAACTCTCCAGAACCATCTGTTCAGATCATTCAGAAATCCGAGGTTATTAAAAAAATGTTTTTATTATATATAAACGTTTTTTTCTATTAATAAATTTTCGAAAATAATAATGTTTTTTTTTTAATTTTTTTTCCAGCATTTGGGAAGGGGGAAACGTGTGAAAAAGAAATCAAGAGTGATGGAGAGCCCCTTTGTGTGCCACCCGGTTGGTGGCAAACAAAAATACGTTTGGAGTCGGGAAGCTGCTGATAAGCTGATGAATACGGGAGATCTGTGGCATTATAGCACCGTTAATCCGAGATTCGCCTTTACCGACATTTTCTGGAGTAGGTTACTTGGGCAATCAATGGACGGTTGGCTTACCAATGAGGTATATTATTTAATTAATAAATATGTAGAATATTTAATTTCCTAAATACTAAATAAGTCTCAGAATAAACATTTGTATTTTATTTTTATTTTAAAGCATATCTTGACTTGGACACGGGTTTTGCTGGAGAGGAAACCCGATGACGAAAGGTGGACAATATTGGCCCCCGACCTTCTTGATAATGTAATCAGTAATGGTTCATGGAATCATAAAAGCGCCAGGCCACCTTATCCTAACATCAACGATGCGGATCTAGTAAGAGTAGCTAACCATTTACCTTTCTTTAATATATTTTTAATTAAATTGTTACTAAGACTAACCGTTATGTTGTTGTAGTTTTATTTGCCGGTCAACATTCCGGGCCAACATTGGTTTCTCGTGTGCATCGATATAATTAACTGGAGCATGTTTATTTATGACATGTATTTACTAATATTTTTTTAATCATATCGATACGTTGTTAACTACTATTTTGTTGGTTTTTTTATAGTCTACCGGGTGTTTATCTAGACGAGTCAAACATGCGCTTGACAAAGTTGGATAACTATTTCCCCCAATGGTTGATCAAGAATAAATACCGTTTGCTTACGACATACAGAGATCCACCATTTCAGCGTGTGATGGTCCCAGCTAGCGATGAGCATTTGGTACCCGGTACCCGTACCGATACCCGTCCCGTACCGGTACCGTACCAATACTCGTACCCGTACCAGTTGTTTCGGTACCGGGACCGGGACTCATTTTTTCTGATTTTCGGGTAAAGGTACTACCGGGACCGGTACTAACAGGTACTCAATACCCGCCCGGTACCCGACAGGTACCTGTACCAGTATATCAGGTACCGGGACCGGTACCCATTTTTCGTTTAAAACGGTACCGGTACCAACCGGGACTAGTACCAGTCAGGTACGGGTACGGTACCCGTGCTCATCCCTAGTCCCAGCTACTCGTCAATCGGTTCGGCTAGGAGATTGTGGGGTATGGGTGTGTATCAATCTGGAGCGTCTGACGGTTGGAGTGGACTTGATACAGGAGGAGGACGCGGGACAGGCAGCGATGGAATGGCGTGAAAATTTTGCCAAACACTGTTATGAGAATACTTATCGGGTGTTACGTGAAGGATCAAATGACAAACGACCGAAAGAAGTGTTTCCGGAGACATGATGAATGGTTTGGTTGATGGTTGTGATTGTGTTTTAACAGATTTCAATTGTGTTTTTCAACACTTGTGACTTTGATGGTTGTAATTTTGGGATTAACTAGTTTGCTTTTGGTATGATTAACTAGTTTAATTATAGCGATTAAATTTCTTCCAAGTTACCACCAAAATAAATAACAAGCAAAAAAAAAAATTCGTATTTATACGGTCGACACGGCCGACCGCCAAGACGGTCGCCACGACCGTCTAACATGGACTGATTTGACGTGTACGACATACACGGTCGTCCACGTCAGGATAACGGTCGCCCGTGTTGATCAACGGTCGTCCGGCAAATTTTTTTTATCTCAATGTAATTTTTTATGTTAACTATTTTTTTTTTAAGATTAACTACTACTTTAATATATTAAAATAACTAAAATAACTGACATAGTCAATAGAGTGCATATAAAATACAACATTCGGATTAAAAGTCATCCAACTTGTAAGATTGATAAAATTCTTCGTTTTGAGTGGTCGTCTCCATTACGTAATCACGAAAATTGTCTTCGTCAACAAGGGTCGGTTTTTTACCTTTCTTCCCTTTTGAATTACTAGCCATCTGTGACGAAGGTAACGGGGCTTTACAAGTATCTCGGGTATGACCCCTGGCATGGCATCTGGAACACGTCGTTGGCAATACTTCTTCACCTCGAGATGGAATGCGTTTATTTTCACGAGGACGACCAGCCTGTCTTTTGGTTACATGTGGTGTTCCTACCGGATCGTAATTCTCCGGCACTTCCCAGTTTGCTTCGTCAAGTACAGGATATATTGACTCCGCGTACGTCGCAACGTAAACGTCGGTTCTAAAATACCTCAAAGCCCACTGACAACAATTAGATTGCTTTAAAAAACGAGTTACCGCAATGACATGAGTGCATGGCAATCCAGATAGTTGCCATTTGCGACAACAACATGTTCGTTGATGTAAATTAACTCGACATAGTTGGCACTTGTCATCAACAACGAATTCGTGATCGTTTATACCTCTGACACTGAATGTCCTGCTTTTCACAATTCTTCTTGAAACTATGATCTCCGCTGCTTTTGTAAGATAGTGAACATATTTTTCTGATAAATAAATAAAAAAAAAGCATGTCAAGAATATTTAAATAACAATTATTTACTTTAATGTAAAACAATTTATCTTATCAAATAAATATATATTATACCTCCAACCTGACGCCTTTCGTAGTACCATTTCGACACGCTGTCAATAAAAAAATCAATAAGTTTGGTGATCGGTAATTTTCTGGCGTCTACCGATAAAGCATTCATACTCTCAGCACTGTTTGAAGTCATTAAATCATATCTGTTAATCGGTGAGTAAGCTCTTGCCCATCTTTCAAAACCAATGTCGGTAAGTATATCGCGAACCTTGGGTCGACCCTCGCAGAGAGCCTCGAAACAACTATTGAACTCGGCAGGCGTCCATGCTTTACAAGTTTGCCAAAATAGGGTTTCTGCAACTTTACTCTTCAAGCCTAAATTTCCCACAAGATGACGACAACAAAGCCCGTGAAAAGCTCGTGGATAAACGGTTCTTATTCCGAGGTCAATAGAGGCGGCTCTATCAGAAATAAATAAAAGATTGGGACTGTCTTCAATCGACTCACTCATTTTTGATAGAAACCACGTCCAACATTCGCCACTTTCACTCTTACCAAACCCATAGGCGATGGGTAAAATCTGATTGTTTCCATCCATCCCAACAGCTATAAACATTGTACCTTTAAATTGGCCCTTAAGATGCGCCCCATCAATTATAATTATTGGTCTTAATTGTTGGGTGAAACTTCTTATCTAAAATAAAAATATATATGTAAGTTGTAAACAATAAAATTATAATAATTAGTGTTTAATAAAAATAATAAAAAATTACTTACAGCAGCTCCTAGGGCAACATAACACATCTCAAAACGACTTTCCTCGTCCAACCAAATATCAGTGACCGTTCCCGGATTAAGTTTTTCCAGATTGTAAAAATAAAATGGGAGTTTAGCAAAAGACTCGGCGGGTG
Organism: Deinandra increscens subsp. villosa; assembly: GCA_039602395.1. Taxonomy (NCBI): domain Eukaryota; kingdom Viridiplantae; phylum Streptophyta; class Magnoliopsida; order Asterales; family Asteraceae; genus Deinandra; species Deinandra increscens. Next base: position 2,132,597 of record JBCNJP010000011.1, read on the forward strand.
ATCCACAGATAAGTTCTAATGCGTAGTTCTTACCACGCATTCCTTGTTTGTAGGATATATTTATCCCAAATCTTTGGTTGATGTCCTTGACAATTTCACCACCACGGTATACACGATTACAATTCTTTATCTGCTCTTTAATTATGTGACCCAATGCCTTTTTGTTCGCATTGCGATTTCTCGGATGAAGTTCAGTGCTTGAACATGTGTGGATGGTGTTGAAATGGTTAACATGAAATGCCTCGGTACCCTTATATGCATTTGATCTTAATTCCCACTGACAATTGTCAGAAACACATACAACAGCATATCTCTCTCTATTAGATCTTTTAACCTTAAATTCAAAACACTCTTTTATAGCTAGCAACGAAAGCTCTAATTTGAGTTCCTCTTTATTTTTAAAAATTCTTCCAACAAAAGGATGAGAAGATGAAGATGGAAGAGTATTTGTGGGTTGGTTGTTGAATGTATCAGGAACAGGCTCGGTATCATCAATTTGAAATGTTTCATCTGTATTATTATTTTCATATTTAAAATCCAAATCGTTGTTTTCTAAATTTAAATCAGGAAGAAAATCTTTTTTTTTGGATTTGACCCATGAGAAGAAGCTGGTTTAGTTGGATCACAACCAGAAATACAAGATTCAACAACGTACAAGTAAATAATTTCTTTAACATTTTGCTGAACAATTTTTAAAAATATTGAAACATCATTATCATCATAAATATCAACTGGAAAAGCATACGTCGACATTTTATAAGACATACGTGATATATTAAAGAGACGAAAACGATTAGAAATGTACGATTTGAGTTCATAAAAACGCATGTTTGAGTTTACGCTAATCGCACGTCGAAAACAGTTAAAGGGGACATACTCGAGTGAACAACTTCTTTCTTCCCAGTTACCACCAAAACAAACAACAACATTGTTAAACTCCATTATCTCAACGTTTTTAAGAACTTAAACAACAAAAATTCGTATTTTATAGTAGAAAATGCCATGTCCGACGGTCGGCACGACCACAGGGACGGTCGCCACGACCGTCGTACAAGATTTGATTTGACGTGCAGAACATACACGGTCGTCCTGGTCAGAAACACCGTCGTCCTGACGTAGTCAACGGTCGTCCCGCCAAATTATTTATTAAAAAAAAATTAAATTTTTTTTTTATAATTTTATAATAACTATACATATTTATTTAATATTATTACATATTAAATTCTAAAATAAAAACCGAAATTCTTGATTGATAAAGAGAAAATGAAACTACATTTATTCTCAAAATAAAAACCGAAACATAATCAAAACGATGACCACCCCAATTACATAATTCTTGATTGATACGTTTGATTTAAGTTTCAAACTTGTAACTTCTTCCTCCAGCATCATCTTCTCTACTTCTATATTTGAAAACTTCAACAACTTAAGTTTCAAACTTTTGACTTCTTCCTCCAACATCATCTTCTCCGCTTCTAGTTTTGAAACCTTCATTTCTAGTACTTGATTTTTCATAGCTAATAATTTTGATTTCGCCTCAAAGTCTTCAACAACAGGAGACGATGCAACATCATCTTTCCACATGAAAAAATTACAATCGGATTTGCCCTGAATTAAAAATAGATTGAAGTTTATTTATATATACATATTAAGAATAGATTGAAATATATTAATTTTAATACTTACAGGCCATAAGGAACACCCGAAAAATTCATGACCTGGACGTGTAGTACCATCCCCGGCAACTCTTGAGACTGCAGGAATGTCATGAAAACAACATACATTCCCCTTTGAATCAAGAATTAAAGTCTTGTGTTTTTTGTTAATACTAGTTTTGGATGAGGAAGAACGACTCATGTTTGAACGACTCATGTTACCTAAAAAAATATAGAGAGTTTGAGTTAGGTGGTAATGTGTGAAGTTTGTATGGTATTTATAGGTGTAAAAAGGAGAATATTATATATTATATATTATTGTTTATAAAAATAAAATTAAAAAACATTTTACTTCTTAAACGGTCGGACGACCGTGGATTGTCCGACCACGACCGTGTTCCCAGACGGTCGGACGACCTTCAATAATTTGCCTTTTCGAATTAAAAAAAAAATAAAAACAACGGTCGTGGCGCACCCGACATGTGTGTCAGACGGTCGAGCCGACCGTCGCAGACAGAATGTATCGACGGTCGTCCGACCAATCGCACGGTCGGACGACTATAAAAAACCTATACGTGTCACAAAATTATTTGATAGAAACTCACGGTCGTGCGACCGTGGTTGAACGGCTAGGACGACCGTCGATGCGGCTATTCTCGTCCAACCGTGGTCAAACCGGCTATTTTCGTCTTTTTCCCATTTTCAAAAGCTCTTTTAAACTACAATTAAAAAAAATATTAAAACATTTAATTTTTTTGAATAAAAATCAAGTTTAAAATAACTTTTTTAAGAAACATTAATTTAAGAAATCTGTTTTTTTTTTTTGCAATTTTTTTAGAAAATATATGTTGTAAGAATATTTTTTAAGAAACTATTTAAAAACAAAATTATTTTAGAAAAAAAAAAAGTTAATTTTTGTTTTAAAACGGATTTTTTAATAATAACCTAGAACATGTTTCAAGAAAATTATTACAACATTAGGTTTATAATGAAAACAAAATGTTATCGGTTTAAAAAATAAAACATTTTAATAAAATTTAATTTAAGAAATGAATTTTGTTTTAATAAAAGAAATGTTTTATTAGGTAATGAATTTTGCTTTACAAATTTAAATTCACTTTCTTGAAAATATTTAAATCTATATACTCTTGTTTTTCTTCAAATTTTCGTTCGGAATTTTTTGGAAGAAAAACTTATTTGTTATATTATTTGTCTAAAATCATTATATTTTAGTTAAAACACATCATTTTTAGATTTATCTCTCGTTTTTTAGAAATCGTCTACATCTCAATTTGTATATCTATTTATATTCAATATTCAATATTCACTTAAATAAAAGTTATTTATTATTTATAAATTCTTTATTTTTACCACTCATAATCAACCACTTTTAACACATCGATTTTAGTGGCTGAGGCCTAGCTCGCTTTAAAACACCGAGTACGGCAGTGGAGAAACTCATCAAGCATGACGGACAAACCAAGAAATCAAGCAGCCATGGAGAGAATACAATACACATAAAAAAAAGGTTGTTTTCCGCAATTAAGTTGTTAAAAAACATGCTATAGGTTGGACAAAGAGCTTCTTCTTTGTATATAGAAGAATAAAATTCGATCCATCACCCTCCGCGTTACATATCTTGAAATTTATTCACAAAAACGTTTTTTCCTTTACATTAACATCTATCATGTAAAGAACATAACGTTTTTGACATAAACAAAAAAGACGAGAAAAAAGACAATAATAATATGTAAAGTTAGAGTCCGCTAGAGCCGATCAACTTAGTCAGCCCAAAGGTAATGGCCATAGCCATCCACCCTCCAACCAAAACTCGCAAACAAGACTTAACCACATGAGTCCTCCCTAGAAAAGCTCCAAGCCATCCGAAAACCGCTAGTGCAAATGTGACTGCAGCCACCACCACAACCAACCTCACCTTATGGTTCACAATGAAAGAAGCAGCAAGTAAAGGCACTATTGCCCCAAATGTAAATGCAACTGCAGATGCTGCAGCTGCCTGCATTGGGTTAGGCATCTTTTTAACCTCACTTTCTTCATTACTTACTACATTTCTTTTCATTTGAGATACCTCTATGTCAAGCTGAGAGGAAACTGATACGAATTCGCCGATTGCCATACTACAAGCACCCGCAACTAGACCAGCAAAACCCGTGAGAATCATGGCTTTCACATCATGTTTAATGGCTCCAATGCCCATCATAAGAGATGCAACCGAAACTAAGCCGTCGTTGGCTCCTAGGACGGCTGCTCGAAGCCACTGTCCCCTTTGGGAGTAGTCAAAACCTTCATCTATGGGTTTGTTTTCAGGAATTGGAATACTAAAGTCATTTTGTGCAGCCATGAAAGTGAAATAACAAAAGAGAATGTTACATTAGTTAGAAAATTCATAAAGAAGCTAGGTTGTTGTGAAAGATATAAGGGATATATATTAACGGCCTAATTAATTAGTCACATCAAATGTGCAAGAGTGACTCATCAATTAATATGACTCAAAAAGCACCTATTGTTTTCCTTTTTCCTTCATAGATTACACCAAAACTGTTAATTTTCAATATGAATTATAATCTAGACTTTTTATAACTAACTCTATAAGTATATATGTGAAGTGTCAAGATGTTGACATAACTAAGTTATTATTAAGGTAGTTAATATGCATATGTTAAGGGTAAAACTTTAATCAAAAGCACAAACACCAAAGGGTTTCTAGTCCGATGATATCTGGATCACATAATGAAAAAGTGTTGTGTGAATTTACCGTTTTAGAAAAAAAACCTAAAAGCACAAACCGAAAGCGAAAACTATTCAAGAATATGATCTTGATAGTATGTTTATGGAGAACATGGTGCTTCTTACACAACTAATATGTTTCCCAATATGGTAGCATACTAGATAAGGACACAACAAATCAACAGGAAGGGTGGAGGCCTGTGTAGGATGGCACTTGCATAACGATTGACCCTCGGGATTTGGGAATCTAATGGCGAGTTTTATTTTTAGCGTAAACAGTTGATTGGTTGTCACGTTCCCGAAGCTAGTACATTAGTCACACCACTTTTATTTCATCAATTCAAAAGACCAGTGTAAAGAAACCACCGAGAGTCAATCAGATATAGAATATGTGACCTAAAAGACCTCAAACTCTAACTTGTATTCTGCATGTCATTAAACCAAGAGGCCCAAGACATTCAAAGCATTGTTTATTAACTACTTCCATTACTAAGAAAACTAGTTTTTTTCAAACGTAGAAAAAGCATTAGAATTTCCTAAGTGATTCTAACACGTCGGCATAGTCAGACAAAATATAGTAAAATATGTTTTTTTTCTTGGAAACACATCATAATTTCAAACAACTAATTATATTTTCTCTTTGCTTTTAATGAAATGAGATGGGCGTGTGTTATCGTATAATTAACTAGTTGGATAATACGGATATATGAAACAATGGCACTTTTAAAACACAATGGGCTTAAAAGAACAGAAATTCAAAAAGGATACACAACTATCTAAATGCAATGGTGATGAAACATTTTAAATAATGATTTAAAATGAATATGATAAAACTAAGAAAACGGTATAACATAAAGATAATAAATATGTCACACGAACTATACAAAATTTTACATAGTAAAGAAACATTATAAAATTAAATTAAAACCAAAATAAAAAAAAAAAACATGTATGTAAAATAGAGGACATGTGAATTTGAAAAAGAAAAGAAAATCACTACATGATAAAAAAAAAAAAAGTTCCCCATTGTTATATAGGTAGAATTTTATTCATCAGGAGAACGTCGAAAAAATATTTTTCAACTTTTTTATTTTATCTTTTATAGCTATTGTTATTACTACTATTATCAAACTCTTTGTATATTTTTATTATTATATTAAAATAAAATTATCATTACTATTATTGTTATTATTCACTTAATTATTTTTATTATTAATATTACCAATTAACTTCTTATTATTATAACGGTACATTAATGTGTGTAAGTCTCCTGTTTGAATTTATATCGTAAGTGTTTTCAAAAAAGTTTTCGGCTTTCCTACTTGTTTGTGCCGCATTTTTACGTAAAAAAAACAGTCTCATTTTCCAGTAGTGTTTAGAAGGATTATGTTTTAACACGAAAGATTTAAACTTCCTAACATCTTAATAATTATGAAAAGGGATAGTGGAAGGCTGATACAAATAAACACTTTGAGAAGTTATGCGTGTTATAATGAAAAGGGAAGAGTATCTAGTTCGAGACCAAAGTTGGATTGATATATATTGTCACAATAATTAACGATTATGGAATCTACACGACTGCCACAATCCATTGTACATGATAATAATAAAGTTATAAAATATAGGGAAGGAACAAAATATAATCCATAGTAATTGAGCTAACTAAGTAACGACATCTAAATGGTTTTAGAGTTTGATTTAAGGGTCCAAATTTGGTTGGCCCTTTATGTGGTTGAAAATGAGCCAGGGTCATAAAGGTAATTAATCATTTTTCTTTAATCCTCATTTACCCTCTTCTTCATCTGTCTCACACTCTCATCACTTTAAGGCTATCCGTAGTAGTGTCGTAGTATAAAGCTAAAAAGTATGGTATGCATGATGTGATTCGAAGTGAAAAAGTGGTGTAGTGGGTGAGTGATAGCGGGTTAAAAGAAGAGATAGAGGTATAATCAGTTCACTACCACAAGAAAGCGATGGCGCGCTATGCACGTCATAAAGGGCTATAGATGACGCACATTAGCGCGTTAAGGAACCCAACGTCATAAAAGGAGACGACGCGCATTTGGGTGTCATTTGCTTATGATGCACATTTACGACACACATTATGACGCGCAAGAATGCGTGTCATGCATTTTTGTGTCATCTGGTATGACATGTACTTTTGCGTGTCATGATTTTAGTTTAAATTTTTTTTATTGAATTACTAATTTTCACATTAATTGACAATTAACCTGATAATACAAAATAAATATACATACACCAAAATAATGTACTTCACATATATAGGAATTAAAGTAATACGTTTCATACGCATGCATTTCACTACCAAAGTTAACCAGTAGTTAAGAGTTACAAAAGTTAACCACAAATTTTTACAAATATACAACACTGCTGCGCATCCCAGAAAATGAAGTTTGAGACATTATTAAGTTACCCATTCTTCACGAATCTCATCAAAACTGGCATCTATGTATTCATTTTTATCTCCCCTAATCTGAGAGAACACAATACAACAAAAAAAGTCAAAGATATGATTAGGTAATATAAAAATGTAATATGAAAAATCTATCTTATGTACGGACTAGGAGAAGAAGCTCTAAGGCTGAACTCAAAACAGTTAGAACTTAATTTCAGACATTTCTTTCCTGACGTTGCTTGACAACCTTCAATTTTTAGGTAAGGTTGGGGATGACCCAACACAAAATTTATGTAAACTTATATACATATATATGCTTATGTATATTTTATGTGAACTTATATACAAATTTCTGACATTTCTTTCCTGAATTGTATTAGAAAGTGAATACAAAGTTAAACGACTGAGCCCCAAAAGAAGCCAAGAGAAAGACATATCGACATCCAAAACCTTAAACAACACAATCATGAACACGTCAATGGTCCAGTGTGTATAAAAGATGTCCATTTCTAACTAAATAGTTAAGGGTTGAAGTCTCGTGGTGAACATACAGTATAAATATTAGAATAAGAACATTGGTTGTGACGCTTATCATCCTTCTATAGTGTTGATCATGATGTTGGATACTAGTTGAATTAAGATGCATATTTTATTATTGTGATAGTTCAAGGTCAAGATTAACAATCATCAATTTTACAGGATAGGAAGATATAACAATGGTCCCACACTAAATTACCTTATATATCATTTATAAGAAAACGTGTCAGCCTTACAGTTGGGACTATTCCGCTTCATACGTTTTTTTCTATTTGTTGATCTTGGCGGTGAGGGTTGTTTCTTTACACGTCTCCATCTCTGCTGCTGGTTTTCATTGTTTATATGTGCTTGATTTTAAGCAATCTCTTGCTTACTACAATTTGGAGACATGATTCTCTGTGTTCTCTCTGCTTTCTCTTTAGAAATTCCGGGAAGCTTCAGATCGCTGGCGATGGAGCTTCGTGCTCTGTCTATGAGGTTGCCGGTAACGTCGATGCTCCGATAACGTCGAAGCGACGATGTCGTCGCTCCGTTTCCGTTGAGTTAACGACGTCTTGGCTTGCGGCTTAGCTTCCTTTGATGTTGAAGCTACGATCCATATTTGAAATCTGAAATAGCTTTACGAAAACCTAGGGTTTTAGTAGTCTCGAATCTAATCGAAAAATCGGTTATTATATACATAATGACTAATAAAAAGAAACTACACAACACTATTAATTTTGCAAAAACCAAAACACATTGCAAAAAAGATAAAATATAAAACAGTCCTAATATGGTAATTAGAGTCAACTAGCTAGTGTTTATTAGTAACCACTAGGATTAGGGTTTTAAAGAATTATAATTTGGAATAAGCTTTGAATTGCTTGGACTTAAAGTAAAGTTTTAAAGCATTATAATTTCTTTGTTATATATCTTATTAATTATTTAATTTTTATGTTTATCTTCTAGTTCTTTTCTAGTATAACTAATTAGGATATATAGTTTGCTACATTGATTAGTATAATATGGGTGATTGTAATTTAGTTTTAGATCATAGACATAATAAGCAAAAAGAGTTTTTGCAACCAATTTCTATTATTTCCAACTATAGAAGCAAAGTTCTCATATATATATATATATAAGCAACAATCATGTCATATATAACAAACAGCCAAAATACAATCTAGTTATAACACTACAGTCCAGTAGAGCCTATCCATTTGGTTAATGCAAAAGTAATGGCCATAGCCATCCACCCTCCTACCAGAAGTCTCAAACAAGACTTGATCACAGGAGTCCTCCCTAAAAAAGCTCCAATCCACCCAAAAACCACAAGCGCCGAGCTCACCGTGGCTACAACCACCCCTAACCGAACCTTATGGTCCGCTATAAAAGCAGCCGCAAGTAAGGGCATGATGGCTCCTAACATAAATGCAAAGGCTGAGGCTGCTGCAGCCTGAATGGGATTTGGCAGTGCTTCCTTCTCACTTTCTTGATCAATATTTCCATTTCTCCTATCTCTCTTCATCTGGGCCACTTCAACGTCTCGTTGAGAGTAAACGGAAACAAACTCACCGATTGCCATGCTACATGCACCGGCCACTAAACCAGCAAACCCTGTAAGAATCATGGCTCTCACATCATGTTTAACCGCACCAACACCCATCATCAGGGATGCAACTGAAACTAGACCGTCAGTCGCTCCAAGAACGGCAGCACGCAGCCACTGCCCCCTTTGCGAGTAGTCGAAATCGTAATCTTCCTTTAGGGACGCTTGGCTATTTTCGGGTTCGGATTTGCCTTCAGAAACTGGAATGCATAGATCATTTTTTGCAGACATAATGGTGAAACTTGAAAGTAGGATAGAAATAGTATATGGGAGAGAATAGTGTATATATGAATAATGTAGTGATTTGTGGAAGTTGGAGTCCCTCAGAGAGAGTATATATAGAATGTTATGGGTGGGTCTACATATTAAAGATATTAAAGATAGTGTGCTATCCACAAGCCCTTGATAATTGTATTTAAATAAAGCACTCAAAGAGAGAGATTTGTGCATACAAAAAAGTTGGAATGATAAATCACTAAAAAAACCAAGGCTTGTGGAATCCACACGAATGCCACCATTCTTCCTTTTTTTTAAACCGTATACTACTTGTACTCTGATAGCATAAAGGGGTTTCTGGATGTGTTTAATTACATATCTGACTCGGTGTTACTCAAGTCCTTCATGATCTATGAATATTATGATCTATGAATATTTGCATATGCTATTGCATGTAATAGGAAGAGGGTAAGATTGGAAACAAACATGCTGAGGCGCAATTGATAGCTGAAGCACTATAAATACTAGACATTGAGATAGAATATTGATCCTTTAGTTTCACTCTGTAACTATATCATATCACTTGCGCCTGTGTTTCTCTCTCAATCAATAAAATTATCTCATTTTTCGATTTGCTGTAATTTCACACTTCTTGAACTTTTAATCTGTTTGGCGGTAATCCACCAGGGGATTTCTTGCTTTTTCAGTGGCGCTATCCGTGAGACTCAAACCCACGACCACGTTTAATTTAAGGTTTGATCCTTGGACCTCCGCCAAAAAGCATAAGTTGTGTCCGGTGGACCAAGTGACTACAATAATGCTACCGACAAATGATATTTAAGGGGATCATATCTCATTATTATGATCAAAGGTATCACACTAGAGAGTGTACGCACATTTAGCACCTAAAAGTCAACAGAAGAATAGCAGACTGTTATAGTTACTGTTACAGTTACTGTTATCGGCCGGTTTAGTAGTTTTGTTTTGTGATCCCCAATTTTAAGATGAGTAGTTATGTTAAGTTTGGTTACTTATGAAAGATACAATACCCTCTTAAAGCTAAATATAAAGGTACTTTAACCGACTTCATAGTCACATATAAGTGCAAGACTGACTCATCATCCAATTATCAATTCAAAATGAATATATATTCTTTTGTTATGTTTTTATGAGCTGAGAGGTTGTTTTATTTACTGTTCTATATATACGTAAGAGTACACTTTCAGTCGGTGTGTACGACTTTGGGTCGGACTCGACAAGAATTTGATCGTATAGCTAAGAACTCTTAGTTATAACATATGTCATTGTCATAGATAGACCAAAAGCGATGACAGGTCGTCGTTACAAATTTGATTTTAGGTTTTTCAAATCTTTTTCTGATGACTTGTCGTCGCTATAGCTATGGTGGGAGCTGAGAGAATTAGCCAATAATTTAGAAAATGATTCCCAACAACATCTCATCCCCATATGTTCAATTCTTTATTTAATTTTTACTTTTTATCTAAATTAATACATAAGGGATATAAAAATATAGTTTAACATCTACCGATGACATGTCGTCACGCGGTATATCAAAACGAATAATTTATTTTATTTTTCATGTATTCTGTGATTAGTAAAGTGTTGGAACGATATGGTTTTCCTAACCGTTAGACGACAACATGTCGTGGACATAGACTTTAGTTATCCTGAGAAACCAAATCGTGGGCATATTTGCGCAATTAATCATACTCATCCGTTACTCAATCTGTCTCTCTCCCGTGTGACTCCATCTCACTCTACGCAATTCCATCATCATAGTTCAGGGTTGCTACATCTCTTTCTCCCCATGTTTTTCACCATTTTTATTGTTTAACCGTGCTTTCTTTTATCTTAGGGTTTCAACTATACGCCTTCAACTATTTTTCAGGATTTTAGCCAATCTATACTATATAATAAACACAAGTTTTTTATGTCTATGTGGCACAATTTAAGGTATGTCACCTAGGATTAGCTTATGTGTTATTTTTATAGATTTTTGAATTAAAAAATTAAATTGTATTTACAAAAAGGAAAGACCTTATAATTAAAAATAAAAAATTAAATTCTTTCCATACAAAAATTATCCATATTTGTTTTACAATACCATAACTTTCATTGCTCTTTGCATCCTGCTCTTCTACAATACCGACAAACTATTGTGTTCCTTGCTCTTTGCATCCTGCTCTTCTACGTTTATCTTGCTTTCATTGTTTGTAACTCGAAAACGAGTTTCTTTTTCTTACTCTTGTTATAACCCAAACCTCGTTTCTTGCTCTTGATGTTCTTGTTTATAATCAGAACCAAATTGGTCTATGAGTTTTGGTTTTTGCCTTAAAACCTAGCTTTCTTACTTCTTGGTTTCATGCTCGGTTCTTTCGTATTCAAACTAATTAGGATTAACTTTCAACTTATACAAACTATCACATTATCTCCCTTGTTCCTTTGAACATTAAGGGACGTTCCATTCACATAGTTGTCTCGAAAATATTTGATATAATTTAAAGAAAACGTATTTGGAATTGAAATTTCTTTAAAAAAGATAGTGCAATATAATAAAAGAATTTGAATTTGTGATGTATTTGGTTTGATAAAACAATATATCATGTCTGGTTTGTAAGAACATCAAGCCGAGGGTAAACACGAAAACCGGGAATTGAAGAAGCAGAGAGCTATTCGATCACATATATATCTAAATCGAGTAATCTTTAAAAACCGACGGTTGAAGTTTAAGGATTGGAAGCAACTAGTAATCAATACTTGAACGAACGTTAAACCGGCCTACTTCTCCAACAACCATAACGTGTTATCTTTGTCACGAAATGGGACATGACCCTTTAGGAGTATGCAAAGATATTCGAATCTAAAAATTTACCGGACTACCGTCCCCTTTAACAAAAAAAACAAAGATATTCAAATCCAAACATTCAAATGAAAATCCAATAAGTTGAAGTATACATCTATAAGTTGTTCATATATTCCAACAAAACACTTGGTAAACTCCCTTGCTACAAAGTGAAGTAAAGGTGAAATAAATGTTTTTATTTTACTTTGAGACATGCAGTTATATGAGTGAAGATCACTCAAAAGTACAAAACTAAACAACAATCTAATGTTAAACTACAATCCACTAGATCCTATCCATTTTGTTAGTCCAAAAGTAATAGCCATAGCCATCCACCCTCCAACCACAATCCTAAAACAAGACTTCACCACTGGAGTCCTCCCCAAAAAAGCTCCAATCCACCCAAAAACCACCAGACCCAAGCTCACTGTGGCTACAACCACCCCAATCCTAACCTTATGGTCCACTATAAACGCAGCCGCAAGTAACGGCACCATGGCCCCAACCATAAACGCAACCGCCGATGCTAGAGCCGCTTGAACAGGATTAGGCAGATCTTCCTTCACATTTCTGTTATCTCTCTTCATCTGAGCCACTTCAACATCTCGTTGTGAGTAAACCGAAACAAACTCACCGATCGCCATGCTGCATGCACCCGCTACTAAACCGGCAAACCCTGTGAGAACCATGACTCTCACATCGTGTTTAACCGCACCAACACCCATCATTAGTGATGCGACCGAAACTAGACCGTCGGTTGCTCCCAAAACAGCGGCACGCAGCCACTGTCCCCTTTGCGAGTAGTCGAAGTCTTCCTCGGAAACCGGAATGCATACATCATTTTGTGCAGCCATGATAGTGGTGCAAGAAGGAAAGAAGAGATTATACCACAGGGAATGATAAAAATGAACCAACTTGTGGAAGAATTAGTCTCTCATAGAGGATATATATAGCATGTATGTGGGTCTACATATGTATTTTGTATAGTATATAGTTGTCTATAAATCTATAATGGTCAATATATTTGTGTATAATGATGATTGTGTAGAACTATAGAATATAGATGGTGCAAAAAGTTGAAGATAGTGTGCAACCCACAAGCCTCAGATAATGATATATAAACAAAATATCCCAAGAAATAGATCAATGGTGTCTTTCGCCGTGGTTGCAGACTTATATATGCATTTACATTATTTTTCTTGATTATTTCCTACTACTCTACTTTGTATTATATTATTATTATGTGAATTCAGTAATGAAATATCATAGTGTGACCATAGTGAGATTAGAAGACATAGCATGTGACCATCTATCCTTGTACACAGATGAGATGAACCTATGTCCATAGCTTATTTACAAGGCAAAAGTCAGTTTGTGATCATGATCTACTGAATCTGAATACAAAGCTCTTGTAAACGCAACAGCCGGACTACTATGTTTAAAAAATCTCCAAAGTGAACTTGGTATTGCTACTTCAGCTACTCCCACTTTATTTTGTGATAACACCGGTGCCACCTACCTTTGTGCCATCCCGGATTATCACTCCCGCATGAAACATGTTGTTTTAGACTATCATTTTGTCCGTGAGCAGGTCGCAGCTGGCACCCTTTGTGTTTTACATGTCCAATCCCAAAATCAGCTTACTAACATGCTAACCAAGCCTCTCCCTCGGGCCCCCTTTTTGCAAAACCGTTTCAAGATTGGTGTATCCGACGGATCCTCTTACGAGTGCGTATTAACACAACTATTATTAACGAGTCTTGGAGAACAAGTTAACTCACATGTCTTGTATTTATTTTATAGTTAGTAAATAAATGATAGGATAGTTACTAAATTAGTCCTGTAATTTCTCCATGATTGTTGATATGCCATTATATATGGTTGTATTTTTCTAATGAGAATCAATCTTTTCAATCACCAATATTTATCTCTTATTACTCCTATATAAACAAAAGACAACTTTTGTTACAACTCATATTGCATAACTTACAACCTCTAAGCACAGTTTACAATAAAGAATGCACCGGTTACAAGTTGGTGATGCATGTGGACTTTTGATATCTTATCCGCTTACATGTGTGGCTGGTATGCTTTCCCTTTTTTTAGGTGAAAACGTACGAGCTCCCTCACCGTCTCCTACCTCACCCCACACCAGACACCATACCCGAAGGTTAATCTAATTTTTTCATGGAGATGGCGATTTTGGGTTAGAGGCAGGGATTTCTAACACAATCATCGACAGAGATTACTCTCCTTGATCGCAACTTCAGAAGTGGATTCTTCAGTTGAGTTCGTCTTTAACATCCGGTATCTCTTATTTCTCTCTCATTTGCGATTCTCTGTCTTGCCCTGATCCCCATTCTCTCTTTAATTTGCTTATGCGAACGATGCTTAGAAGAGGAAACCAAGACACCGTGGAAGAGGCATGGTCGATTAGAAGCAAGAGGGTTCATAATTTGATGGCCGTCTTCCCCTCTCTGTTATTCTTCATCTTGGTAACTATTCAATTAGGGTTCAGTGATTATTATTACTTCTTATTAGGGATTTAGATTTAGAGGTTCAGATTTAGGGCTTCATGAAATTCTCATATTTCTTACCCTTTTTCAGAGTTTAAAGAACCACAAAAATGGCAGATTAGCAGGTACGTATTGCATCCATTGATTTCTGTTTTCATATATGTGTTATAATCTTTAATTTCTGAAGACTTTACATTTTTTTTCTCAACTGATATCTGATTGCATAGAAGGCCAGATTTTAGGATTTTTCATTTTGGTTGCAAGATATAGGTGGCCTTTTATATGTTCTTATGGGTTTTGTTCATGAACTCAAGAGGTTGATATGTTTGTACAACTCATAGTCTGCTATATTTGTTTGTTTTAAATGTTGTTTTTGAAGCGTGACTATCGCCTGTTGTGTTTCAGGTTAAAGGTTAATTTGCAGCTTTGCAAGTGTATCATTTATCTTCTTCTTAGGTACTTTTATTTGTATACTCTTCATATTATTTTTATCAAAGGCTCTTTATGTTTTGGTTGTTTTAAGGCTTTGGAAAGCTTGATTCAATGAGCCTATTAGTTCCTTCAATTTGTTAGTATAATAACGTCAGGTCTATCAAGTTAATAATCTTCTAATGGATACATAATCTGTTAGGGATCGACACGAGCGAGACGCAGCGGAACACACTATCACACACGCACACGAAAGCAATAATAATCGAACACAAGAGATTTAACGTGGTTCGGTCAGTGTGACCTACGTCCACGGGCTGCAACTATGTATTTTCTTATTAGCTCAAACAGTACAGGAGATTACAATACATGATGTGATATATATAAAAGAAAATTAGGGCAAACTAGGAACCAGGATGGGCCCCTAATAATTAAACCGGCCCAAAGGCCTTCACACCCAACAATCTCCCACTTGAAGGCCTTGCGATAAACTCCAGCCCGCCATCCAAGCTTATACTTCCACAGTCATCCAGTAAACCAGTAATCTCCAATCAGACAAGTCTTCCAAGCTTCCAGTTCCCGAGAACAAGCCAAGACTTCAGTTAATATCACCTAGTTGCAGCAGCCCCCCCATCATCAAGTACCAGAAGGGCCAGTTGAAGCTCCATCGAGCTCCAACTCAGTCGTGACTAAACCAGTCAACGACACATCCTCTGTCTCAACCAGCTTGGACACTCCACCGGATCCAGAGATACACCGAGGACCACATACATTCTCCAAACTCAGCAAACAATCACCAGGAGAGAATTCTTCAGCTTTAGTCTTCGAAACCCAACGACTCTTCGTAACTGTACCCGGAACATGTCTCATGCTCCCACTGTCACCGAATCCCCTGAATGTTTTAGACTTTCTAGCTCGTTCAGCTAACATCTCTGCTCCAGACTTCACGTTTGCAAAATGAACTCTCTTAGCACCAGATTTAGCGAACCCGATTTTGTTATGCTTAACCGGGACGGTCATACATCCCTCAGCAGGTACCTCAACCATATATAATGACCCACGCTTCATACCACGAGCAATTACCAGATTACCATTGACCACCCTCCATTTGCCACTACCAAACCTAACTTCAAGTCCTTGTTCATCCAGCTGACCAACAGAAATCAGTTTCTTCTTCAGCCCCGGAATAACCCTGACATTTTTTAGATTCCATGTAGTTCCCAATGAAGTGACCAAATCAATATCCCCCATGCCCGTTACCTCAAGCACCTCGTCATTTGCCAATCGTACCTTTCCAAAATCGCCTTCTTTCAGATTCACCATCGTTTCCCCGTTGTCCATAGCGTGAAACGAAGCACCTGAATCCATGACCCAAGAGTCTACACAGTTTTCCACACTTAGTATCAATGCCTCATCCTCAGAGACATTCCCAGAAACTGTATTCAGATCTTTCTTCTGCGGACATTGACTCTTCACATGCCCCACCTCGTTGCAGCTCCAACACCTCACATTCTTCCGAGTTCTAGACGAACTCCTACCCCGACTCCCACTGCTCCTGTTGCTTTCCCGACCTCTACCAACATTTAGTAACCCACTATTTGATGATTCACCCGAATTCCTCCTTCTGACATCCTCACCCAGAATGAGATCTCGAATACCTTCAAAAGTGAAACCAGTTGTCCCCGCAGAACTTGAAATTGCAGTCACAGTTCCAGACCAACTGTCAGGCAGAGACGACAACAGCAGTAAAGCCTGAACCTCATCCTCAAACTTAATCCCAACTGATACAAGTCTTGCTAAGATTGAATTAAGGTTGTTGATGTGAGCAGTTACTGAGCTTCCTTCATTCATCCTCGTGTTCACAAGCTCTCGAATTAGGAATACTTTATTTGCAGCTGAGGGCTTCTCATACATATTTGAGAGCGCATTCATCATACCATACGCAGTAGTTTCCTTCATGATATTGAACGCCACACTTTTAGTAAGTGCCAATGTAATAACCGCCCTAGCCTTTTTATCCTTCAATTCCCAGTCAGCTTGTTCTATCTTCGCAGGCTTATCCTTCACCATAACCATGTCTAGATCTTTTTGACACAACAGAGCTTCTACTTGCATCTTCCACCAACTGAAATCGGTCCCATTGAACTTCTCAATCTGAACCTTCCCGTCTTCGGCCATAACAAACGAGAGACAAACAGTTGATAATCACTATCAAAAAAAAAAAAAAAAAACCAGACAAACACGGCCAAAAACCCGATCTTCCCGTCAACAAATACCCAACCGCAAAAGCAAATCAAACCCGAACACCCCGAATAATAACCGAAACTTGAACACCCAAACCCGAAGAACAACCCAATCAAAACTCTAATCAGAAACAGGAACAAGTAAACCTGTCTCTCCTGATCGCGATTGAAAAGATATAGTTGTAGATGGTGTTCCCTTGGCGTTCCCGATCGACTTCAATCACTCGTACAACTTTGATTTTGATTTGCGAACACAAAAAAAAATCTAAACCAATTTTGTTTTCTGATCACTTGCGGCTGTAGGGACCCAGAAAGAAAAATAGAACCCTTTGCTTCTTATTTTCTTCTTGACGTGGTGAATATATTGCCACGTATAATTGCCACAAATTCCGTTTCTTTTGACGACGACAATGAACACGGCAATCACGGTTCACGTAAGCAGCGACTTCCAAGGGTGCTTCCAAAAGCCAGACCCTAATCGCAATCAAGCTCTCGTCTCAGTGCAACCGTATGTGATAGAACCTGGCTCTGATACCACTTGTTAGGGATCGACACGAGCGAGACGCAGCGGAACACACTATCACACACGCACACGAAAGCAATAATAATCGAACACAAGAGATTTAACGTGGTTCGGTCAGTGTGACCTACGTCCACGGGCTGCAACTATGTATTTTCTTATTAGCTCAAACAGTACAGGAGATTACAATACATGATGTGATATATATAAAAGAAAATTAGGGCAAACTAGGAACCAGGATGGGCCCCTAATAATTAAACCGGCCCAAAGGCCTTCACACCCAACATAATCATCTTCTAATCTGGAGTGTCTATACTGGGATTGGTAATTTGGTATCTAAGAATTGAGATATGAATGTATGATATTACATATTTTTTGCAGGGTTTGTGTCAAGAACAAGAGTATTGTAGTTTCTGATGGAGTATTATTTGGTTGATTATGAATGGCTACAGTAGGAAGATGTGATTATATATAAAATTTTCAGTTCTTCCCTTTGTAATTTTGCAGGTTATTGTGACCCATCCAGGACGTTTTCCTTTTTGGCGACATGGGTTCAATCCGAGAAGGGTTCGACGACTATAGAGTGCAAGGGCGACAACGATCGACCCGATAGTGGTACCATTCTCAAATCCGAAGGGTGCTCCTCCAAATTCCATACGCAGGTTTGTTTTTCATCCAGCTTTAGTTTCCTGACTATTGATTTAGTTTGATTTGAAACTAAATTTGTCAAGGATATTTGATTGACAACAAAAAGTTGTATTCCCCTATTTGGCACCTCAATTATGACGGCAATGTGCATAAGCGAGTGTTTGTGATTTAATTGGGTAGGAGGTATACCTTCCATTTTTTGCTCTATTTTCTTAAATTGATTTAGGCCTTATACTATAGAGGATTTCTTTTTAGTATATCAGGTACTTGAGGGTTCAAGATCAGTAGTTGCTTTTGAGTGTTCAAGATCGGTACTTGCTTTAGAGGATATTTAAAGGTATGATTCAGTTTCGTCTCTCTATTTAGGCATGTTATTAGTTTATGTGAGATTCTCAATAAATGTGTGAGATTTCAGAATTTTGGGTTTGAAGACGATTGTTGTCATAGAGGATTGTTGAAGGTACGTCTATGCCAAAATTGGTTGTTATTGCTGTTGCAATAGGTATGTACAAACCTAAAGTCTTCTCATATGCGTGAAACCATTTGACTTTTATAAAGTCAAAATTTGAAAGCATTTTAAACTTTATAAAGGAATTTTTACCCCCGTTTCTTTTAATTTTTGTTGGTCTTTAGTTTTAAATCTTTCTCAAGTTCGTTCACTGATTAATTTGGGTTGTATGTAGAATGATTTAGGAATAATATTAACTTTCAAAAAAAAGATGGGATCACATTTTACATCAATTTTCAAGTCCACCCAACAATTTCAAGTTTATAACTACTAACTTTGTGTAGAATTTGCTTGCAGGCCCCAAACTTCACCTTTGTGTCATCAGTGGTAAATATAAGTTCAACTACCTATATAATATAGATTTATGTAAGTTCACATAATCATAATATACCTGACACATAGGCAAAATCTGTAACAACATCCTATGGCCAAGTGGGATACATACATTGATTATATGTCTCTTTTAATCATACTGAATACTGATTCGTTTGATATTCTTATATATTCAGTGTCTAAATTTCCTGTTTTTAGCTCAGATTCAATGATTTATAGATGTAATGGTTCTGTTCTTGCATAAGGGTGCTGTGACATTGGCTTTTTAATACTCAGGTTTGTCTCTCCTTTTTGATGGTGTATTATTTTTTTCTCCCTGTATTTGGTCATCTGATTGATGTTGTACAATGGTACTGTTAGATATATATATATATAATATATATATATATATCAACTGTGATAGATCAGAAAACATGTAACGACTGCACTACTAAACCATAATGTCTTTAATTACTTTATTTGACTAAAAAGTATATATGGACACTTATCTTTAATTGTTTTGCTAAACACCTTTTTAAAACGGTTCGACTCATCTGGGTATTCATTTGAGCTTGGTACATGTTTTTGTAATGTTTTGGTTTCCTTCTGATCATCTTTGTTTGTTAACAAACAGGAGCTAAACAGGATCTTACGATCTTATGTGTGTAGAGGAGGAATATGTTCTCATGAAAGTAAAACTTTTTTGTGATTTAATTTGGTTATGTAGGAGACACTGGAGCTAAACAGGATCTGTTTTCCCTAATTTTGTGCTTGCAGTGTCTGTAGTGAAGCTAGCCCAGTCGGAGCTTTCGATCTGGAATTACTCATAAAAGTTTTCTAATGAGGATGGCACTCTACCGAATTTCATACATTGGTTAGTTTTTAGTAATTTTACTTGCATTAGTAGTTCATTTTTTTATTTGGTTTGATTTGAACTTAAGTTTGTTGGAATGTGAAATCGAAAACTATGTGCATGTTGCAGGTTTTATCTTAAGATAGGTTCCAACAACCCGATATTACTTGAAAAATCACCTCCATTGCTTCCTCCGCCCTCGAATCGGAGTCTTCCGACCTCCTTGAACAGTTTACCGATGAGGAGGCTGCATTGCCTACCTATACTCTCAGATTAGGGAGTGCGTGTTATTTCAGTTATATTTGAACAGGTAATCCTCTTCAAATCTGTCGTTTAATTGTTAATTTTTGGTCGGAGGATCCCTCGGTAGTATGGAACTCATTTATGAAAAACTTAAATAAGTAATCCACTATGGTAGACAAGATTTCTATTTTTTTACTGGGCCTATCATTGTTGCTCTACACATTTACCTATTAAAGGTCAGAACTGGAATCTTCAAATTGGCTGCAAAAGGGAGGTTTTACAGGGCATTTATGCAGGTGTTAATTTCATTTAGAGATAAGGGTTTGAGGAGGTTAGATATGAAAATTAAACCCTTTTCAAAGGGGCTTAGAATGAAAAAGACAAAGAAAGCTGTGATACAGCCCTGATCGCCTTCTTAGTTCTATGGTAATTGTGTTGTGCTAATTTTTTCCCCATTGCAGGATGAGAATATTGAGCTATGTCGATTCTCTAAGGATGGAACAAAACCGTTTTTGTTTTGCACCGTACAGAAAGGTATATTTACATTTGCATAAAGGGTAATCTATTTCAGCTTATTCTCTTTTTGTAACTCCCTGTTTGACTTCATGGATTTATGTATTATATGCAGGCAATAGATCAATCACAGTTGTGTGGGACATCAGTACATGGGACAGAATTGGGTTCAAGAGACTTCTTAGAAAGCCTGCATGTGTTATGTCTATCAGCTTGGAGGGGAAATATTTAGCTCAGTAAGTTTTATTAATTTACATTATATCTCAAGATTGCCATAACATAGCAATTATTTGACATGATTGTGTACAGCCCTTTTAGGGAGATTACCACCTTATAGATAAGTTATTTCAAATGGTTGGAACTTTGAATATTGTAAATGAAGTAATAGCCTAATTATTGGAAGGAGTTTTATATTAGAAAGCGGTAAGTGTGTATTCAAGCATTTTAATTATAATTGCTTTCTTTGAACCATGTCATTGTTGTCACATATTAGTTATTTCTTTGGAACCATGTCATTGTTGCAAAAAAACACATAGAAATGTTCCTAATCTTTTAATCTTGATGGCCAATGCACTACCAAAATCTTGACATATATCAAATATGTCAACATGCCGAGCGCACGACATAGGTTTGGCACCACCTTAATCTCTCATGATTGGCCTATGGAGTTTTTCAAACGGTATGACTTCGAAAATGGTCCGACTCCGCCGCGAAGCACAGAATCAAGAGGAAATGCCAACGGGTCAACTCCGCGGCGAAGCGCGGGTTGACCCACTTGTATAAAACATAACTTTTATTAACTAAATATATGAAAATATTAGTGTTTTAAAACAAAATGATTTCATTCGTTTGACGATCGCTCAAAATCAGATCTCTCAGAGGCCTAAAATTTTATTCTCGCCTAGATCCCCGAAAACTTTTAGGGTTCCGGAGGCCAGCCCAGTTGCCTCCTTGAAATCCACCTACTTTAGTCCAATCAAGATCGACTCCATCAAAACCCAACATTAGTAAAGTAAGCACATATATTTATTTACTTAGATTTAGATGCCCATGGTAAGTGAATTAATAAAACTCAAGCATATAGCTTAGACATGTACATTGCTGAAACTAGATTTTGCATTAATTTATTGAAGGATAATGGTGATCAATAATTAGTCTTGAACAAATTTGCTAAAGGTGGTCAAAAGTGTACATCAATTCAATACTTGCTTTCAAAAAAATTGTTTTAACCCATACACGATGTCGACCTAAACTAAATATGCACGGAAGCCTTGACAAAAAACTGAAGCAATCAATCTCACTACAAAAGCTAGACCGGCCAATCAATCTCACATGATGTTAAAATTAAGATTGTGGAATCCACACGACAACCACAATTCATCCATTTAAGAAATGCAAAAGTATGATCCTTAATATTTAAAAGAATGTAAAACAGAAATGCAGTTTGTACGTCGTCCACAAATAGTGGAAGATGAATTGAAAATTGAAGTGAGTGTGTAATCCACACAACACACCATAAAGATGGATTAAAAATTGAAGAGAGTGTGCAATCCACACAAAGCAGCATAAAGATGGATAAAAAATTGAAGAGAGTGTGCAATCCACATAAAGATGGATTAGAAAGGTGAAGGCTTCTTTGATACATTCCGGACCGAAGCCGACTGGTGCATGTACCCTCATATCTGTAACTCTCAACTCACCTCCTATTAGGGTCCACCTTCTGGTACGAACAGTGTCAGGCTTCTGCGCTGAGTAGTGCACGAGTCCTCAGCGGGCTGGCGCGGCCACTAGTTGCTTGCCAAAGCAAGAGGGAAGTCTCCTGAACTTGGGGGATGCCTGATGTGCCTTGCTCACGCATGAGCCTTATCCATACTACAAGAGGATTATGCCGTACGTGATATGCATATTAAAACCGTTCAGCTTACGCTGGTGAGTTGTTTTAACTAAACGTGGTATGTTTGTTGGTAAAGGTTACCCGAGAATGATATGTTCAAACTTAGTGTAATGGTTGTTAAGGAAAATGTGAATAAAAGATAGTTTGTAGCCACACTTATTGGGACAGAATGCTTGATTAAAACAACTCTTTTACCATGGATTTTTTTTTTTAAATGGATAAGGCTGAAACATAAGTGTAGATAAATGATGATACTTGACTAGACCCAGTGCACCTTAATAAATCATGCAAATATCTCTACTACAAAAGGTACAAATATAATCAAACATGTAGCACAACAAATCCATAACAAGTGATAATAATGTCGCACACATAAATCAAGGTATAACAAGTGACAAACTCTCTACAATAAACATAATGATGTATCTTAAAGATACCTAAGAAAAGAGACCAGTAATAAAAGCAGAAGACAACTTAAAAAACCGATTTAATTAGCAGGCCGGTTCTGAATTTGGGTCGATTGAACTGTAAGAACCGCATTACCATGATGAGCTTTCAACATCTTGGTGGCTTCTTTATTTTTCCGCATCAAACACCATTCTCTACCGATCTCCCTACTTCCCCACGTGTTGCATTTGTTTGGCACCATTTCATGCGAAATCCATCACACCATTCTCATTAGCACACTAATATAATTGAATACAACTTGTCCAAGTGCTACCTAACTACAATCTACTAAACCATATAATAATTGTATTATATACACGATTCATCAATACCTTTCTATAGATTGGTTATAATAACTAGTCGTCGTTTTCTAAAAAATGCAAAGGAGATAGTATACAACAACTCAAATTTTTTTATTTATTAAAAAATAAAAATAAAACCATGTGAACGAATGAACTCGCACACGAATGTACATGTAAGCCAAATAGCTCAGTATATTCACTCATAGATGACCTTGGCTTGGTCATAATCTCAAATCGGTGTGTGGAAAAACTAACTAAGGGGGTAGTTCATCATTTATGTGGCAAGAGGGGGACTTCTACGGTTGCTCATAGCTATTAGATTGGTTATAACCACTAGTCGTCGTTTTCTAAAATATGTCAAAGGGGTTACTACACGACTACTCAAATCTTTTTTATTTTTTATTTATTTTTTAAAGATCGCCATTAGAATGATATGTTCCTTAATAGGTGGTTATTAAATTAATTTTCTATATAACCCGATAAAACCATGCGAACGAATGAACTCTCACGCGAATGTACATGTAAGCCAAATAGCTCAGTATATTCACTCATAAACCTTGGCTTGCTCATAATCTCATATCGGTGTGTGGAAAACAGGAGTAAGGGGGTAGTTCATCATTTATGTTGCCAGAGAGGGACTTCTAAGGTCGATCATAGCCCTTAGATTGGTCATAACCACTACACGACAAATCAATTCTTTTATTTATTTTTTAAAAATCACTATTAGAATGGAATGTTACTGAATAGGTGGTTATTAAATTAACTTTGTATATAACCTGATAAAACCAAGCGAACGAATGAACTCTCACGCGAATGTATATGTAAGCCAAATAGTCCAAGATATTCACTTATAGACCTTGCCTTGGTCATAATCTCAAATCGGTGTATGGAAAACAAGACTAAGGGGGTAGTTCATCATTTATGTGGCTAGGGAGGAATTCTACGGTCACCCATTGCCCTTAGATTGGTAATAACCACTAGTCGTTGTTTTCTGGGGGGGGGGGGGGGGTTAGGA
Source organism: Deinandra increscens subsp. villosa (assembly GCA_039602395.1). Classification (NCBI taxonomy): domain Eukaryota; kingdom Viridiplantae; phylum Streptophyta; class Magnoliopsida; order Asterales; family Asteraceae; genus Deinandra; species Deinandra increscens. The sequence goes on from JBCNJP010000011.1 coordinate 2,157,063, forward strand.
CATGACAACTCTAATTTTTTTTTTTTTTTTTAAAGATCACCCTAAGAATGGAATGTTACTGAATAGGTGGTTATTATTTAACTTTGTATATAACCTGATAAAACCATACAAACGAATGAACTCTCATGCGAATGTACATGTAAGCCAAATAGCTCAGTATATTCACTCATAGACCTTGGCTTGCTCACAATCTCATATCGGTGTGTGGAAAACAGGAGTAAGGGGGTAGTTCATCATTTATGTTGCCAGAGAGGGACTTCTACGGTCGATCATAGCCCTTAGATTGGTAATAACCACTAGTCGTCATTTTAAAAAAAAATGCTAAAGGGGGTAATACACGACAAATTAGTTATATTTATTTATTTTTTAAAGATCATTATTAGAATGGAATGTTACTGAATAGGTGGTTATTAAATTAACTTTGTATATAACCTGATAAAACCAAGCGAACGAATGAACTCTCACGCGAATGTATATGTATGCCAAATGGTCCAGTATATTCACTCATAGACCTTGGCTTGGTCATAATCTCAAATCGGTGTATGGAAAACACGACTCGTTTTCTAAAAAATACCAAAGGGGGTAGTACACGAAAACTCATTTTTTTTATTTTTTTTATTTATTTTTTAAAGATCGCCATTAGAATGGAATGTTACTGAATAGGTGGTTATTAAATTAACTTTGTATATAACCCGATAAAATCAAGCGAACGAATGAACTTTCACGCAAATGTACATGTAAGCCAAAGAGCTTGGTATATTCACTCATAGACCTTGGCTTGGTAATAATCTCAAATAGGTGTGTGGAAAACACCACTAAGGGCGTAGTTCATCCTTTATGTGGCCAGAGAGGGACTTATACGGTCGCTCATAACCTTTAGATTGGTTATAACCACTAGTCGTCGTTTTCTAAAAAATGCCAAGGGGGTTGTACACGACAACTCAATTTTTTATTTTATTTATTTATCTTTTAAAGATCACCATTAGAATGGAATGTTACTGAATATGTGTTTATTAAATAGCTTGGTATATTCACTCATAGACCTTGGCTTGGTCATAATCTCAAATCGGTGTGTTGAAAACAGGACTAAGGGGGTAGTTCATCATTTATGTGGCTAGAGAGGGATTTCTACGGTCGCTCATATCTTTTAGATTGGTTATAACCACTATTCGTCGTTTTCTAAAGATTGCCAAGTGGGTAGTACACGACAACTCAATTCTTTATTTTATTTATTTATTTTTAAATATCACCATTAGAGTTGAATGCTACTAAATAGGTGGTTATTAAATTAACTTTGTATATAACTAGATAAAACAATGCGAACGAATGAACTCTCACGCGAATGTACATGTAAGCCAAATGTTACTGAATAGGTGGTTATTAAATTAACTTTGTATATCACCTGATAAAATAATACGAATGAATTAACTCTCACGCAAATGTACATGTAAGCCAAATAGCCCAGTATATTCACTCACAAACCTTGGGTGGGTCATAGTCTCAAATCGATGTGAGGAAAACAAGACTAAGGGGGTAGTTCATCATTTATTTGGCTAGAGGGACTTTTACGGTCGCCTATAGCCCTTAGATTGGTTATAACCACTACTCGTCGTTTTTTAAAAAATGCCAAAGGAGGTAGTACACGACAACTCAGTTTTTTATTTCATTTATTTATTTTTAAAAATCACCATTAGAATGGAATGTTACTGAATAGGTGGTTATAAAACTAACTTTTTATATAACCCGATAAAACCATGCGAATGAATGAACTCCTACTCGAATGTACATGCAAGCCAAATAGCTCAGTATATTCGCTAATAGACCTTGGCTTGGTCATAATCTCAAATTGGTGTGCGAAAAAAAAGAGTAAGCGGTAGTTCATCTTTTATGTAGCCAGAAAGGGACTTCTACGGTCGTTCATAGCCCTTAGATTGGTTATAACCACTAGTCGTCGTTTTCTAAAAAATGCCCAAGGGGTAGTACACGACAACTCAATTTTTTTATTTTATTTTTTTATTTTCTAAAGATTACCATAGACCTTGGTTGATCATAATATCAAATCGGTGTGTAGCAAACAGAACTAAGGAGTGGTTCATCGTTTGTGTGGCCAGAGAGGGGGGCTTTCACGGTCGCTCATAGCTTTTAAATTGGTTATAACCAATATTAGTCGTTTTATAAAAAAGGCCAAAGGGGGTAGTACACGAGTACTCTTTTTTTAAAAGATCACAATTATAATGGAATGTTACTAAATACGTGGTTATTAAATTAACTTTGTATATAACCCGATAAAACCATGCGAACGAATAAATTTTCACGCGAATGTACATGTAAGCCAAATAACTTAGTATATTCACTCATAGACCTTGGGTTGGTCATAATCTCAAATTGGTGTGTGGAAAACAAAACTAAGGATGTGGTTCATCGTTTATGTGGCCAGAGAGGGACTTATACGGTCGCTCATAGCCCTTAGATTGGTTATAATCAGTAGTAGTCGTTTTTAAAAAAAAATGCCAAAGGGGGTAGACACGAGTCACACGACAACTCAAATTTTTTTTTATTTTTAAAGATCACCATTAGAATGGAATGTTACTGAATATGTGATTATTAAATTAATTTTGTATATAACCAGACCTTGGCTTGTTCATATTATCGAATCTATGCGTGTAAAATAAGACTTTCACGGTCGCTCATAGCCCTTAAATTGGTTATAACCAATATAAGTCGTTTTCTAAAAAATGCCGGGGGGGGGGGGGGGGGGGGGGGGGAGTACACGACTACTCTTTTTTTTAGAGATCAACATTAGAATGATATGTTACTGAATAGATGGGTTATTCAAGTCACTTTGTATTTAACCCGATAAAACCATGCGAACGAATGAACTCTCATGCGAATGTACATGTAAGTCAAATAGCTCATCATATTCACTCATAGACTATGGCATGGGCATAATCTCAAATCGGTGGGTCGAAACAAGGATAAGGGGTTGGGTCATCGTTTATGTGGCTAGGGAGGGCTACCACGGTCGCTCAAAGTTTTTATATTTTTATATTTGTTATAATCACTAGCAGTTATTTTTTATAAAATGTCAAATGGGGTACTACACGACTACTCCTTTTTTTTTTTTTTGGAGATCATTATTAGAATGGTATATTGCTGAATAGATTGGTTATTCAATTCACTTTGTTTTTAACCCGATGAAAATATACGAACGAATGAACTCTAATGCGAATGTACATGTAAGCCAAATGGCTCATCATATTCACTTATAGACTTTGGCATGGCCATAATCTCAAATCGATGGGTCGAAACAAGGATAAGGGGTTGGTTCATCGTTTATGTGGCCAGGGAGGCCCTGCCACGGTCGCTAAATGCTCTTAGATTGGTTATAATCACTAGTGGTCGTTTTTTAGAAAATGCCAAAGGGGGAATTACACGACTACTTTTTTTTAGATCGCCATTAGAATGGTATATTACTAAATAGATGGGTTATTCAAGTTACTTTGTATTTAACCCAATAAAACCATGCAAACGAATTAACTCTAATGCGAATGTACATGTAAGACAAATAGCTCATCATATTTACTCATAGACTTTGGCATTGCCATAATCTCAAATAGGTGGGTCGTAAACAAGGATAAGGGGATGGTTTACCGTTTATGTGGCTAGGGAGGGCCTACCACGGTCGCTCAAAGCCCTTAGATTATTTAGAATCACTACTCGTCGTTTTTTTTAATGTCGAAGGGGGTAGTACACGACTACTCTTTTTTTTAAAGATCACCATTAGGATGGTATGTTACTGAATAGATGTGTTATTCAAGTCACTTTGTATTTAACCCGATAAAACCATACGACCGAATGAACTCTCATGCGAATGTACATATAAGCCAAATGGCTCACCATACTTATTCATAGACTTTGGCATGGCCATAAATCAATGGGTTGAAAACAAGGATACAGGGTTGGTTCATCGTTTATGTGGCCAGGGAGGGCCTGCCACGGTCACTCAAAGCTCTTAGATTTGTTATAATCACTAGTAGTCGTTTTTTTTTAAAACGCCAAAGGGGGTATTATACGACTACTCCTGTTTTTTTTAGAGATCACCATTAGAATAGTATGTTACTGAATATAGGGTTATTCAAGTCACTTTGTATTTAACCTGATAAAACCATACGAACGAATGAACTCTAATGCGAATGTACATGTAAGCTAAATAGATCATCATATTCACTCATAGCCTTTGGCATGGCCATAATCTCAAATCGATGGGTCGAAAACAAGGATAAGGGGTTGGTTCATCATTTATGTGGCCAGGGAGGACCTGCCACGGTCGCTCAAAGCTCTTAGATTGGTTATAATCACTAGTGGTCGTTTTTTTGAAGAAAAAAAAAGTCCAAGGGTGTAGTACACGACTCTCTCTCTCTCTCTCTCTCTTTTTTTAAGACCACCAATAGAATGGTATGTTACTGAATATATGGGTTATTCAAGTCACTTTTTTTAGAGATCATCTTTTGATTACGTTTATGATGGGACCGGGTCTCCATCTTCTTCTGTGACTTTTAGGGACTGTGTAGATCCCCTGGTCGATGTTGTGTTCTATGGATACATTGCGACAATTTAGCCTATGAACATGTATAATTTAAAGTCATATGTTTCCCTTTAAATATAAAATTTGGTATAAAATTTTGTAAAAGTGACACCCACAAACTAAGGCTCAAAAATCTTCACAAAGCCAGAGGCTAGCAACCAACACCACAACACCAACAACGCAATAACATATGAAAAAAATCCAAGATCAAGCAACACAAACATCAACACTCGTAAAATTTATGTAATATTTAAAGACAGGTAGCGCCCAACACCCAAGACGCCCAATAAGAAAAAAAACTATGATATGAACAGTTCGAATTGAGAGTACAACTAAGCTAACCAAAATGATATAAATAATATAATTAGACCAGACGGCAGCAAGAAAACCAGCAGCTAAGGCCACCATGAAGAACCCTTCTCACATCCGGAGAGCAAAGATCGACACCCCACATACGGGCAAACAAGATCTGTGCTCGAATCTTGAGAGCAGTATATATTAAAGATTTAAAGTTTAGTGATTACATGGTATTGATGAAGGGTGAATCGTGTGTATAATACAATTATTGTATGGTTTAGTAGATTGTAGTTAGATAGCACTTGGACAAGTTGTATTCACTTATATTAGTTTGCTACTTTGCTATAATATTTTTGGATATATAGGGACTTTTAGAATTACATTTGTTACTTGTGGGTTGAATTATGCATTTAATTTGCTAGCCAATGTTCTACAGCACTACAAAATATGTTTTTAGTAATAAAATGTCCTAGATTTTGTACAAAAAAGAGAGAAAATATGGGCTGCATTTAATTTGCTGCAGTTATATAGCGGTCCACAAACCGCTTAAAATGACATAAAAGATCAAATTCAACACAGCAAAAAATCAATTGTGTACTAATAGCTACTTATTTGTTAAATAAAACTATCATATTTATAGATAACCTTGATAAAACATTGATAAGCATGATGCTTCTTAAGAAACTAATATAGTACATAAATATTACAAATATCAACTAAAAGAGGATGTTTGTGTAGGATAGCACTTTCATTAATATTAGAGAACCTAATGCCAAGTTTAATGAGATTGAAGGAGTGTGCACTCCACACTAAAGTTGGAACCTCAATATTTGTACATTATCCAAACCACACTATGATTTAACTTTATCAGATGGCTTTTATGAGACTTAAGAAATAGTCAATAACTTCATATAAAATATGCCCACTTTAACATTACAATATTCATGGGATGCATAAACTTAGAACAAAAAGGAGGAGATTATACTACTCCGTTCTTAGACAAGAAAATATGTAGTGATAAAACTAGATTTTCACTAAACCAAGAAATAAAAGACAAACTGCAAATGAAATTCTAGAAGAAACCCCTGAAATAATCACACTTTGCAGTGCAATAAAGCAATTCTCCATGATCCACCTTTATAACCAAATATAACCTAAACAACCCCTGAAGCATATCTTCAAATTCACTATCAGGCATCAACCCTTAAAGAAGCCGCTATCGTTTTCTTATTGTTACCTAAGAAGGAAATGTAACTAGAGAGCGAGTAACAGAACAAAATCCAATTAACACAATCATAGAAACGACTACTTACCAAAAATATTATAAGATCAGATAATAGACACCTTTATACATCAATATGTAAATGGAAAGAGTAGTCATTTTTTCCTATCTACATCAATCATGGCATGGTGTCAAATTTCCCCTAAAGAATACTTTGTCATTTGTAGGATTTGTGTCTAAACACTTGGCAACACGAATTCAAGGGGAGCTCATAGAATAATAAGCAATAGAAATAACATTTACAAGAAAATTTATGGCTAAAACATGTGTTCTAAATAATGCGCCCTAAGGTCCCCAAGGTGACATTCTGGTGGTAAATGATGTGCTTTCCAGCCAAAAAGTTGTGGGTTCAAATCCTGTCGAGTTCTCGCCTAGGCTCAAATGACCCTATCGCATTGAGGCGCCTCATGTTTTTTTTTAAATCGCAGACTAAAACAGACACCAGTTCATGCAAATTAAGCAAATCACATCAGGCACAAGTGCATAAAAAGCCAAAGATCAAGAGCATATCCATCTTTAACCGGAAATAAAAACTGCATTTACAAGAGTCAAGACTTCATTACCTACCTGAAAATCCAGAGTTCTGGTGCAGAACAGCAGGGCCTGGTATCAGATACAGTTGTGGATTCCTTGAGTGTAACTTTGAAGAAAAGACTTCGACTTTACATCTCGAAATCCCCTCGCATTTCAATAGTAAAACAGCGGTCAGAATTTTCTACAGATTTCATTATTTCATTTCTGAAATTCCTAGTATCAGTCAATCCTTCGGTATACAAATTTGCAAAATTACGCATAAGAGCAACAATCGCAATCCTTAACACAAAAAAAAAAGACCTTGATTTGCCGATGATAGAAATCGCACTCCTTCACTTCGATCTTCGCTCAAAAAAATTTGAAAAATCTGAGATTTTGTAGGGCTTTTGGGATGAAATTGAAGCTAAGTTTGGGTTGTTGATGATCGAAATTGTCGAATTTTCCTGAAAACGGAGATTATTTGATCTTGTTTTCGATTTTAGGGTTTCAGCGAAACCGTTACATTGAGGATCTTCCCTTTTTTCGGTTGATTTTGGGATCTTTCTTTCACTCGTTTTGCAAATCTAGCCCCTTGTGTTTTTATGTTTGCTTTTACGACACCTTTTTATTTGAAATGATATCCATTTCTAGGCTATAAGTTTCAATTGAGGACCAAATAAATATAGAGAATTAGAAGAATCATTTATAGCAATTATTTATAATGATATATGATACATATTACATTAAGCATAACTATAATTAGGTTGAGTGTAATACATATATCGCATATTGCGGCTTGCTTACGTGGTTAAAAAGGACTGCACGGCTAAATCATTAATGACATATAGGACAAAGATTGAGGATTATAAATATTCCTCAACCATCAGGTATAATCCCCATTTAATGCTAATTAGTCATTGTCGATTATGCTTATATAAACACTTATATTTATTCTCATGCCCGAATATGTAGCATGTTAAAACTTTAATTATGACAGATAAAATATTAGAAAGATCTTACAATTTGGTTTTTTTTCTCAGTTGTCATTGATCAGTTGGCCACGTGTGACTTACTTTCAATTTGTTAAGCATTTGTTCATCACATGATCATCTTAATTAGAAAGAAGGATGTATATGATGGATGATCGTACATGTATCATGTTCTAAAAGAGACGGTTAGTTTAGATATCATAGGTATCATCAGGCCTAATTTTTTTTCTAAATTTAGGAAAAAAAACAATTTTTTTCTAAATTTAAGTCCACATAATAATTAAAAAACATTCGTGTAATAAAGTGAGGTAAATAAACATTGAAGTAGCATAAAACACAAAGTATCACAACATTGAAGGTCTTTTCTTTAATACATGCACATGATACCTAAATTTTAAAGACCATCATCTCATCAAATGATTTATAAGAGTATGTAACACTGATCTAATGGGAAATTATATTCATTTTAAACATTTTTACTTTACCCTTGTTGACACATAGTAAACATGCTTATATGCATAGACATACATCATCATCACAAACGCCACATCCTCATAATTGATTTCCATAAAGATGCTACAAATAAAAAGTTCAAGATCCATTCGGGTTGTAGTCCATGGTAAGAAGTAACGATTCTTTAATAAAAAATCAAGGTTTAAACTTCGACAATGATGAAATTTACTGGAATAATAAAAAAATTGTTAAAAGAAAATAATGATAAAATACCAACAATATGAAGTTTGATAGAACAATATAGTGAATGTGAATAAGAGGTTTGAATCTTAACAAATATACTAGAAGTTTAGAACCTCTAGATATGATGGTGCATAAATGGGTGATAACGAGAATGTACGTGTCCTTAAGAGGACATCTTGGTGATTAAGTAGTGTTTCACAAGTCACAACTAAAAGGTTGGGGTTAAATCCTACAAGGTGCAAATGGTGATGTACTTATACTATAAATTAAATTTAGGACTTGTTGTTAAAAAAACCACGTATGTACGTGGCTACATGCATTTCGTGGAATGAAATTTAACACTACAAAAAAAATAGATACCAAAAAATTTAAAACTAAAACCAAATAACCAATGGAACGTTTTAAAAACGGATTTTAAATTTTTTTAAAAAAAATTAAATAAATTAGAGGTATAGGACTATGATCCTATACGACTATACATACGTTTTGGGTTGGTAGTCGTATTAGAAGAATTCAATGTTAAGAGACAAAAATAATATTAAATATGATGAGATGTAACAAAACTGGATGAACATCTAAAAAGAATTTGAGCCGACTACCAAATTAGAAAATGTAATAATTTATATATCTCATCTTGTAAGTTGTAAGTATACACTAAGTTTCATATTTTGTCATAAACTAAAATATTGAAATAATTATCCTTTACATATATATTTTGTTATATGTTAAGTCATTTTATTTTTTACTAAAGTAAATTGCTTTTTATGTTAACCGATGTCATGTAAAAGACTTCTGATATATAAAAGATGTATAATTTAGTGTACATTATCACACTTATAAGAAAGACTTTGTTCTACACTTGATCGATGTGTGACTTATAGAAGGGGACAAAGATGTAGAGTGAGGATTGTTGTTCATTGTATATTTATCTTTTATTGAAGTATAAAACTTTTATTTCATTATAAAAACAGTCCTTATGAAAAAATAAAAACACAAAAATATCCTCGTGTGCAAGTTACACTACTATACTAAACGCCCGTTAAAAGAAACCACAAACTTTTACAAAATTTGAACATAAATGTTAGTTCTTGTTATCTCCATAGTTTCAGAACAACATATGAAAATCAAGACATACTTAAACGAAAAATATATATATAATTTATTCTAGAAAATAACAACTCAACTACCAATTCAAATACAAACAAACAAACCTAACAAAATCTCAATCAAACAATAAGATCCAAAGATCAATAGATAACAACGACACAACTCAATGACTCACATCCATCATAAACAATAAAAAAGACTAATCCAATTATCCAAAGAGACCCTCGGCTTAGGCTCGTAAACGAACCGAACAAACACAAAAAATGGTATGTTCGCGTTCGTTCATTTAATTTTAAGCGAACACGAATACGAACATTAGTCGAACACATTTTTCATGTTTGTGTTCGTTCGTTAAAAAATGGACATGTTCGTGTTCGTCTATGTTCGTTTGTTTAACGCTAAACAAACGGTTCATGAGCATTAACGAACATAAACGAACAAAATCATAACAAACAGCTCATAAATAAACATAAACGAACAAAACCGTAATGTGTGTTAAATGAAAACTAATGTCTAAAATGATTCAAATCATTCAAATCTATAAAGCTTTTCTAGTTTTAAGAGCTTTCTTCTCAAGTAAACTATAGGGACTATAATTAGCAATTTCAATACCAAAAGGACTATTGTAACACTAACCCTGATATTCCAGAATCAACACCTTCAATCATTTTCTCTACAAATACAAAACTCACAGATCTGATTCCTCCTCTTCGCTTCCCCAATACCCAATCACCAAGAAAGCAGCAATCCACTTCGCTCCGCCGCCTCCATCAAAAAAGGTTCAATCTTTCTTCATCTTCCTCAAAATCTCATCTTTTAATCCATTCAATCAAATCCCATTTCTGTCAATTAGCTCCACTAATCAAAGTAATCACCTTTTTCGTTAATCTTCCATTTACAACAATCTTTTCAATCTTATTGATCTAATCACCATAATCAATGTAATCAATCAAACCCCCCAATTTGATTTGATTTCCAAATTTGATTCCCAAAAAATTTGATGTCTTTTTATTGATTTCTTGTTTTTAGGGTAGCAAAATGGCTGGTAGTATTGATGTGATGTTACGTGAGCTAAATCTTGAAACCGTTGAATCTCTGCCGGAGGATTTCGATCCGACGACTGTGATCAGTGATCCTCTGCCAGCTGTGGCTGATGATTGTTGTGGGGTGAAGGGTGAGAAGTTGGTTAATGGGAAGGAAAAACCAAGGGAGATTGTTCTTGGGAGGAATGTGCATACTAGTTGCCTTGAGGTGACCGAGCCCGATGATGACGATGAGGTGACCGGAGACCGTGAAGCGCAAATGGCGAGTGTGTTGGCTAGATATAGGAAATCCTTGCTTGAAAGGACCAAACATCATTTGGGTATAAATTTTTTTGTCTCTTTTTTGGTTTTTGTTGAGTGTTATGTTTATAATCTTGTTGTTAGAGCATTCAGTCATTCACAGCAGGATCTTTATCCGTATCTTTATAATTTACTTAAAAACTCTCATTTCTTAAGTTTAACTTCCACTTTATAAAAACTCATACATCAGGTTCTTTATCTTTATCTCTATATAAGGATTTGGTAAATATAAGGATTTATTTGGTAGATTGGTAAAATATAAAGATAAGGGATAAGGATAAAGATCCTGATGCAATGCAATGATAAAAATACAAAAAAAAGTTAAAATTTAAGGACAAAGATGAGTTTCAAGATCCTGCTATGAATGCTCTTAGAGGCGCGAGATGCAATCAAGGCGCGTAAAGTGTGAGCCTTAGTTTTAAGTATAAGGTGCTTAGAAAGCGTAGGCCTGGGATAAGAAAGGTGTGTTGCATAAAGATATCGTTTTAGGGGTTTTAGACATGTTTTGGGTTTGTTTAGAGCATAGTTGTCGAAGGTGCAACGGACACTTGAGGTGAAAAGTGTGAGCCTTGGGCCTAGGTGCAAGGTGCTTGAAAAGCGAGGGATTTTTTAAGCGAGTCGCATAGTATAAAGATACCATCTTTAGAGGTTTTAGCCATCTTTTAGGCTTGTTTTGGGCTAGTTTGTTGTTTCAAACCTGTTCATATGATTTTTGGTGGGATTTTACTGGATATGTTTTTTGTTTTTGTTGTTGTTGTTGTTGTTGTTGTCAGACGATTTTTAGCTGGAATTTGGCCTGAACTTGCCAGAATATGCCCCTTGAGTGCCTGAAAGTGGGGCTTTTAAAGCGACCTGGTGCGCTTTTGGCAACATAGGTTCAGTTAAGAGCTAGTTTAGGTTGTTTTAGGTCGGTTCCATGCCATTTTTTCGATGTTTCGAAACATTTTGGCCGCAGAATTATGAAATCTTGGCGGTGCGCCTGGATAGCTGCAAGCCGTTTTTCCTGAGCCCCTAGGCGAGCAACTTGTGCGCCTTTAACAACTATGTTCAAAAGTTTGATTGTGTGTATTAGTAATGATTTGGATTATGATCACATAATCACTTTGACTTTACTACAAAGTTAACATATTAGAATGTTTGACCTTTAAGTATCATACATTAACTCTCCAAAACAACAGGTTATCCTTATAATCTGGACTTCGACTATGGTGCGTTATCTCAGTTACAACATTTCTCAATCAACAACCTTGGGGACCCGTTCATCGAGAGCAATTATGGGGTCCATTCCCGGCAGTTTGAGGTTGGTGTTCTTGACTGGTTCGCTCGTTTATGGGAGTTAGAAAAAAACGAGTACTGGGGTTACATTACAAACTGTGGAACAGAAGGCAATCTTCATGGCATTTTAGTCGGGTTTGTAGCTGCACACTTTCTTTTCAGTTTCAACTCGTTTATCGCGTTTTCTATATTCATATTACTTTAACAAAATGTACAGGAGAGAAGTTTTTCCAGATGGGATTTTATACGCTTCGTGTGAGTCACACTATTCTGTTTTCAAAGCAGCAAGAATGTACCGAATGGACTGTGAAAAGGTCAACACGCTTATATCTGGGGAGATCGATTGTGAAGATTTTAGAGCAAAACTCGCTCTTCACAAGGATAAACCAGCAATCATTAACGTCAATATAGGTTTTTTTTTGTTTTTTTTTATTTTTTTATGTCAGCATTATGTTTATACATTTATTCATCACAACAAACATGTTTGCAGGAACGACTGTGAAAGGAGCTGTTGATGATCTTGATTTGGTCATAAAGACTCTTGAAGAAACGGGATTCACACATGATCGATTCTATATTCATTGTGACGGGGCTTTGTTTGGTCTGATGATGCCTTTTGTTAAACTTGTAAGTTTTTCGTGCTATTATTACAAAACTAAAGTTGCTAACTTTGGCCCTTGATGCTTATGTAAACATCAGTTTGGGTTGTGTTTTATCTCTTAATGGGTCAAATAAGCTACATTTGGAAAAAAAAAACTTGTTAGAAATGAAACGGGTCAAATAAGCTACATTAGGAAAAAAAAACTTTTTAAAAATGAAATGGGTCAAATAAACTACATCAGGAAAAAAAAACTTAGTTAAAAATGAAACGGGTCAAATAAGCTACATCACGAAAAAAAAAAAACTTGTTAAAAATAGGTCGGGTTATTTGAAACACTACAGTGATGTTACACCTTTTGACCCATCCTATTATTAGTTAAGTTTCAGTTTACCCAAACCGGCCCACTACTAAGCAAACAGGTCGCACCTTTCTCGTTCTTGGTTTTAAAAATGGGTCAAAATTGCCACCTTTCTTGTTCTTGATTTTAGAAATGGGTCGAAATTACCACCTTTCTCGTTCTTGGTTTTAAAAACGGGTTAAAATTGCCACCTTTCTTGTTCTTGGTTTTAGAAATGGGTCGAAATTGCCACCTTTCTCGTTCTTGGTTATAATACGAGACTTCTAATCAGACTAACACAAGTTATGCTTTTACCAATAGGCACCGAAAGTCTCGTTCAAGAAACCAATCGGAAGCGTGAGCGTATCGGGTCACAAATTCGTCGGTTGTCCAATGCCATGCGGCGTTCAAATCACACGATTACAACATATCAACGCGCTTTCAAGAAACGTTGAATATCTTGCTTCTCGAGACGCAACAATCATGGGAAGCCGTAATGGTCACGCCCCGTTATTCCTATGGTACACCTTAAACCGCAAAGGGTACCGCGGTTTCCAAAAAGAAGTCCAAAAATGCCTCAGAAACGCGCACTATTTGAGGGGCCGGCTGGCTAGTTCCGGGGTCGGGGCCATGCTGAATGAACTCAGTAGCACAGTTGTTTTTGAGCGCCCACAAGATGAGGAGTTCACAAGAAAATGGCAACTTGCGTGCCAAGGAAACATTGCGCATGTTGTCGTGATGCCGAACATTACGATCGATAAGTTGGATGATTTTGTGAACGAACTTGTCGAAAAACGCGCGATTTGGTACGAAAACGGGAGGCTTAAATCGCCTTGTGTTGCTTCTGAGATAGGGGAAGCTAACTGTCTATGCGTGTTGCACAAGTAACTGATTTTTTAGTTGCTTGGAGAACAAGTAACACGATGATATTTGTTCTGTTGTATGGCAATATTGTTGGTGGTTGTAACTTGTTTCTATGGTTATTTATGTTGGACATTGAAGCGAAGCCGAGTATGAGGCTTTGTGTTGGTATAATTAAAAGTTAAATTAAGAAACTTGAGTTGGAGATGAAAGGTAATCAACCAAATTGCTTTGATATGCTCATGATTTGTAACTTTTTGTTTTGTTTTTCTTCCAGTGAAGAATGAAAGTTCTTCTGTTTATAGCAAGAATGATAAAATGGGTAGTTGAGAATAAAATGAATGGGATATTCAATTTATTTAGTGTTTAAACTACTTTTGTAAAGTGAGGCCCTTGATGTGCAAGAAGTCAATTTGATAGCTCATTGTATTCACTTGGATGCCTTTACTTTAGTTCATCGATATCAAGAAATTCACATGTCTTCTGTTAATCTGGAACTACTTTAAGATTCCACTCTGAAGACCATTGGCAACTTCCCATAAGAAGCTTGATAGAGCTTTGTGATGGGATATCACACAACTTTGTGATGGCACATTTCGTCATATGTTATTTCTTTTGATCTTCGTTTATCTTTCTTGTAGTAGTTTCTATCTATTACATGAGATTTTCCCAACAGATCCAGAAACGAAACAATGGAACTGAAGTATTTTTTATCGTGAAGATGAATTCCAACCATAAAGAAACTGTCGACCAAATCAGATTTTTGTGGGAGGAGCGTCTGTAGTCATGTGATTCGAATTTTGAATGAGTTACACTTATGGTCGCTGCAAAATTAAATAGTCAATTTTGAACCAAAATAAAAACTAGTGCAATTTTTGGACTCCGTGAGGGGCTGTCGTTCCTTGAACCCCGCTCTCCCGAGGGAGCTACCCCTGGATCCCCGTTAAGGAGGCGTTGCTCCCTTGAAACCCCAATAGGTTCCCAGAGTTATGACATCATCGATACGAGTGTGCATCCTGCACCTCCGGAGCCGCTCAATGTCACTCATAACTCAATTTTTGGTTAAAATCAACTCAATTACATTAAAATAGCAACAAATACCTAAAGCGTTTGTATTCTACTTTTAACATTGTAACTCAGTTTTTGTATTTACGTATTCATCACATAGCATTATAACAATACAACTGTTTGGTGTACACGTGTTATACTTTCGACAACGGACATGTAACAAATCTATAGCAAATCTAGTAAAATATAAAATTAAAAGATTTGTCACTAGAAGAAGAAACATAAAAGGATCTTAACCATTAAAGCCTTGAAATCTTAAACAAACTCAACCCAATTACATTGTCCCAATCCCACCTTAGATTCTTTAAAAACATAAAATATTAATTATTTAATTATATTAATTATTTAATTAATAAACATAAAATATTTGCTATTGTGGGCCACACTCACCAAATCTATATTATTTATTGTGAAAGGCCCGTAGAAGGAGGCAAGAGCTTTGTTGTAACGTAGTCGATTAGCCGCTTATCAAACAGGACCGCATGGAATAGCAAAACGGGCGGCTTTCACCCCCAAATAATTTATTAAACTACACAAACAAAAATTATTAATATTAATTAAAAATAAATATCCAGCTAGGACAATAATATTAAATATAGATGTCAAAACATATCCACGTCACCCATTTATCAACTCCACTTTCTTTTTTTAACAATAGAAATTAAATACCTAATTAGTCATACTTCTAAATTTACATCGTTGTTTATCACGAGACTTGAATCGTTCGTTTTAAATAGAGAGGACGAAATATTTACACAATAGATATCATTAGCCTTTCGGTGACATCTCCACTTATTACCCAAGTCACCGTCAAGTTTAACCGTATTCATATAATAAAGTATATTATTTGGTAACTGTATGTTGTTTTACCGGTCTAGTGCCTGGTTCGAATTTAAGAATGCATTATAAATGTTATAAAAAGTGAAATTATGTATATATCTTTTTTACGGTTAATGCACACGCATCTACTTTACTTTTAAAAATACCATTATTCTAAATTACACCACTCTTATGTACATATCTTATGTAAAATATAAAATTACATTATATTTTGATGAAGATTTGTAATTTTAAATAATTCAATGAATATAAAAATATAGGGCCTAAAGTATTGAAATAAGCAAGATGAAAAAAAAAATCTAACTTCAGTTTGACTTGTTGAAATGGAGACAATTTAATAGCAATTCCTGTTTATTTTTTATATTTTTTTCTTTTTGATATATACACCTTTTGTATCTTGGAGAATTTAACCTCCTAATTTTTTGGTTATGAGACACATTGTTTAACCATCAAGATGTCCTCTTAAAAACGGTTTAAAAGGATAACTATATGGTAATCACATAGTTAAAACCTTAACAACTCAGTTGGTTAATCTATTGAGATTTGTGCGATTAGGTTTACTGTTTAGTTTTAACGTCTGGCATGTTAATTGTCCACCATGGACCCGACCCTCGGGAATGACTAGCCCCAAACTAATGATTATGAAAAAGTGAAAGAATATCAACTTATGTTGTTAAAAAGTCAAAGGGTTAAAACTGACAGACCAACGGACCCAGCCAACCTTGTCAGTTTGGTTTGTCATTTTCGAACCTGTTGTAGGCTTTTTTTCCTTCATAATTTTATTAAAACTGGTGATAAAAATAATTCCTTGAATTGTTATTATTCGAGATCATAACTAAATATAGAGAGTTAAACGTTAACCATAATCTATAATTTACACTTTAACTACCCAAACATATGAGAAGTTGTGATACCATATGATGACGTAGGGAATTTCCCACCTCAAACTGGACCTTAAGCCCAGTAGTTTGGCCAGGGCTAGACAAAGGAAGGGAAGAACAAAAGATTAAAACAACCTTGCATACCTGGCCCCGGGCTAATGCACTCGGCCCAGGGCAGCTTTAGCCCGGTAACCTATCTTATCTAGCAAGAAAGGTTACCGGTAAATCATGGCTACCAACGCCAAGGCAGACATTTGTACCAGAAAAATTAATGGCTTTTTAAATTCTAAATTAAAACCCTAAACCCTAAAGCTAAATCCTAAAAGCTAACGTTGAATCATAAAAACTAACGCTGTATCATAAAAGCTAATGCTAAGTCGTGAAAGCTAAAACCTTAAAGCTAAACCTAAATCTAAACCCTAGCTAAACCTTAAACCTAAAGTTAAACCAGAAATCCTGAAAGTTAAAAACCCAAAATCATAAAAGATAAAATCCCGAAAAGCTAAGCACATTAATGATTCAACATATTAGTTTCAACTAATCGAAATTTATTTTAGTTGAATTTTTAAATAAAAAATCTACAATAAACAATGCCTTAGATCATTATGATATATTGATATCTCCATTAAACACGGGTTTTAAAGATATGTAAAGGAGAACCGGTTTATAATTATTAGAATTAGAATTAGAATATCGAATATGCTAAAACTTTACCAAAAAATATAATATTATAAGCAAAATTGAATGTAACCAATGGGGATTTAAGTTAATATTTAATTCCAACGAACGGTTATTGCCTTATTGGCGTAGAGGGGTTTCAACAGGCCATGTGGTCCAGACATTATTTTATACTTGGTCCTCAAGAACTTGTGAATGAATAGTTTACCTCTCACTTTTGTGTTTTACATATTTTACCCTCCCATGACTTATTTTTTCATCATCAAAAGATACCATTAACCGTTTTAAAAATATTTATTCATTACTATGTTTTAAATGTTTTTTGAATCGTGTGTATCTTATTTTTAGGTTAAAATATTTTTTGGGTATGGAAATTATTGTCGAATAAGATAGAAAGTTCCATAAAAATAAGAATGTATTTTATGTGATAATAAAGTCTTCCTTTATATTGGATGGAAACTATCACAACTTTTCCATTAAATTGACACAACTCTTTATAAAATAGTATGTTAGTTTATGGTTTTTCAGTTAAGTTAACACAAACTCTCTCAATGGTAACTAGTTATCACTGATTGTTTAATTGTTGATGGTTTTGCTGCTTGTATTTACTGATGCTAAGCCATGTTATCATTGATGGATCAAGTTAACATTGATGCACCAAGTTGCCACTATGGATCTTGTTGCCACTCAACATAGTTACCGCTGATAATGAATTGTCACTAGTTACCACTAGTAATCAGTTTCCATTTTTTAGCCCCTTCTGTTAATGACCAATTTTCATATAAGTTTTCATCAAATACTTTCTTATACAGGTAGGGCACCACCAAAATGTTTATTTGATTCAATACGTATCAAATACTTTCTCAATACATAGCACGCACAATCGATGGTAAGTAAGTTACCACTAACAGAGTTACTACTGATGTCACTGAGAAATCACTAACTTTTAACCGCCAACTAACATACGACTTAACAAAGTTGTCATCGCTGAACCAGGTTGCCACTTATCCTAGCTACCATTTTTGATCAATTGTTATCGACCTTACCTACCACTTGTTGATAGTGGTGATATGTTCTCGCTAATTACATTCATATAACTTTTCATCGAGGCCCATTATAAGGGAGAAATCGTTCTCAAGGTCAAGGACTTTTCATCCAGACACAAATTGCTCCTTCATTTCCTTTTTTTATCATCTCTCTTTGGTGCTTGTGGAATGCTAGATTTTAATGAAATACTTTGAAAACAAGCCTTCATCAAACGTGTAGTAGAAGGACAAACAAATTATCCAGGGACCTAAATGAACATTTCATTCAAGTATAGGGGCCCAAACACATATTCTATTCGAAATATTCAATAATTCTTATCCTTTACCTCCCCTCGATACCTATTTATAACTCCACCTGTTCATCCTTCTTTCTTCCCACTTTCTTCTTCCTCATTCCATTTCATTAGGTTTTCAATTTCGCATATCTTTCAATCATGTTATTCATTTCACATTCATCTCGTTAATGGCGGTTTAGATCTCCTACCTTCGTATGTTTCAGGTAATCTCTCCCTACCTTTTGTTCTTAATTTGATTCAGTCACTTCCAATTTTCAGAATCTAAAGCTAATTACTGCTCTGATTGTCAATTGGAATCAAATTCGAAGCTAATTACTATCCTAATCGTTTATCGGACTCAAAATCCGTATAAATCCGGTTCATATGAAGCTAATTGGAACCAATATCTGCAAAAATCCTGTTTATACGAAGCTAATTACTAGTCTAATCGTTTATCGGACTCGAAATCCGTATAAATCCGGTTCATATGAAGCTAAGTAGTTCTCTGATTGTTAATTGGAGTCAAAATCTGCAAAAATCCTGTTTATACGAAGCTAATTACTAGTCTAACTCAAAATCCGTATAAATCCGGTTCATATGAAGCTAATTACTTCTCTGATTGTTTATTGGAATCAAAATCTGCAAAATCCTGTTTATTCGAAGCTAATTACTAGTCTAATCGTTTATTGTACTCAAAATCCGTATAAATCTGTATAAATCTGTATAAATCCGGTTCATATGAAGCTAATTACTGCAATAATTGCTGTAGGATTCTCCACAAATGGACAGATCGGATACATCTGGATTTGT
This sequence comes from Deinandra increscens subsp. villosa, assembly GCA_039602395.1. Lineage (NCBI taxonomy): Eukaryota > Viridiplantae > Streptophyta > Magnoliopsida > Asterales > Asteraceae > Deinandra > Deinandra increscens. The sequence goes on from JBCNJP010000011.1 coordinate 2,176,547, forward strand.
GAGTAGCGGAAGTAGCTTATCTGAAAGTTTAAGCGCTCTGTTCATATTGATCTATAGATGTTTTTAGGCCTAGTTACTTCTCCAGAAAAAAAAGAAATGGTTTACAGAAACCTTAAATTCGATCTCAATAAGAAACCTGCAGATTTTTTCACTAGTGATGAGTTCAATAAGGATAATCAGTTTGATGATACCGCCCTACGGTTGCAATGCTTTGGTGCGGTCACCGATGCTAAGCGTCCACGCGATGATGGCTGCAGGTTAGTCGTCGGATTAGGGCGCACGCCAGGTGTTTGTTTAAATGCTCGAGATTCGGATTTGAAACTTAGTCTTTCTAATTGTTGTACTAGTTCAAGAAGTGATTTGAATACATCTGTTGAAGTTAGTAATGGATTTTGTCATGTTGATGAGGGTTCTACATCGGCGACAAGGTCTGGCGGTTATATGCCATCGCTTCTTTTGGCTCCGCGGATTAGTGTTCCGATGCAGAAGCTTAGGATTTCGGAGGTTGAACCGTCGGTTGTATCGGATTTCTCGAATGAAACAGGATCGGGTCAACGGATAAGCGGTAAAAAGTGTGAGTTTTCAGGGTGTGTTAACCGCCAGACGGAATACTGCGGAGAACATGGCTCGGGCATAGGGAAATCCGGGCTTTGCGTCAAACATGGTGGAGGAAAGAGACATGTTGAACCCGGGTGCACCAAGAGTGCGACCAATTGCGGCGTGAAACATGGTGGAGGAAAGCGGTACAAATTTGAGAATCCTACCACGAGCTCCCACGGTAGCACGGACAAAGAGTTCGCTAGGCGAAGAGGTGATTTATGCGACGATCAAGAAACTAAAGAAGACAAGAACCGTTTTCGTTGTTCCACACCACGACTCCTCTACAGGTTCGTTCCATTCGTTCCAAGTCATGGTCCCGGCTCACCCGACAATCACTCGTTGTCGTGTTCAAGTGCGGTCTCAAGCTCCACGAGCGGGCTACCAAATCCAGCTAAAAGACGACAACTGATCCCACCTCAGGTCCTAGTCCCTTCGTCAATGAAAGCGTCACCATTTTTCCAATTCACCCGACAATCAAGCTCAGGAACCAATCACAACAATGGTCAAAAAAGCTTGGGGCGGCTAGTCATTCCCGAGGGCCGGGTCCATGGTGGCAGTCTGCTTTCATTGCTCGGCAGAAACTTAAACGATAATGATAACGATAACGATAATGAAAACGAAACCGATGGGATCTAACTGTAACAACTCTATGATTGTTTTAAAGTTTTGGTTGTGTGTGTATATTTGTTAATTGTTAAATTGTTAATGTTGTAGACTTGTATATCATAAACTGTCCCACATCGTAATAAGAGACATTTATGTCATGGGTTATAAGTTTTGTTTTTGGTGAGTGAAGATATCTACGACCAATGGACGATGTGATTGGGCTACGGATCCACGTAAGTGGGTTTGGGCTCAGGAAAGTCCCCGGGCCCATTATCGCAGAGATGCGGACCTGGAAACGGGTTAAGCTTCGAGTTGATGGATTTCAGTTGAGCCAGAAATGGTTCAATGGGCTGAGACAAGTGTGGAGCCTAATGGATTCTATCTCGAAGTGATTTGGCCGAAATTTTACAGTCATTCACATGGTCTTGAGTTGACTAACCGAACGGGGCTTATGATCCATTGGTCTTCTCTTTTTTTTTTACTTTATATGTTACAACAAATAAGATTTTGTATTTGTGAGTTGCCGCGGACAGGGCGAAGCTTGACCAAAAATCTCGCGCGGGCCGAAAGTAAAGAGTCATAAAGGATTTATGCTATCGCTAGGTTTTAACAATCGGGTTATGTGTTCGGGTCGGGTATTCGGGTCGGATATTTGATTCGGGCTGGGTCACACAACAAAATATAAAAATATCTAAATGTTTTATATTCATTAAAATAACCGTTGTTTCACATAAAAAAACTAAACGATGCCAGAGAAAGGAAGATTGCCTAGAAACATGATTACAACTCAGCCTGACGACCTTTAAGATCTTTGGGATTGTACTTCTTGTTCTTGAGGTTCTGACTCACTTATCGTAGTTTTTTTGTCTTTTACTATCTTCATTCTCATTGTGAGTTTCTACATCTTTCTTTTGAAAAAAAAATGAATGGTTTTTGGCTTTCTCATTATATCTAAAAAGTAAAACCAATTACACAATTACAAAAAATCTAACATTCAACAATCAATTTAACAAGAGATTATTTTCTCCAAATTTAACTCAAGAACCCTAATGTTGATTATCTAACATCCATAGATTAAATCTTCAAATAATGTTTACCTAATCACACCTTAATTGAGTTCCAACCTTAGTTCCAACCTTTTTTTGATTTGAATTCCAACCTTGAGTTCCAACCTTTTGAACCCTTCGCCGCCGATCCCTTCTAACCCTTCGTCGCCGCCTTTCCTTTCTAGCCATAATTCAAACTTAAAGTATGAGGGATTGAGAGGAGGGGTCGATGTTTTATGCTCTGGACAGGTTCGAACTCGGGTGCCTGGGTTTTGCCTTCTAAGCGAAACCAGTTGAGCTGTGAAGATTAGTTTACCTATGTTAGTTTCTCAGGAATATATAGACCGGGCCAAACTAAGCATATAAAAAAATCGAACTGAAAGAGTATAAATTTCCACTTCTGAGCTAAAAAACGGGACGGGCCCGGGCCCCGTCTGGCCCCCATTATACTTCGCCCCTGGCCGCGGGGTTAATATTGGCACATGAAACCGTTTTTTATATGTTACACAAATAATATTTCGTATATGTGAGTTGCTGCTGGGTTAATATTGGGACATAAAACCATCTCATTATATAATGGTACGTAAAGAAAATCGACATAAAAAGGTGTAACGATCAAATGCTTTTAAACAAAAACTATGTTACATGATTGTACATAAGGAAATCTATGAGTACCCTACACCACCAAAAAAAACACCAACTCATTTCCCAAGCTCAAACAACTCAATTGCAAATAGAAAAAGGACGTTACAACGTTAAAATTAAAAAGCGATTATAAAATTATATGAGTTGAATTTTAATTTGTACTAATGTCTGTTTATATGGTTGATGATGACAGAGTGGATGTAACAAGATTTTTGAAGCTATATTTTGATGGTTGATGATGACAAGATAGCTAGCTATATTTGAATATTTAAACTATTTTTGTAAACATTTAGAAATTGAAAGATGTTTTAATGTTTAAATTACCTATGTAAACATTTTGGATCTACATTTACAATTTAATCATCTTATCAAACTTTTAATTTATATTTTGGCATTGTAAATTGTAAATAATGTGATTTTTGTTACATGTGTGTGAATAATAATCCTTTAGTGGCATAAAAAAATAAGTGATGCTAAACTAGTATAGATATGTAAGTAGGATAACCTTTGTGGCACAAAACATTTGCCACAATAGTTCTTTATTTTACTAATGGCACAAAATAAAGTGCCACTAAAAGTACAAAAAGTTTGTGACGCACATTGAAAAGTGCCACTAAAGTGTCACTTATTTTTTATGCCACACATTCTAAAGATTTTTAGTGGCACTTTTCTGGCCTTTAGTAGCACTTTATTTGTGCCACTAATGGCATTCTTTTTGTAGTGTAACTAGTAAGTTCCAAACATGTTCTTAGCTCTTTTCTTATAATATTTTTCTTTCAAATGTTATTTCTTTTTTAGCCAGTTGTGAGATTTGATTTTTTGTTATCTTTTTATGTTTATATATTTTGTACTATTTTTTTTACAGGGTCTCGGCTTAATGTTTAGTGTTAAAGATTTAAGATTTAGAATTTACGCTTTAGACATATGATGTAGATTTATTTTATGAACGAAACGTGTTGGGATCTATTTATAATAAAAAATATATATACATGTATTATCCTTTAAAAAAAATTCTAACTCCCTTGGCTACGAAGTAGCGTACCACCCTAATATATTTCCTGGACCAGTTCATACTTTAACCATATATATGCTTTCTTTTGGGTCTTGTTTGTAGTTACGTATAAATGTCTTGTGAAGTTTACAAGGAAATTCACAATCTTCCAAAATACGAACTAGGTTGCAAGTTTGTACTTTGCAACATGTTTCCTTGTAACCGTATTTGATTTTTGAGTAAATTACATAGAAGGTCCTTTATGTTTTATAGGAATTATGGATTAGGTCCTTTAAGTATCGTAATTACACTATACATCCTTTATGTTAAATGTTTGTTGTGAAAAAGGTCCTTTCACTCTAACAGAGTTAAAATCAGTCCGTTAAGTGAGGGCATTTAAGTCATTTTGTAACATTTATTTAATTAAAAAAATTAAACCAACAAATTTTGGTTTTGATTCATTGGTGGCGGCTGCCCAGCAGCTCAGGGCAATATTGGTGTAAACATGCTCCAGATCTCGAATTGCAAAGCTTGCGAGCTCAACAGAATCAAAGACAACAAATGATTGATGATTTGACTACAAATTTATTTAAACCAATACATTTGGGAAACTAAATCCTTCATAACTTAGATAATGCTTTTAAGTTTTAACTCTCAACTGCAATCTCCGATGTAAAAACCTGCAAATCCTTCAAACTAGATAATGTTTTTAACTCTCAATTGCAATCTCCGATGACTGCACATGTTTTTAACTAAATCAACTTTCTCCCTAATTTGTGTTCTTCAGCACCACCACCACCAAATAATCCATCAAATTTGTTTATACAAATTTTGCTAGAACGGCTGCAATTTAATTACGTCTTCCTTGCGTCGATGGAGAAAAAAAGAGCAACACAATTTCAAAACCCCAAGGAGAAAAAAAGAGCATCACAATTTCAAAACCCTAGAAATCGAACGATCTGAATTCTCAAATGGATCCAACTCCGCCGTCAACCACCAATAGTCGGCGCATCCATACCCGTCGGAAAATCACCTCCACAACCGAGTCGGATCAGACACCTTCTCAGACTCTACAACATTCTCCTAACGTCGTCATATTGCACGAGTAATTCTGGAGCCGGAAGACACATTGCTCGTATTTGAGTATCTGATGACAGATTAGGAGTCAGTGATTTGAACGAGGGAGTGGAATGGTTTGGTATAATGAAGAAGAAGAATCCATTTATTTATTTGGGGCTTTAATTTTTTTGTTTTATTATATAAATGTTACGAAATGACTAAAATGCCCCTTATTTAACAGACTTATTTAACTCCGTTAGAATGGAAGGACCTTTTCCAGAATAAACCTTTAACTTAAAGGATGTGTGGTGTAATTATGATACTTAAAGGACCTAATCCGTAATTCCTATAAAACATAAAGGACCTTTTCTGTAATTTACTCTTGATTTTTTTTGTTAGTTTAGTTTTTATCTTTTTAGAGATATATCGTTACTTTGCAATAACTAGAAGTAATAAAAATTCATTCATACAATATTCATCAAATAAATCTACAAGAATAAATATTATTCAATAACTACTAAACTCTAAATTGTTATATAACTAACCGCTCATTGCAATCCATCATCAAATGCCCCTAATTACCGAATAAAGATGGTGTTTTTTCGATTAGTTTGACAAGAGTCAATGTACCTTTGCTCACCAAAGATGGGGAAATATGTTGATTGGAACAAATCTAGCAGTAGAGGGAGTTTTATAGTAACGATAACCGATATCGGAAAGCAAGCAAATCCAACCAGCGGTGCCAGCATCCAAGGTCTTTGATCACAAAAGACAAGGAACAAGATGGCGCCAAAGGCTAAAATCATGGCAGTTGTGGAGAGGAATAATGTGAAAAGACCAAAAATCAACCTTCTTGGCAAACTGACTAGAAAATCTCTTTCGGAAAAACGTGTAGTAAGGATTGATAAGAAGAGTAATAATGCGGTGGCAGCTGTAAAAAGTGAAAGCGCATTGGATACCGCGAATATAGTGAAGGCAATTTCTTTTCTGAACACTGGATTTCCAGATTCTTGATTGCTTCCACCAGGTACTGTGATTGCTGCTGCAAATACGACCGTGACAATCAATGCAGCAGTGATGCTGCATGATTCGGCTGTCGTTTTTATCCAGTTTTCTCCTTGCTTCATCAAAGCCTCATGTTCTCTGTCAAACAACATTGCTGGTGTCTCCATATAGATATTCTCTTCTAGAAGTTCTAAAGGTAACATGAACTTCTCCACTTCCTATAAAAAATGAAGAAAATAACAAACAAAATCAATCAAAAACTTTTGTAGATCTTCTAACTTCTACAAGTGAGAAATACCCATGAGACCCATGTCAACCAATTAAGTAAATAATTAAGTGGTTAACTTACTAAAACAACTAATTTGTTACATACCTCGCGCCATTGGAGCTCTCGTTGTAGTTGTAGCGCTGCCCCCGTAGTGCGACCAAGTACAAATGATGGAGCCAATCTTACTGCCAGGTGCAACAAATTATTCTTTAAAGAATCCTTCATTGTTCTGTAAGACTCCGTACGCTCAATTATGTGATAGATAAGGTTGTAAACCTTTTCTGAACGATTGATTATCGCCAACTGAATAACATTATGCCCTTCTTCATCCTCACAGTTGATCGTATTAGGTGACCTAAATAGAATCTCATCAACAACCTCATAAGCATCTTGGCGTACAGCCTCAAGAATCGGTTTCGTGTAACAAGAGTTTGATGTGCCCATCTGATCACATATCAAGCTCAAAATCATCTTTGCTTCTTTGTACTCATTTTTCTTCTTCTCTATATTCTTGATTGCACACACTAAAATTTACAAAAATGAAATAATTCAAAAGTTGGTGGGAATTATAATTTCATCTAAAAACATTTTATTTAGATATGATGTAATCACTTACCTGTTACAACCTTCCACACAAGGAAATACAACAGAGAAAAGGGGAAACGAATCACTAAAGTGAGCAAACAAATCAACTCATATATTAGATAAAGTGTGACTGTTGGGGCTGCACAATGAAGAAACAAATTATATTATTAGAGCTCACTTCAAGTACAAGTCTATAGTGTGTGTATATATATAATATATTTATGGAGAGGATTATTTGAGAAACAAATGACCTTGAGAACTTTTGAGAACCAAATGAACCACTAGTCCCCCCCCCCCCCCCCCCATGAATTTAAGTGCCCCCCTAAAATAGTGGCCAGAATGGTTCTCAAAAGTTTTCAAAACTAATTGGTTCTCATTTGAACCTAACCATATATATATATATAGAGAGAGAGAGGGGTTAATTGTAGACACTTTAAAAAGTGTAGACCCATAGACCCGTTTTTTCATCATTGAATCTCTTTATCTAATGGTTATGATTAATTTCTTTGTGAAATAGATGTATTTCGCATGCGAAATAAGGGGTCTACACTTTTTAGAGACCTACAATGAAACTCTCCCTATATATATAATATATACTTGATTGTTGATTCCTAATTACTCACCAAATAATATCATGCAAATTATCCCCAACCAGCTGAAACAAGTGTTCTTACAGCTTTTAGCAAACAGAAAGACGTCTTCGACACATTTGTGCAAAACATCATAATGAAATAGCAAAGAACTTCTCACAACTATTCTCTTAGACACATTATTCAAAGCTGCAAGATAAATTAACATACTTTTAGTGCATGTGTCTACACGGTTTATAGCAATGTTTTAAAAACCGGTTTTTTGGTTGAATCGGAAAACCTTTCCGGGACCGGTTCGGACCGGTCGGTTGAACCGGTTAGGGATTTATATATATATTTTTTTATAAAAATGCTAATAAACTTGTACACCCCAACAAAAATAGTTAAAATACAATTATAATCCACTCAATAATAATACCAAATAGGTATTTCACAAGAAAATATAAGTTTTAAACTTTAAAAAATAATAATAAAATTTTAAAAAAAAATTCAAAAAAAAGAAAGTTAGAAAACCGGTTGAACCGGAAAAAACAGGAAAACACGCCCAATTCAAAACGGTTCGGTTATGTCCAAAAAACCGGGGATTAAAAAACCGGTATGAGTACCGGTTGGCGGTTCAACCGGTTTTTTAAAAAAACATTGGTTTATAGATTAATGTTTTTAACGAAAAGAAACTAGACACATACATGGATAGATAAAAGATCCTGTGAAACTAAGATCGGTTGGAAAGTTTTTTGCTATTGCCAGCAATATCTGATCGTTTCTCATAGCAAAGTCTGGATATCTTTTAAGCAATGTAGATGCTAAATCTGCAGGAGTAAATATTAGAAAGTATGAGAAAATTCCCTAAGTTATTTCATTCTTTTATCCTTATTGGAATATATTATTACTAATTAGTATTAGGGTTGATTAGTAGAGCCCACGGGTCCTGTTAGGTTTTAGAGTTATCATTATAATCTCTATAAATTGTAACCTGACTATCAATAATAGACATTCCTGTTAGGTTTTAGGGTTTCATTATGATCTCTATAAATTGTAACCTGACTATCAATAACAGACATTCCTGTTAGGTTTTATGGTTTCATTATGATCTGTATAAATTGTAACCTGACTATCAATAATAGACATTCAGTTAAAATCATGTACCAACTACTCACCATATTGCTTTGTCAAAATAGCACTTACGATAAGGTACACCGCATTTTTCTGATACGTATCTGGATAACTTCTTAGGTCAGAAGATCGTGGTGGTTCGAAGTTCAACAAATATGCATATGTATTGAGCTTCTTGTTGTTATAAGCGTTTTCCAGTGGAGATTGCGCTTTATCGTCTAGAATCCGCAATAGTTGTTTCCTCTTCTGAACCAAGAGTTGGGCTGCATATTGGTTACCAACCATTGCAGCAATGTGAAGTGCTGTTCGACCGTTAATATTTTTTGTTTCTATATCTTCATCCTCTAAAATGTTTAACAGTTTTTCAACGAAATAGTTGTGGCCCATTTCAACTGCTAAGTGAAGCATTGTGTTTCCATTTTCACTTATCACTTGTGTGACTGCATCTTTATATAAGTTTTTCAAGGCTGCATCTTTATAGTTTTTCAAGGCTGCATCTTTATAGTTTTTCAAAATGGATTTTGCCTTCCACCAACATCCTTCAACGGTAGCTTTGTATAATTTGTTCTTTCGTGCGATGTTTTCTGCGTCGGTTATTTCCGGAACTCTTACGAATTCTGTTCTGAATATAAATCCTGGTGAAGCTGCTGAGAATAATTGGAACAGATTATGAGTCCTTAGTGGGTCAGTGGGTTTATTAGCATTTGCATTGAATGTTCAACTAAACTAGGGGTGTTCAAAAAATCCGAAATCTGAACAGGATATGAAAAAGAAAAAACAAACCGAAATCCTTATTCGGATTTCGGATCGGATTTTAAAACGAACCGAAATTCCTTATTCGGATTTCGGATCGGATTCGGATATTGCTAAAAATTTTATTAGGGTTATTCGGATATCCGATTAATTAATTCAAATATAATTTATATTTATATTATATATAAATATATATGTTTTTTATTATCCATTTTAAGTTTTTTTTTTCTATTTGTGTGTTTTTATTGTGAATGTGAACTCTTGTTTTGAGGACGTGTTAGAAAATATGTTTTGTTATTTGTTTGATTTTCAGATTGGAAACCGAATTCGATTTATTCGGATTATTCAGATCGAATTGGGTTTATTCGGTTCGGATCGAATTTGATCCGATTTAGATTCTGATCGGTTCAAATGAGTGTCTTATTCGGATCGGTTCGGATTCGGATTCGGATCTAGACAAAAAAAATCCCAATCCAATTAAACCGAATGTTCAACTAAACTGTGATGAGTCCTTAATGGGTCAGTGGGTTTATTAGCATTTGCATTGAATGTTCAACTAAACTATGGGTGTTCAAAAAATCGGAAATCCGAACCGCATCTGAAACAAAAAAAAAAAACGAACCGAAATCCTTATTCGGATTTCGGATCGGATATTAAACCGAATCGAAATTCCTTATTCGGATTTCGAATCGGATTCGAATATTACTAAAAAATTTATTCAGGTTATTCGGATATCCGATTAATTATTTCAAATATAATTTATATTTATATTATATATAAATATATATGTTTTTTATAATTATCCAATTTAAGTTTTTTTTTCCTTCTATTTGTGTGTTTTTATTGTAAATGTGAACTCTTGTTTTGAGGACGTGTTAAAAAATACGTTTTGTTATTTGTTCAATTAGGAAATAAAGAAGAAAGTTAAGTGTCGGCTTTGGATAAAAATTGCATATTTCCTAAAATACAAGTTTTTAATGCATAATGTACAATGCTCTTAAAGCATGATTTCAGAAAATATGCAATTTTTCAACTTTAGAAAGAAAGATATGCAAATGTCCCAAGAAAGATATATCTCTCAAGTCTTAGGGGCTGTTTGGTTCGTCGAATAAGACAAGTTTTTAATACATAATGAAGCTATTCGATCCAGACGAGGGCTGAAGGAAGGAAGGGAGGACGAACGAGGGGCTGGGAACGAAAAAAAACGTGACGAGGGAGGGGCTGGAAACGAAGAAAAAAAAACGTGCGGAACGGGAGAAGAAAGAAACAACAACCAAAAACGAAACTTGTGCTCGCCCCCCCCCCCCCCCCCCCGATTCCACCAAATTTGGGGCAAGGTAATAAATATTAAGTATTTACCAACTGAAGCCACGTACAACTGCATTTTAGTAACTACATATAACCAAGTAAACGCGAAATGGAAATGAAATACCTGTTGTAGAGTCTATTTGTGGATCATAGAAGGATTCTAGTTTCTTCCAAACTTGTCTTGCAGATGATTCACTTTCTAGTTTCTTGAATATTCTCTTGTCAATAGAACCAAAAATCCAACCTTTAACAAGCTGCTCATATTGTTCAATATTATCGCCCGGCAAACGACAATCGATATCAATGACGCCACGCAACCTCTGAGTCTCTATGAGGCAAACCATCTGAGCCTTCCAGACACGATAGTCGGTTTGACTCGAAAGCCTCACCGAAACAAAGCCGGAGACGTTAACATTTGATGCCTGCATATATTTCAAGTCTTGTGTATTTGGTGCAGAAACATCAAGTGCATTAGCCATTTCCTTAATTTGGCTTACTTCAAGTATGTGAGAGCAAATCTTCTAAATCCCTAGAAATTAAGGATATATATATATAACTTAAAAGTCCACGATTGTTTGAAACTTTGAACCAATTAATGGACATTGAGATTGATGCATAATAATTGAAAATAATTGAGAGTTAGGTATAAAAAAGAATTTATTTTATATAATGAAGATCAAGAAGTAGGTTAGAAAATAATAATGGTATCAAAGGGCGTTTGTCCCAACAGTATGAGGTGAAGGGCAGGAGATGGGCTAGATGTCGCAATGCGGTCTTTTAGAAGGGCAGTGCCCCTGCAGGGATCGATCAAAATCCTCTACGGGAGTTAGCGTCGGAGATCGCCTAAGAACCAATAGCATATATACCATCAATAGAGGATCTCCAAAATAATCATTTGAAATTAGATGGGTTAATAGGACAATTATAATAGTGGCGGACCAGAAATTTTTGTTTGAAGGGGCGTAACAAGTTTTTATATCCGTATTATATAATGATAAATTTTATTGATATAATATAATAATAAGTTAGTTAGACGAATAAAACGGGATTTTACAAATTTTAAGAGAAACTAGATAACTTAAAGATAAGAAAATAGGATATTTTTTTTAACGGTAAACTTGGATCACTAACGGGGCATTACCCACCCACCCGATCATCTTCATTCCCCATCAGGAGGAAACTAATCATAGGCGAGAAACCCTCCTGACCCAACCTCCCACTTTTAATGTCTTTAATAAATTAATAAAAAAATAAAGTTTAAGAAAATTTATGTTGAAAAACTTCAAAGGTTCAATAATGCACTTACCTATATTTTATGACACGCATTTAAAAACAAACCTACCGCTTGGGGTTGTTTGAAGAATTACTTATTAGTTCACACCCTCACTAGATCTAACGGTTGTCCAAGGCCTTGGACCTTGAGATGGATGCATAATTGAAAGTTGAAAGTGAATAAAAAATCATAAAATAAAACCAAGAAAATGTACGTAGGTAGGGATGATGCATTGTGCTTATGTAAGCAATGATATATATGCCATGTGATATACAAAAGTCTTCTCCATATCTATAGGAAAATAAAGACTAACTTACAATCCCATATAACACCTAATTTACGGATGGATTCAAAATAGTTTAATATTCAATCTTATGATTTACCTCTATTCTTAATATGTCCCCGCAAGATGGACGGGTTGTAAGAAGTTGAAATCTTAGGTGTAGCAATGGTTTGGTAAGAATATCCGCAAGCTGATCATTACCATCAATACGAGTGATTTGAAGAGAATTGTCTTGAACGTTTTCATGAACAAAATGAAAATCCAAAGCTAGTTGTTTCGTTCGAGAGTGGAACATGGGATTTTCTGAGTAGTGTGTATGTAGCTCCCAAATTACCACAATAAATTATAGGAGTGGAGTTGGATGTAAAACTAAGTTCCGATAGAGAGAGGAAATCCACTTAACTTCTGTGGTGGTTGATGCTATGGCTCTAAATTCAGCCTCAGTTGTTAAACGAGCGAAGGTTGTTTGGCGCTTGGAACTCCATGAAACGGGGTTGGAACCGAGATAAACAACTTAACTGGTTGTACTACGATAAGTATCTTTGTTCCTGGCCCAATCTGCATCGGTGAAAGCATGAAGATGAAAAGATGAATTACGTTTAAGAGTTTATGATGCCTAGAGCCACGTAAATAACGAAGCAATTGGTTGTACTACGATAAGTATCTTTGTTCCTGGCCCAATCTGCATCGGTGAAAGCATGAAGATGAAAAGATAAGTTACGTTTAAGAGTTTATGATGCATACATGCAATATACTCTTCATTTTAGTGTTCAGGATACTTGATAGCCATGATAAAAATGACATTACATGTTTTAGTTGACTTTGGATAGTTTTTATTGTGGGTTGAAAGTCCTCCCCCACCTTCTCTTTTATTCAACACACAACTGTAACAATTTTCCATTTGTTGTTAGCTTTTTCTCTCATTTAAATCCTTACACCCATGACTCCTGATGATATTAAAATGAAAATTTAGAACACACATTATATGGGCCATGAATAACAGAAAGGAAACACAAATCTAAAACAAGAAGCCCAAAATAAAGACCTAATCATCAAACAAGAAGCCCAGATATATAGTTAAATAGGGGCCTAAGTTAAATTGTGTATGGATCATGGTTAGTTACAACTTACAATAAGCAGTTAGCATTTTCCATAACTTGCATAACCACAGTAATCAAGTGATCAAGACCAAGAAAACCAACTCTTCCGGCTCGGGTTAGTGTCATTCTTGGGAAGTAACGTGAGTCTATCGGCATTAGCGGCGGCCCATCTGTTGAAATCGGGTGACCACACAAGACTTTCCAGTGCTTTCTTGGTGGAGTCTTTTGTAAACTCGTCCCATTCATCTTTGGAGTACTGTTTTCTTGCAGGTGTGTCATGGAAGGTAGAGTAGAAGGTGTTCGAGTCTGATAGCTTCAGCTCCTGATAGTTTTTATAACTCGGAGAATCTTTGTCAGGCGATTGAAAATCTGGTTTGTGGGATCTTTTATGCTTGCCCCGCAACTTTCTGCATATTTTTATAAGTGACGCTAAGTCGCTAAATAAGTTCATAAATATGATGGTAAAGGTGATGTTTTGTCCCTAACAGGTTTAGTAACTCAAACAGTTTAGCTAAACTAGAAATGGGTTGAAAGTTGCTCAGATGTTTCGGGTCAACCCAACCCGTTTTGACCTACTTATTTTGAAAGGTAAAAAGAAAGCTACCAGCGTATAAATAATGGCAATTTAATTTGTGAAGCAGACTTACTTGGGCGAGTAATAACGAAGGAGCCCCTTTGCAGCTGATGGAATGACTACACCACAGACCAATGCTGCAACTGCCAACAAAGGATCCACCGAACACTAGAACAAAAATGAATTTATTAGAGGTGGTAATTTCAACCGATTTATTAATGAACTATGAATTAGTTGTTTCCTGTTAACTTTATAGCAAATGGGTAATAACATAAAACAAATAGCTTTAAATTTTCTAATGCATTATGCGTAAACCTCCCAAAATTCAAATCATGTTTATTGAAACGATTATATCATTATAAAGATAATATAAATTTTGGAATCCTATTTGAGAAACCAATTACTTATCAAAGAATTTACAAACTTCGAATAAATCTGACCCGTACCAAAAAGTGACTCATTTACATGTGTTAATGTGTTATCCAACCCACCCATTTTGTCACCTTTAGAATAGATCAATAATCTAGGTAAAAAGGATGAACTCATCATTATCATGGTTTTTCACTTGCATACCAAAACAAAAATCATGATTATGAATCATAGAAATTCTAACTGCCATTCAATATAAATCATTCTTGTCCAATTTCAGCTCAACTATTTAATAACTACTGTCAATTTGGGACAACTGGAACAGAGGAAGAGCATGAAAGAGGATCTTCATCATTGTACGAGTGTGAGAGTCAAGAATATGATTAATAATTATTATGTAACAGAAGGTCATGGGGTACCTGAAGAATCAGACTAGAGGCCACAATTCGAATGGACCAAGCAACAAACTGAGCCACGCCAGTATCAATTGATCCGTCTTCTGTTAGGACAAGTTTACGAACAGCCCAGAACCCTAACCACGCCCCACATAGAACAACAAAAACCAGTAGTAATGCTGCCACCTGACAGTACATCAGCAAAAGTTCAAATTTTTTGTACAAAAAAACACAACACGAGAAGAAAGAATGTACAAATTACAAAAAACGAAATAAAAGTTAGATACAGGACTGTAAAGATCTTCACTGATTCCCATCTCCATAAGCAGAGAGCGCAAGAATGTGGGTACATAGCTAAACAGAAAGGATCCAACTCCAACCTGAATAAGTAAGATGCGTACACGTTTAAATGAAGTTAAGTTACAAAATAAAAATAAACAAAAAACTACTTGTATCTAAAATACTAACTGAAACAAATAAATGGGACACTCACAATGGATCCATATAGAACTAATGCTAGTGAACTCTTCCCACTTGGGAGGATCCTCATTCCCTGCATTACAAGTAACAATAATGGTGAACATATGACATATGACCATACAACAAAGTATAAAATTTTCACTTAGACCTTTGACCTCAAAACTAATTAATCGAGAAGTCCGGGAATACAAGAGATATTAGATATAAAAACCATATTACTAAGGCCTTAGCATAAATATACAAACTTAAGTTTTCATGTATAAAAATAATTAAATAAACATACCAAGAAGTCCTTCAATTTAATTCATGGCTACCTGAAAGAGGATCACCAAAACAACAAGCAAAACCCCTAATGTCATTGCACCACCATAGTACGTTGCTAAAGAGTTGCTCAAAGAGGATGCAAATGTCATCATTGTTATTCCCAGTACCAAAAATATAACACGGTACAAATAAAATTCTGCAAAAAATTGAGTTCAATGTTAGTATAGTAACATCCACAGGTTTACTTTACTTTAATGAATCAATGAATCGTAACTGACCTTCATTCAGTACAACCTCAACAGTTCCTACAGAAGAGCCAACCGAACGTATATCCAAGAGCTTGTGGTCAAATGGAGACATGGATCTAACCCATGACCCGTTAGTAAGTTTCTCCCATAGACTTTCAGGACACATACCCACCCCAAGAGATTCATTCCTGAAAATCAAACAAACATACTATTATTAGTATGTTTCTAGGACATACAAAGGTCAAAAAGGGTCAAAACTTAGAAGTCACCTATGAAAACAAACGGCAATATTTGGAGGATGACCTATAGAGTTTACAAACTTTACATTTATAACCTTCACTTTTACAGAAGAGAAGAAACTTGTGAGATTTCTAAGCCTTGACAAGCCATTAATTTCAACTCTTTCGCAAAGCACTTGAGATCTAGATCTTGAACCTGGGGAGTTCTCTACAACCAAGCTTGGGGATAGCTGCAATGAAGCAGACTTTGCAATGGCTGCAAATGCAAGAAAATAAAAGGAGCAACTGTTGGAAGGGTTCCTTAGAGCACACACACAAAGACATTAATCAACTTACTATAATTGCTATTAACATTTTTGAAGGATGAATGAAGATTGCACTTTGAAAAATCATACTACTATACATTCATGCATGTTTTGCATTATATATACAGACAGAAAGTGCAGAATTTCATTTCTAGTTTACACATCATCTAGATCAAGTTACTGAACTTTCAAAGTGCCAATAATACAAATTAAACATGATACAAGCTTACTGAAAGTCTGAAACCTAACTTGATATAATAAGCTCACTGGAAACTATAATAATAAAAATCAAATTACTGTGAATTTCTACTTCCATTCACCAATTCTTAACCCTAAATCAACAACAAAGCAACACAATTAAGAAATTAGAAACCCTTAATTCGATTAATGCACCGGAAACATAGAGAAATTCACAAAATTAAGCAGAATTAAGTTACTAATGAGCCGCGGAACTCAACGATTCCTGTGTTTCACTCTAATTCCTAATAATTTGAAGCCGATAAGCAGAGAAAGGTTAAAAATCAAAATATTGAAAGTTCGGAGATGAGAAGAGAGGATTTTACTCAGAGAAGACAACTCTCCGGAAGCGGCAAAGCAGGCGGAGTTCGCGACGGTTAGGAGGAGGAGGAGGGTCGCCGGAAGTCGGACGTAAGTCGGCGTATGGCCGGCCATGGTGTCTTTTTTCCGATGAGAGCGCAAAATTGAAAAAAATGGACGCGGGCAGTTGATAATATTTAGCCCCTATCTAACCTAAACTAAAATGGTAACAAATGTTAATAAAAATGTACAAATTACAATCAACATTTTTAATCTTTGTTTTTAACTAACATATGTTTTCCTTTGAATAGTTAATGAATCTTGAGGACTTAGATGAACCGGATGGAGAACATGGGTGTGAGAGCGATTCGGATGGTCGAGAATAAAAATGATCGTCAATGACATAGTTTTTCGGTTCGAAAAATTAGAGGTGGTTTAGGAACTAAAAAAATATTGTGACAGAGTTCGTCATTTTAATAAAGTTTTTATGAAAGTTGAAAAAGATAGGTCATCAAGGGAACATCTTGATGATTAAATGATGTATTTGTAATCAAAATGTCAGTGAGTTCAAATTATAGGTTATTTTTACGGTGCATTTGTTCGGCTTTCTCCATACCTAAATAATTAAAAATGAAAATCGAGGCAACCATATCATTAAGGATCTGGAATTGGAAATTACAAATTGCATTTGAAGGCGACATGGAAATTATTTTTTTAGATGTTTTAGTTAAACAAGTTATTGGTGTTTTGGATATACCTAAATAATAAAAAATAGTAACTATTTTTTAAATGATTTTATCTAAAATAAGTTATTAGTGTTTTTTAGTTGATGATTGTTTTAAGGGTGGGCGGTATGCCCAAATCATGGGCTCGGCATGGTTGATGCCGAAATCGGCAACCTTTAGGCGAGCATACCCTCCAAATCGGCATACCCCAATCATCGGCATAGTTTTATGTTTTCGGCATATGTTTACCGAACTTTGCCGAGATTTGTGTGTGTGAAGGTGGTCCCCACTTCACAAAACTTATCCATGTTTGTCGAGAATTATGCTTAGGCATGCATACCCACCATCAAAACATCAATTCTACATCATGTTTCTCTCTCATGTTAGCAGCCCGTAATTGATCAGTTTCATGATTCTAAAACATGCCGTAATTAGGCATGCATACCCCCACCCTATAAGATGTTTTTGATAAAATCAACTCACTAGAGTTCGTTGAATAGAGACGGTGGCATGAAAGTTAGACATTGTTTGTTTCTTTTGAGTTATTGAGTTACTATTGATCTAATTATTTTTACATTGAATTGACATATTCGAGGTAACTTTTGTTTTTTTTTTTGAACGGCAAAGAATCGAGGTAACTTTTGTTTGGTTTCTATCACTATTCTCACACATGTTATCTCTAAGTTTGTTACATTTCATGTGCATTACTTATCTTAGACTTTACATATTCGACGTATTACATGCTACCTCTAAGTTTATTTGATTTAAACTTTGAAGAATCTCATAAAAAAATAAAAATAGGCGCATTATCATATGCTTTGAAATTTATATCCAATGTTATAGATAATATCTACTCAATTTTCAGAATCAGAATATTTTTTATCATAAAATTGCATCTTGCGATGACTTCCATTTTCTTGAATCGTAACAACTTACTACCCACCAAAGAATCAAAACCATTTTTTCTTGTGAAAAACAAAAAAAAAGAAACACCCATATCATATCTTCACATTTAGAGAGTGCTTCAAGTTTCCCACATGAAGAACATGTTGCCCCAATGCCACCTTCCTGTCCCCAACTTCATCAACCAAACTCAAATCCTTGCACACATCCACACTGAACCTCACCACACCCTGTTCCCTGGGTCCCAAGTTCACCTTCTTGAACCCCAACAAATGCTTCCGAGGCGCACCGTGGACCGCCGGGGGTGACGAGAACAAGAACACGGTGTGGCTTCCTCCCATCGCCCCGCTATTTGTCACCCTCAAGTGGATGTCAAATGCGAGATTCGTGCACGTTTGCTCAACCGCGGCAACCGACTTGCACGCGGTTGATCGGCAAACGTGCCCTTCGGTTAGTGGGACCGAGACGAGCTTAGGTGCTTTGACTAGGTGGTGAGTGAATTCGGAATAGCTTAGTCCGTCACCGAATAGGTAAACTGTGTCTCCGGTGTAGAACCTGTAGGTCCGACCCGGGTACCCAGTCGCCGGGTCGGGCCTCATGTTCATATCCGTCATGTTCACTTTTGTCGTGTACGATTGAGGGTACCACGACATTGGTAATCTTCCACCTGAACACATTACACGCAACAACTGTTACGCTAAACCGCCTAACAGTATCATAACTAAATAAAAAAAAAGACACTTACTCGGGTTATACAGCCCGAAGATGATATCGGCTAGTGCAGCGCCACCGGCTTCGCCAGGGAACCCGACCCACAAAATGCTGGTGATTTTCGGGTTCTCTTTAGCGAACTGGATATCCATTCCGCCACCTGACATTATAACAAGAATCACCGGGCCTTTCGATACCTTTGCGACCTCCGTAATCAAGAGGTTTTGCTGGCCCGGAAGGGTGATATCAACCCGGTCTCGGCTCTCCGCCTCTATAGATAGATCACTACCCATTATTAAAACGACCGCATCGGCTGCAGCCGCTACTTTCTTTGCTTCGTCGACTTGCGCTGTCCCACACGCCACATTTGTGCACCCGGCCTGGTATACTGTTGCCACTGAGGCTGTTAGTCCTTGAAGGGGAGTTGTATATTTGCAAGGAGTACCTGCATTTAGCCATTTACATTTAAAAGATCTTTTAACAAACTTATTTTGACCCATTTTGACTCGAACCCGTTTTGAATTTTGACCAGCCGTATTACCTTCATAGTTTTTACACAAACTTATTTTGACCCGTTTGACCCGAATCCGTTTTGACTTTTGACCAGCCACATTACCTTCATAGTTTTTAAACAAACTTATTTTGATTCGTTTTGACCCGATCCGTTTTGACTTTTGACCAGCCACATTACCTTCATAGTTTTTAAACAAACTTATTTTGACCCGTTTTGACCCAAGCCACATTACCTTCATAGTTTTTAAACAAACTTATTTTGACCCGTTTTGACCCAAGCCACATTACCTTCATAGTTTTTAAACAAACTTATTTTGACCCGTTTTTTTTACTCGAACCCGTTTTGACTTTTGACCCGCCACATTACCTTCATAGTTTCCGATCATGGTTTTCGTGACGTTGGCATTAGGCCCGATCACCGCTAATGATTTGATGGCTGTTGGAGAAAGCGGTAAGGATCCAGCACTGTTCTTGAGCAGCACAATGCCTTGTCTAGCGGCTTCGCGGGCTAGCTCCTGGTTAGCCGGTGTGCACACATCTTTCGGGCCTAGTTTCCCGTAGATTTGCTTGCTCGGGTTACCATCAAAGAACCCGAGTCGCATAAGTGTTGCAAAGTTGTTAGTAACGGCCCGATCCACCTCGGATTCTTTCACCAAGCCCGCTTTAATCGCAGCTTCGGTGTGTTGGCTCAAGAAACTCCCACAGTTGAGATCCAACCCTGCTATTAATGCGTCCGCCGCAATTTTCTCCGGCGTGTTCTCCCAATGCTGGTTCTTGAACATCACGTCTAGCGAATCACAGTCCGAACTTATGTATCTGTGTACATAAGTAAAAATTACAGTTTTAGTACTTATATATAAACTATGGCCGGCCATAACTGGACAGATTAATAAATCCTAGCTAGGGCCGGCCTAAAAGAACCGGGCTTGAAAAAGCCCGGAGTGCATATCTAGTCATTTGCAAACAGATTGCAAACAGACTAGATAGTTTTGTATGGTAATGAATGCAAGTAGAAGTGTTTTCCGATTTACCCGTTTAACTTCCACTCGCCCCGAATAACTCCGGTTAGAAGATCCGGGTCGCCACAAGTTGGCTTGCCATTTACTTGATTGTAAGAACACATAACACTTGCAACATTGCCATCCAAAACACAGCTCTTGAATGGTGGTTGATATGTATCATCCATATCTTGTTTTGTGACCTATGAAAAAAAAAAACTCTAAATATTTTTATCATTTGCTTGTACTTGGATGTTGCAGAATAGTCGGGTCGGGTCACAAGTCAAAATGGGTTCGGGTCCAAACGGGTAAACGGGTCAGATCAGGTTGACCCACAAAACCCTTAACATCCACCTTTTAAACCAATTTCTTTTTAAAAAATAATGAGTTAAATATGATTATATCAGGTATACTTGACCTTCAACCCGTTTGACCCGTTAGATATTTCAATCTAAAAGTGATAAAAAAATATTTACCACAGCGTTAAAATCGTATCGTTCAATGCCCTTCCAGTTATCAACATCGTAAGCCGTGTAATGCTTACAACACGCCCCGACTTTGAGGCGATCTTTATCACCATCGTCTCGTTCTTGCAAGCCTTGGACATAAGCCGCTCCATATTTACTCGTTAGGGTCGGGTCTTCACCTGGCGTCTCTTGACCCCGACCCCATCTCGGATCACGAAATATGTTAATATTAGGTGACCAAAATGTTAGTCCTGCCAACCCAACATTGTACATTGCTCTAGCTTCAGTTGAAACCACCTACATACATAAATAATGAACCAAATTTAGTTCAAAGTTTAAAAGTTTTACACTTTTACTGCTGGTGGTGCCTGAATTATCATGAATAAATGTTTGGTTATAGAGTCATAAATGATATAGTGGTAGGTTAGCTTTTTTTCTAATTCTTGAATAGATGTTTAAATTTAGAAACTTCTGATGTTAGGTTTGTTGTATATTTTGGCTGCTCATCAAGAATTGCCTAATTTTTTTTTATACCCTTTTCGCCTCGTCTCATCTCTCACGAAGAGAAAGAGTCGTTGTCGCGATTGCTGGCTATGATTTGTGCTTGCGGGGTGATTGATTTTGACTATCCATTTGGATTTTCGGATCGGTTTAGGGTATATCAATGAGAGAAAAGAAAGGTATAATGATCGTATTATTAAATATAACATAGTAACATAATTAACAAAGACGATTTTGGCCTTAAATTTTTGATAATTCAAGTAAATAACAAGTTTATTATAATATAAGTAAATAACAAGTTTATTATATAGTACAAATTGTATAAATTATGTATCCAATATATTCTCAATAAGATGCAGGCTAGAGAGACTTATCCACTTGTTATTTTGCTTTGAAAAAAGATGCCCATTACTTAAAAAAGGAAGAATCCCTTTTGTTATTTAAATAAAATAAGCTAAAATACTCTCAAAAAGCAATAAATCCTCAAAATAAAACAAAATACAAAAATATTTTTAATGGAAAATAATGTTGGCTGGCTGGCTGGCTCCATCAAACTAAAGTAGCAAACAAGACACTGGTCCTCACTATCCAACGACAATTAATTAATTAATTATTAATTATTAAAAAATATAAAAAATAAAAATAAAAAGGTTAATTATTAATTTATTGGTAATTGGTATATTACAATATGCATGTTATTGGACAAAATCATACATCAGAAGCACTTTAATCTTGGTAATTACAATGAAACCCAATCTTTTAATTATAAAATTTGAATAATTTTAATCAAAAACATTAGATTAAGTTAACAAAAATTGTAAAGAAATGATTTTACATGATCCAAATATTAAATCTAGGGGTTTTATTTTATTCCCACACCATCACATTTATAATCTCACAAAAGTACCGGATGGTCGGATGATCTGGATAAGATCATCCGGCTTTTCTTTCGAGATGATCAACTAACTTTTCGAGTTTTTAGCGTTTAAAAAGTCAAAGTTTGTAACAGCCAGATCGTAACATGAAGTAATGTGATATACCTTTCCAATGGTTTTGAACAACGTCTCGTTAAACGAGGCCGCGGTCAATATGACCTGCGGGAAGCTCGTGGCTCCGGGAACCAGACTAGAGAAATGGGTCCCGGGGCCAACATACGAGACGCCATGCAGAGCCTCCGACCACCACTCGTACTTGGGTATCCCGAGCCGATCAATGCTGCCGGCATTATCGACCAAATTCACAATCTTCTCCTGCAATGTGAGCCGTTTCACGAGATCATCGACCCGGGTTTTCACGTCTAGCGATGAATCGCAGAACGTGTAGTTGATCAGGGCCGGGGTTGTGTCGGTATCGCAGGCGAAAACCGGGTGGTTTTGGGCAGAAACATTGGGTAAACAGAGGATGATGAAGATGGGAAATATGGCAAAAAAAACAGAGGGTGCTCTGTTTTTGGAGGGCATTTTGGGGTGGGATGTGTGAGTTTGTGTTTTGGGTTTATTTTTATAGGGATTTAGGGTTGAAACACATGTTGTATTGTAGCAACCCGTGATATTTCATTTGAGAATAAAGACAATTGATTTATGTGTGTGTGTTTATTAGGTGTATAAGTGTGTGTGAGAGAGAGAGAGTGATGGAGGAATCAAGTTGGAAGGCTTTTCTTTTTTTTCAAGAAACTTACATAAGCCCGTGAAAGATTGTGCTGGATGATATTACAAGAATGGTCCCTTGGGTATTCATCGATTAACACGAATGGATGTTAATTGTGTCCGGTTGATGGGTTGTGAGTTAACGAGGACTCGAGGAGAGAGCCGATGAATGGGTGGGATAGAAGGTTAGACACCCCCACGACGTCCTTACAACCAATGACGGATTAAAGATTTTATTCCAGTGGGGTTACTTTTTCGACCACCTTTTATATATTAATATTACCAACGTGAGATTTTTTGGCTGTTGGGTCGGATTTGGCAAAATAATATTGTAGGATATCATAACAAAAATAAATCGTATCAAAGAAACCGAAATGTGTATGTTTGCCTCTCGATCTGAAGTTTTGTGACTCTATAAGTCGCACAACGGTTGATTTGATAGAATATTAGGGTTTTGAATCGTCTAATTTGAGTTAACTAAAAATTGAAGAAGATTAAAATAAATTAAAAAAAAATTCACCCAAACCATGGATCGAACTCCAGTCTTTAAATACCATGAGCAAAACACGCAACGCTAAGAGATGAACCATTAGGCCATATTAGAATTTTATAATTATAATATCAGTGAGGTCACTTGTATATATTCGATGTGGTCACTAAAAATTTTCTTTAAAAACGTCCTACTACGATCTCAAATGGGGTCACTAGATCCCAGTCCTTAAACTGTAGGTCCGCCCCTACTTACAACCTCAATATTTTATTATATTGAAGTTGTACATATAGTTATATACATGTGTTGGGCCATGTTAAATCTGAAACCATGTAAGTTTAACACCAGTTAGTTATGTTATGAGCAAATTGGAATCATGGATCCTATACAAAAACTTATACATCAGTTAGAGAATATCTTGTGGGGGTATGATTAGTTTGTCAACATGTGAAAAAGGGATGTGAAGTTTTGGGCTAAAAGTTATGGAAGGAAAAGTGGGAGGGGTAGAATGTACAAAAGTAAAAAGTGGTGGGAGTTGTGTGTAAATGAAACCCGTGAGTGAGAGTTTTTGGGCGGCTGTTTTATCGGCTTCGCTGCGCCAGTGATGAATAAGTTTTGCCATCCACTCACCGCTACTTTTAGATTTTATTTTAACTTATTTCTCAATAATATTTAGAAAATATTGAGTCATAATTAAGGGATCAAACTTGAATTTTCATCTTTGATTAGTGTGATTAATTTAGATCTTGGTTTGATTTAACTTTTTAACAACATTTTTTCGAGTTTTGCTCTGACGGGATTTCAACTGTTTCCAGTTAATTAAAACTTCATGTCCAACTCAAAAATCGTTCATTATGTAGAAACCCTTAGCAATCTATTAGAAAAATCTTGGCTAACTCAAGAATGAGTTTTATGAACGGGAGAAACGACTATAGTCAATGATGGGAAGAGAATTGCAAGAAGTGACATGGGTTTCGGTGCAACAAGTATGAGACATTATAAGGTATAAAAACACTCGTTACGGTTAATAAATAGTTAAAAACATCCAATAAGTGGCCCTCAACAAGTTTAAAAGAGATTATATATTTTCTTACATATAAGGTTATGATTTCAATTGTGAATTTTCATTCCACAATGATTGCGTTTATTAATTAACAATGAGCTATTCTAGGGAGATATATTTATAATCAATCTTCTAAAATACAAAGTTGCTACAAATAAGATAATACTATCTAATAAATAATTAAATAAAATGTAATTGTTTTTTTTTTTTTGGAAATATAGAATCAAAATCACTGTTTTTTAGGTTTTTTAAATTTTAATCCCTAATATCTTCAAATATTGTTGGCTGAAAATTGTACTTCGATACATATGTGACCTTAGGTTAGACCACTCCAATTAAGTATGACAATGTACAAGCGATTACCTCATGCAAGGTACAAGCAATCAATGCGTATTTGACCCCACACATGAAAAGTTTTAGTAAGTTTCATTTTAACCTTTTATATAAAGTTTTCTTATTTCATACTCCTATTGTATGTGTGATAATTTATATAACTAATAAATATTTAGAACGATAATAATTAATTTGTACAACATATATTACAAAAACTAGTTGTCTCTAATATGAATACAAAATTAAGATGAATTTGAACTTTTCATGAGACATTATTTAAGGTTTCCTAATAGTACTTCTTGTATCCGAAACAGTTGTTAAATTAACCTATATAAAAAATAAATTTTTGTTGTATAATTCTTTTTATATAATGTATTATTCTTTATTGTATGTTTTTGTTATATATTTTTCTTTACATAACATACTATTCTTTATTGCACTATTTTGATAAATTTTTTCTTTTGTTTTAGAATTTGTTGTAGAAATTTATTTTTTAATCATTTCCTTAGTTTTAGTCTTACATTTATATATCTAATTTTGTGTAGTGTTTCATTCAACTAAAACGACATGGTTTTGTATCAGTCAAGGAAACAAGCAAATGTTTTTGTTTTTGACGTCTTAAGTTTAGTTCGGTGGCTTTGAAATAGCCTCGGTCTACGCAACAATGCGCATGTTGTGATATATAGTTTCTTCTAATGCACAACTAAAACAAGTTCTTGTCAACGGTAAAAATAGGGTTTGAATGAAGGGGTTGTGTTTATATTCGCGACACAAAGAAAAGTTGAATAATTTGTCATTTCAAAGCTATTGTCCCAATAAAAAAATCTTCTTGTCATATGTCGTGTTTTTGTCATTCCTATTTTTCACCACATCCTTCTACTAAGAAAGACATTCACTTCTTAAAATATCCTATATATATAGGTGGAAATAAGAAATGGACCAGATTTATCCTCACGGAAGTGAAAGTAACAATATAATTTATAATGCGATAATATCATGTATAAATAATATGCAAAATCCTGGGAAAAGATTTATAATGCTATCCATAAACTCTAGAATTTTAAAGATCAAATTTTATTATGAAAATAAAAATATGAAAAATGAGTTTTTAGCTTTGGTTGTATTATACATACATCACCAAAACATAAAAATTAGTCATAAAAAATTCTCAACCAAACGATTGATTTCTCAAATTTTTTTGGAACAACATTGATTTCCCAATTAGTTTGATTATTTCGGCTATTTGAAATCCTTACAACCGCCCAATTAATTTTCTTTTACTTTTTCAATATTGTGGTTCGTGATAAAGATTTTGTCTCTTAGAATATTATTTCTAGATGTCACATCTTCAAACCTGTACAACTATAAATATAGAGTGTAATTTATGAGTAGAAATATAACAGATTGTCGTTAAAAAACTTAGAACGGACAAATAAGATAACACAAGTGTATACATATTTTCTTTTATTTAGACCACTAGAAAGCCTTCCTAAAAAAAATGATTATACGTGGACCAATGTCAACTAGTTGTTAAATCAATGATGCCATATTATAAATCACACTTGTATTTATCATATTTTGTACGCACACTATTATCAGTTTATCACCTTATGCTTGCCTAATTTTTAGTGTAAGTTAAGTAAATACTTGTATATAACTCTAAAACATTAGATAATAGTGTTTTGGAATTTGGAGCACTTCAATCTATATAATTAAATTAACTAATGTTTTTATGTTTTAAGAACCGGAGTGGATATCGAGCCTGTCGTTTTGCTAGTCGAGCCGGTTGGACTAGTTAGATCGGATTTCAAACACAGGTGTCAATATTAGTAATAATATAAAAATAAACACATTTTCGTATAAAAAACATAAAAATATAGAAAAGATAACAATTCCTTTTAAATTTTCAAAAAAATATAAATAAGTTTGAAAACATTACTAATCAAGTTCGTGATTACATATTTCTGATACTATTACTTTTCAAACTATAAAATATTACTATAAAATATTATTTTTAGATTTTATAAACTCTATGTAAATATGTTTTAACAAAAATGTATAAGAAGTTTCTTTATAACACAAATGCTCGTTTTTGTTTCCTTGAATACATTAGGTCATGGGTTCTATTCTTGCACCCGGCCAGTTGTTGGTTGTACAATGGTTTAACCTAACGAACTGAATCTTCAATTATTTACATGACATCACATGAAACGATTGAAATACGCCATTTCTAAACTTATATACCAAGTCGGGGTACAATGGATAAAACATTGTCCACGCATAAGATAAGATTAACTCATATTACAAGAGTGTGTAACGAAAAATCAATAATCGATAAGAGGATTGAGTTTTTCAATGTGTTTATTTTTTAAAATTTCTATTAGATACCATAAACTAGTTTTATTAGGATGCTCAAAAACTTGTTAAATAAAAAAGTTTATAGTATATACCTTTGCTAAAAGATTATTCAAATTAGTAAATTTTGATTTAAATATAAATATTGTATTTTCCTTTTTCATTGGTTTATTGCAAATAATTGTGAGTGACATTATGGGCAAAGGTTATGATGCATTGCAATAACAATGATAATGGTGTTGTCACTTGTCAGGATGTTACAAGATATTGGATTTACATTGTTTATAAAATCATTTTTTCTTAATAGTAAATTTAATAAGTAGTATTGCAATGCAAGTCAAAATGTAAGGTGGTGTTTACTTTTTAAATTAATTTATTTATAAAAAAACAACCAAAATGTAAACAAGTATAAATTGCTAAAAAAATAAAGAAGTAATAAACTATTTAGGAAACAGGAACCCATTAGTGTATGGGGAAATTTTCCTCAAAATTTTCATTTGGAAAATGAGTTTTAAAATAGGAGTAATTTTGTAGAAACATAATAAACTTTTAATTTTGTTTCAATTAGAAAATGAGTTTTAAAATAGGAGTAATTTTGTAGAAACATAATAAACTTTTAATTTTGTTTCAATTAGGTCACACAGATTTTTTTTTGTTCGAATCAGTTAATTTAACTTTAAAATATGTTTTAATCCTAAATAAATGACATAATTTGCAGGTAACCTAATCAAATTTTTTTATAAAAACTAAATTTTTATTAAAAAAGGAATTTTAAAAAATCGAACTTTTTAATAAAAAACAGTTTTTTATAAAAATTCGAAATCTTATAAAAAATGTTTTTTTTTATAAAAGTTCGAAATTTTTTATAATATTTCGAATTTTTATAAAAATCGTTTTTATTAAAAATTCGATTTTAAAAATTCTTTTTTATAAAAAAGTTCCTTTTTTATAAAAAATTCAATTTTTATAAAAAAATTGATTAGGTTATTTGCTAATCAAGTCATTTATCTAGGATTCAAACTTATTTTAAAGTTAAGTTACCTGATTGGAACAAAAAAAAAATAAGTGACCAAATTGGAACAAAATTGAGAGTTGGTTATGTTTCTGTGACATTTTCCCTTTAAAATATGTATATTTATCAACGGCCAATTATCTTAATATTAATTGGAACAAAATTGAGAATTGGTTATATTTACCGAAACCCGAAGACAAAACCCGATCAACACCCTAAGGTGATAGTGTTCCCCGCCTTCAAGGACATGATTAATTAGGTAAATAAATACACATGACTTAAAGACAAGAATAATACAATAGAAAATAAAGTTGTATTTGTCAAGATCATAAAACAAAAGTGATTGATCATAAGAACATGATTAATTAGTGATGAAGATACCATACATGCATGATTGGAATTAGATTAAATCGGTTCATCTTTGTCCTCTTTACCTTTGCTCAATAATCTATTTCTTTATTAAAGTTTCCTTTCGGTTTTAAATGGATAAATAATTTAATGAATTAATTAAGCAAATTATAAAGTAATCTGTCTATGAAATTCTTTTAGTATTAAAGTTGTACATCCCGTCATATGATAACTAGAGATTTCAATCATAAGATGATTATGGTTGTAAAAATCTCGTCTGATTAATTGCTGACTAATCGCTTAATTAGCGATCTCGATTATCAATTAATTACCGATCAATCCCGTCAATAATGATTAATTACCGATTAAAAGTTATTGATATTGTGAATAATAGAGTTACATTAACTCTCTCTATATAGAGAATGATATTACACTCTAATACCCTCTAATATAATGTAATATCATAACTATATAGCTAGTCTAATATTCCCTAGAAAGCTAAACGCGATAGCGATTATAGTTTGAAGTGTAATTAACTTAAAACAGTTTTCGGATTACTATCAAGCTACAATCGCTATCTTGTTTAATTTTTACGAAATATTCAGACGAAACTTTAATTTTTACCAATTTTCACAAGGATATGGTGTAATTGATACAACCATATAACATAACTTTTAGATAGTAGTCCCAACACTTTAAGTGTTTGTCTTCTAATTTTAACGTCGTTACTCAGTTTTTTTGTATCTCTTAATTCTTACGTAACGTTATAACAATTCAAAATTTTTTATATATCGCATTATCTCGTCACGACACTTTAAGCGTTTGTCTTCTAATTTTAACGCCGTTACTCAGTGTTTTTTTGTATCTCTTAATTCTTACATAACGTTATAACAATTCAAATTTTTTATATATCCACATTATCTCGTCGGACACACAAATAGCAAATCTTGTTATTCTTATTCAGAAGAAACATGGGATTTGGTGCCAATCGAGAATAATGGGATTTTGTTGTCGATATAATCATGTTTGGTGTCCGTACTATCCTATAATTAAACTTGTAATTTACTTATGTTTGGAGTTTTAACAAGGACCATGTAACTTGGCAATTTATTATTTTGTGCAACTAACTTTAAACACATTGGGGCGTTATGCCCCACCAAAAACACAAGATGGCGCCCATATGGCGCCCCTCCTCCACCCCCCTGGCGCCATATTACACAAATTCGTCTCAGGCGTTATTAACATGGCGCCACTCCCCCTCTCTTGTTTTTTTATTTTATTTTTTTTTCCTTTTTTCCTATTGGTTCTTCCATCTTCATAACCCCCACATTCTCATAACCCCCCACTACACCCTTTACATCATAACCCCCCCATTTCCACGTCATCCGCCACATGGCGCATAAAACCCCACCCAACTCTCAAACCACTACGGATAGCCTAATAAGTAGATAGTTGTGATTGTGTATCAGGAAATTATTATGCACGTAAAGATTAGTGTATGAAATCATCACATACTGATTTGTATATATCAAAGCGTAGATGAAATAAATATCACGAGAGTATATTCGAAAATCACACATAAAGTTATGTTAACTTTAAAGAATCCATATTACTAAAAAACATGATAACCTAAAAAGTAGTTAGAAAAAAAAGTAAAAACATATCATAGAGAGTTATTTACGGTTTACGTCGTCCCTGAGGTTTAGTTGTTTTTGCCACTTGAGTTCAAAAGTACAAAATTTTGCATTTCTCAATTCGACGTTTGTATTTCTTACCTATTTGAGTCCTTTTACAATTCAAATATATAAAACCCTAAAAGTAGTTAAATAAAGCTTGTATCTAATGTAACATTACTTAATACAATAGTTTATAGTGTTTCATTAGATCTAATGTAACACATTTGTTAGATAGTGCAACATTTTTATTAAAGTTTTTTTTTATAAATATTGCATTAGGCTATTTTAGGCTATTTTTTGGTAGAATATTTTACCAAAAACTAAGTCTGATCTACTAAATATATTAATAGTTAAGAAGTTATATAATATATATGTAGATAACACACAAACACATGATACACATCACAACAATATATTAGAATCTATTCATTATTATATAGCAAAACTTATTAAAAGAAATATAATTATTCCTTAAATAAGAAAACATTAATTGCTTGAAAAGACACCTATGGCCATTGGCTTGGGCTCCTTGCACCATGTGCGAAACAAAATAACGTTGCTTTCATGCCAAGTTAGCCTCCAAACAATTTCAACACCTAATCATGGGCAAACAGACAACCAACTAAACTACAACTATTAAAAATCACCATTCATATATATGATCATAACATCATGTTTAATCTACAAAAAAATATAGATAATACAAAAATCATAAATTTGAAATGATTTCAAGTTATTATTAATTATATTTGGTAACTACGCTATTGTTCAAGTTTCCATTTATACAAAATGACGAAAAGACATCAATGGCATAATGAAGAGGACTGAAATATTTCTTGCTACATAATTCATTTTATGATTCTCATTTAGTCATTTGCTTGTTTTGTGTAAAAAATATATAGGGTTTCTTGACTTCTTCATTGATTATGTTTTATTTTCAAATTATTAAATAAAATTCAATAATTATAATATCCGGTCATGATTAAAAAGAAGAAGACCGATTTTTATAAGGTATGAAATATAATAATAACCTTCATAGAACTGCAAATTAAGACTATATTGTCCCAATAGTAGTTGAAAAGGATGGATTTGTACCCATCCTCAAATGGGTATCACTACTTGGGTCAAATAAGAATCCATGTGTTAAGCGGGGACCAATTTAAACGGTAAGAGATGCCTTCTCACCCAATCAGAGCACAATATGCAAGAAGCATGACTCCTCGTATATTCTTCTCCAAACTTTAACTCCTCTCTCTCACAACACACACACCTTATATCTCCGATCAGATGCCATTTACACATCAAAGAGTTGTTAGAGGGACAACTCTCACTCTTATTTAATTGTTATGTGGGTTCCTAATTGTCAAACTATTAACCTTATTAAATAATCAAAGTGATTCTGGTAAAATAAGTAAACCTTTTGTCTAGATATTGATCCACAAGCTCTTTGACATGTAAACTTTTGAGATTGTTTTTAAAATGTTTATTTAGTTTTTTAAGGTGTAGATATGCAATTTGTAGTGTTTGGAAGATGCGATTTGTGTATTTTATAGAGTAGATTATAATAATCAATTTTCGTAATTAGTATCATTCTTATCCAAACACCGTTATGTTGTCCATATGCACCTAACTTTGATATGTTGTTTTGTTTGGGTTTCAAGTTTTAATGATATCATTTGATGCAAAAATAAATCTAATTAAATCCAAACAGTATAACGTGATGATATTGACAACCCAACAAAATTAAAGAGCATCATGTTTATTTTGATACCATTTTTTTTTATTTATTGGTTGATGATGCATCTTATCGAAACAGTCATATATTTATATTTATATTATATGAAATAGGATCAGGGGAAAACTTAATAAAAGTGAAAAAACCAAAAAACCTAATTAAGTGGGGGTATTTTAGACATTTTGCGCAACAAAACTCAATGAAATATTTCAGGGACGCCCAACCCCCGTATTTCCGATTCAGATTCCGGCGACTCAACAAATTTTTCCGGTGGCCTTGAACGAACTTCAAAACACCATATCTCGAGATATACCCAACAAAAATGGAATATGAAACTTGCGTTGGATTCGTCTCAACGACCTCTATCAAACTAGCACCATTGTTGTAACGTTTCGTTGAGGTTAAAAAAAATTCCGGCGACTAGCTTAACGAAGAAGATGATCGGAAATTCACAAACTGAACAAAACTCGATGATTTTTTGCTCGTTGGATGCGTATTTGGATGCTGAAACTAACCAGACCAGTGAGAACCTCCAAATATCAACACAAATCTCTAATTTTTTATGGTCAAAACGTATGAACTTTGACCCGTAAAAGTCAAACGACGTGAATCAGCTCGATTAAGCCATTGATTTCGATCAAAAATGGTGTGGAATCACAGCCAAAAGCTCTGATGGTTCTCCAAATCTGTTTCAGATCATGCTCTGACATTTAAGCAACATTGTCGTAATGTTGCATCATGCAACAATGTCGTAATGTTGCATCATGCAACATTTATCGTAATGTTGCGTAACAATGTGAGAAAAAAATTAACTGACATTTAAGCAACATTGTGGTAATGTTGCATCATGCAACAATGTCGTAATGTTGCATCATGCAACATTGTCGTAATAATACCTGACTGAACTTAAGCTTGTGTTCTTCACCGGCGAGCTAGAGAATGCTGCTGACCAAGGCTGACGGGGGGTGTGTAGAGTTGTTTGCTTGATTTGTGATTTTTTTTCAATTTTCCATTTATGCCCCTCTGTGTTTTTAATGAATATTAGATATATTTTCAACTTCAGTCCCTTAGCCTTAAGTTTTTTAGTTTTTACATAATGTTTGGTTTTGTGTGGAACCTAACCCTATATTATATATACCATTTCTCTCATTATATATATAACTGAATAATCTAATTAGCTATAGAAATTCAAAATTCTATGTTAGTGAATTTAAACTCATTATGGCATTTGTGTAAACGGATTACTTAATTAAGACCATAGGAGAAGTATGTATACACATTATAAATGTCAAGAAGTGTGAAGTACAAACTTATAGGAGTATGTTTTTACTTCTAGAACTTGGTAATTAACTATAGAACCAAAACTATGTTGGTGAATTTAGTCTCATGGGAATTTACTTGAATTAAGTTTCAGAAGAAGCTTATGGTTCCTATGTAGTAACTTTTTCATCGGAAGTAAATCTATATTCAGAAACAATTTTGTACTTTGGAAAGCAAACTTACACTTCGAAAGTGACTTTTCTCATAGTAGGTAAGTTTGTTATTCATAAATGAGTTTGTATTGAGAGGTAACCTATGGGTTAACTGTCACTAGTAACTGCCAAAATAACTATTATAACTATCAACGCTTATAACCGTGAACTATTAACTGGCAACTGAAACGTTACAATAGTTCAACCCTATATAAGAATACATTTGGGTGGCGTTTGGTTCACGGAATGTAATGTAATTGGAATTGTAATGTTTTCCTTTTTAAAGTTGTGCTTAAGTCGGGTAAGGAAGAGGCTTGAAATACAATGAATTCCTTTACTCAATGGAATTTAGAAATCCTTCACTTTAACGAAGGAAAGTTACATCAACTCAAATTCCATTGATTAAATGAATTCATTGTATTCCAAACTCCTTCCTTACCCAACTTAAGGCACAACTTTAAAAGGAAAACTTTACAATTCCAATTACATTACATTTCGTGAACCAAACGCCACCTTGGTTACACGCAATCATAATTTCGTACTCATTTCTTGACAACTCTCTGCTTTCTAATTAAAAGTTAAGTTTACCATCGAAAATATTTCAATATGATAATATATAATATAGAGAGATTATCCAATTTAATATTCAAACTTCAAAAAACAAAAACTTACAGCCCAAAAAGTTTCTTCCACAGTTCCACCACGTTTGCCATGAATGTCTAGGGGCCCTCCATTCACTAAATTCAATTCAAGTCCATACTTAGGTTTATCTTTTAATAAGGCTATCTGTAGTGGACGTTTTGTTCAGCCTATAACGTCACGTCGCACATCACTTATCGGTTAAAGGCGTTGCCAGCGTTGCGTCTCCCTCCTCCTTTATTGGTTATTATTATTATCTTATTGATTAGATATAAAATTTTGAGTGAGGTTTTTTATAATATAGTTGTGTAATAATTAAAGAGGCGTTATGAGACGCTTTATGACTACATCATTTTCAGCTAAATAAATGACATCATTTTCGCTGATTAGGACGACAAGTGTCGTGATTTAGCCAGATAAGAAAGATTATAACTACAGATAGCCTAATAAATGACTTCATTCATTGGTTGAATATCATAAACCATTGTGAACTGACCAATGAATATTAGGCCTTAATTGTTAATTGGGTCAAGCATAACACATATTTAGACAGATTGAGTTATTTAAAAACAATAATCTCCTTGTTCTAAAAAAGCTAAAAAGTTTTTTTTTTAACTTGTAAACCAGCTCAAATAAACTCCCATTGAACTCATTACGACGGAGTTAAAACCGGCCCATCAAACATTAAAAACAATGGTGTGTAGAAAGACGTAATGAGTTGAAAAACATGGCTAGCAGAAAGACAAAATGACTAATAGAAAAGATACAAGACAAGTAGAAACACACAATGAGCATATGAGTAAAAACACACAATGAGCTAGAAAACATATATTCCTTAGATTTAAAAAACATTGTGGAAATAATTTACAACTCACGTCTAAAATACAAGATAAAAAAAGAAATTTAAAGCTTTGTTTAATATAATAGTAAAACAAGGAAGGATAGAATATCTGTTGTAAACTTGTAATTAATGGATATTTTCGAATGTCCGTAGCATGCCCGGAAAGGAAAAAGAAGGAAGAAAGTGAAAAGCTGTTTCTGAATGCGATATGATATGATATTACATATGATGATGGAGATATTCATTCATTCATTCATTTATTTATTTGATGATGGCCCTCCCACCCTACCGGACCACCCTTTAACTTCTATCCCTTTCAATGCAATACAATTTCACCTTTAGTTTTATTTATGATTTTCTGTCTTCCGATAAGATCATGATTCACTCCAATCTGCCGTCCTCATCTTATACATATATATCCCGTCTTTGACATGTTTCTAAAAACACCTTAACTTTAATGGTTTTATCGATTAGATAAAACCCCGTTGCCCCATATATTCTCTAAAAACACGCACATTAAAATACAGAGTAAATTACAGGAATCGTCCATAGATTTGCACAAATTTCACCTTTCTTCATTAGGTTTTAAAATTACGGTTATGATCCGAATGTGTGCTCACCTTTAGTCCCTGGCGCTAACTGTTGTTAGACTTTTCTTATTTAAAAAAAAATCAATAGCTAGATGGATGGTGGTGGCGACAACAATGACAAAGTGGTGATAGAAGATTTTTTTTTTAAATTAAAGGATAGGTGTATAATTGTCAATTTACACTAACTTAACGAAAAAAATCTAACGACAGTTAGCATCAGGGAGCAAATGTGTTACAAAAATGCAAACCTTCGGACCATAGCCGGAAATTTTGAAACCTAGGGACGAAAGGTGAAATTTAGACAAACCACAGGGACGATTCCCGTAAGTTACTCTAAATTATATAAGCTGAAATTTATATTATTTAACCTTCAGTAATACACCATGAAGGTAAGTATGTGGTTTAATCTATCTATGTACATAAAAAATAATAATAATAATAAGGTGGTAAAATGTAAATAAGACTCATGTTATAAAAGTGTAATTGAAATACTAGTTCGATTGTTTCATACTTGACCGGTATTATGATTGTTTCTTATAGAAACCATTTTTATATAAGACATAGTTACTTCTATTCAATCACATAAACCATTTTTCTGCAATTTTTTTTATAAAATTTATACATATAATACAAGACATAATTACATAGCAATAATGCAACAACAATAACATGTACACTAAATAATTTACCATATTTCTATGAGAATGGATGGACATAAAGGCCTATGAATCTATGATATGATATCATGTCACAAGCTTCTTTCTCCCTTGGACCGACCATAATGCTTAACTTTAACTTGTCTTTGTTTTCATATTAGCCTCCATGTACTCATCATGTTATTTAGACTATGCAAACACAAAAAAAAAACAGAAAGAATCAAAATTTAGACCCAAGTGAAAGTGAGATCATATCTTACTGTTATAGACCTCCCTAATATAAACAATGATATGGCAGTTTGACTCATCTTTTTTGTCTTTTTTAATCAAAACTCATATCTTACTCTTTACCTTTCTACGGTGGGATTTGTATGTTACCTTTATCTTGGGTTGCATGTTTATTTATTTATTTTTTGCGTGCTTTGGATGTTTTGAGTCGAGAATCTCTCTGGAAGCAGTCTCTCTATCCTTTGGGATAGAGGAAATGTTTGCCTACATCTTATCTTCCCCGACCCTACCAATAGTGTTGCTATTGGTGAGATTTTACTAAGCATGGTTGTTGTGTTATTCAAAACTGAAGTTGAAATGAAATTTTGACCCATTTAGTTATGAACGTGTACCGAAAACCCATTTTGACCCATAGCAGTAATGCATCATATTGACCAGAAAGGCAGAAAAGCGCAAAAGTTTCTACACACGATTGATCAGAAGGAATAAATTGGTCAGAGAGATCTGAGGTCGTACCTTGACTGTATTTGTAAAGAAGAAATCAGAGAATCTGAGCCGAGAAAGTAGATGAGGTTACATCACAAGAAGTTTCGATCCTTTTTCCACCAAAGACACAATCACCGCCACATTATCCGGCTTGCCGCCAGCATATCCGGTGTATCCAGCAGCCTGTGCAGCGTCTGAGAATGGACTTCTTACATATGCAGACTTCCCAACCTCTTGTGCTCTTGTTGCTAATATGTTAGCAATTTCCTGAAGTTAAAAGGAACATAAAGCATTATTGAAGCTTATTGCCTTATTCTCACTTATTAACGCGCTAACCAAATATTAGTTCTTCGTGGTATATTTGACACTATTCCTTAACGAATCGGGATGATGACATGGAACACTTGTATTTGTTAGTAAACAATATATCTATCTATTCAACAAGTTTAAATCTTGTAAAGATGAGTTGAAACTCAACTTGCAAGTCAAAAGAGCGGGTGATACGATTCCACAGCTGGGTCAGGGTCAAAAAGGGTCGGGTCAGACCCGGTTGGTGCTGGGGGGCAGGAAAGCAAATGGGAAAAGAATTGGGGTGATCCAGAAATTTAGGAGGTGAGGGAAGTGGGCGAAAACTACCGGAAGTTATCTCTAAGTTATCTTTAATTAATGCCAAGTATTGTCTAGATTAGTTTGTTCTGTTTATGAAAATTAGCAAACTTTTGTTTGTAATCGGAGATTAGCCTATCTCGAATCAGGCCAACTATCTTTTTCAATCAATAGAATTTCTTGTTTCTATCAGCGGGCCAATTGTAGATAGGTTGTAATCTCATAAACATGTTGGCGGGATGTTAAACAGTTAAACAGGTTTACACGTGCTGTTTAATTACAACTTGACATCTTTAATTAATGGGTTATACAAGTCAACCCAAGCATGACTTGTTTATTAAACATATTAGAAATGAACACCCAAAAAATAATTATTTTCATGTCGTTTTCTGGGTCGTGTCAGAATTTGTCACCCTTATTAAATGTTTACCTGAGGTTTCATCCCAGCTTGCAATGACTTGGAGACAATCATAGTTACTTCTCTCTCATAAACATTGTCAAAAAGTCCATCTGTAGCAGATACAACTATGTCACCCACCTCTAGTTCAATCAGGTATTCCTGAGATAATTGTTAAAGAACAGAAGAATATTTGAATTCATTATTCATCAAAGTATTCAACAGTACCATGCACCAATTATGTATTTGTGATAATTTTACTTAACATACCTCCACAAGTTGCAAGGGGTCGTCAGATTCTTCAACTTGCGAAGCAAAATGGAAACCGTGAAGCAATGGAGAAGACTTCTTATAAATAGTACCATGCCTTATTATTAAAAATCCCGTGTCTCCTATATAAGCTACATGAAGATCCTGAAAATTTATGATTCAACAAGGTACATGTTGATTAAACTCTTTTTGGATGAAAATCCTAAAAAGCAAATCACAAGTTAGAGAATATTTGGAAATTTGAAAAACAAAGAAGAATACTGAGATCATAAGAGACTAAGAGAGAAGTGGAAAACATGCCAAAACACTAATATTTGTAAAGTCTAAGTCCAAATAATTGAAGTTTATAACCCAAAGTAATTGAAAGAAAGACTTTGGTTCACATAAATTTTTTAACGAACTTGAACCTATCAAAGGAATTGGAATCGGAACCCATCAAAGAGTTGAAGTTCATCTATCAAAGGAATTGAAATGACATATAATCACATTTAGTTTGTAAATTTGTTTAAGAAATTGGAATGTGTGTGATGGCAATGGTGGTGGGGGTGCAGATGAAGACGGTGAAGGTGGTGGAGGTAAGGGAGGAGATTCTAGTTCCAGTTTCCTTCATTGTTCAACAGACCAACAAAAAATGTTTTTCCTTTAAGTCATATTCTAATTCAAATGAATTTATGAACTCAATGGTCCCTTAGATTGACAACTAATGAGGCGAAGCCTTCAAAGAAACATTTTGAGTCATATCTCACCATAGTCTGAGTGGCACCTAATAACTTTAAATTCTACAAGAATCACACCATTTGGTTTTATGTATACTATTCAAACCAAATTACCTATTTGTCCTCATAGCATTACGACAAATATAGACATGATGCCTTTTGGTGGGCACTATACTTTAGTTGGAAGGGATAACTAATTGCAAGGGTTTCGCTGGCGTGTGGCTCAGAGTTAGCCACTTCTACTAATTTGCAGATAGAGCCAAGCATG
Organism: Deinandra increscens subsp. villosa; assembly: GCA_039602395.1. Taxonomy (NCBI): domain Eukaryota; kingdom Viridiplantae; phylum Streptophyta; class Magnoliopsida; order Asterales; family Asteraceae; genus Deinandra; species Deinandra increscens. The sequence continues at coordinate 2,215,828 of JBCNJP010000011.1, forward strand.
TCAATCTTTGTCCACTTATCTACTCTATGGTACACGAATGAAAAAAAAAGAGTCTCAAAGTACTAAAGTAATGCGGAAGCCATGGTCCATGTAACAGGCTTAGGCTGTGTTTGGCGCGCCATAAGCTAGCTTATAAGCTAGCTTATCAGCTAGCTTATAAGCTAGCTTTTTGACGTTACCAAACGGGGCTTTTTTAAGAAGCTAGCTTTTTTTAAAAGCCCCGTTTGGTAACGTCAAAAAGCTAGCTTTTGAAAAGCTAGTTGGAGTAGCTTTTCAACTAGCTTTTCAACTAGCTTTTATAATATTTCCAATTTTACCCTTCCCTAACTTATAAATAAATATCTTTATTTACATTTATGACATGTACTTTTATGTCATTTTATATTTTTAAGCTAGTTTATCAGCTAGTGTTTATTAGCTAGCTTATCAGCTAACAACTAGCTTATCAGCTAGCAGCTAGCTTTTCAGCTAGTACGCCAAACACAGCCTTATAATACAAAATTTTATAAGCAATGACAAAAGAAAATTTAATAATGCATGAGATTATTATTGTCATTATAAACACTAACCTGTCCATTGAAGTTGGCAACCAAAACATTGGCGGAACCTGACATATTTGTTTCTTTGACGCCTCTACAAAGAAGCTCAACAGGGTTAATCATTGGAACGCTGCTGGTATCCAACACAATCTCTTCACAAGTCCTCATGAGCTCTTGGGCATAAACTCCTCGATCAGTTCCTGCATTTCAAACAATAGAAGAAAACAACTGAGTTTGGTTTTCATATTAAACCAATAGTTAATCTTTATTTTAGTGTTACCCTTTTCACTTCATGGTGGATCAATTCAATTAAAAAGAACTGTAACTCGTCATTTACCCATTATGTTTTATGCTCCAGAGGTCATAGAAACAGTCTGTTAAATAAAATGGGATACCTTCAAATGACCACTTGTTAACTCCATTAGCCACCCCTAGCCATTTGCTGCCGGACACAAAATAGGCATCATCTCCACCTGTCAATGCCTGGAATTATTATTTCTATTACTGATCCACACAATTAACTCCAATCTTGTGCCAAAAGCCCAAAAGCAACAAATGTATTTAGCACTTCAGTTAGATATACGAATATATGTAAAATGGAGAGAAATAACGCTTTCATAAAAGTGATTATTGACATAATATAACTAACAGCAGACATGATTGATTGGTGATTGACAAAGATACAATGAATCACCATTAAAATAACAATCATGGGCATTTGTTATTTCCCTATAGGCAATATGACAGGGAAAAAACTATTTGAACAAGTAGACTTGTCAGTCCGTTGATTGTCTAAAAACAAGGTAATGAAGATATGCATCTAAGAAATACTACCTTAGATGGATGCTCCAATAAAGCTGCAGAAGATAACAGAAAATAGTCTGTGAGATAAATCTCCTCCCTGCTTAGTCATGCAAACTAAAAAGAATTAGTTGAGTCCATTATTCTACCCTAAGCATTATGAAGTTGATGGTGCACAGTAAATAATATCAAGTTGGAGCATAGTCCATTTAAGGTTCATTGGAACATTTGTAATGTTCCCATCCACAACTAGGTGAGCATATGATATGCTTTTATTCAGAAGTAAATCACTGGCTCCATGTTCTTATATTATATTGACTATTACTGATTAGCATCCCCTAGGCTTATAAAAAATCCAGAAACATATACAGCAAACCCAAATCTACACACAGAGAGATTTGACATCCACTCTGCCTTTTAAAAAAAACTGACACTAATTTTACATGAGCTTGTAGGAATATATCCCCCCGTCTGTTCTGTCAAAAATGAACTTCCAATATGTAAAAGGGAAATGAAGTAATCAGTACCTTTCTACTTCTACTTCAGCTTCAGCTGCCAACATGACTGCAGTAATTTCTGATGCTTCAGCAAGTGCACTGCTACTTACAATGCCTTCGGTTCTTTCTGCTTCCAATAGTGTGTCATGGGCATCTTGTTTCAGCTATTATAAAATCAAATAACCAGTTAGTTCCAAGATTGCAAGCAAATAACTCAAGCTCATAAAAGGTCTTTAAAGGGAGGTATAGCATAAAACTTTTAACGTTCTGATAAATGCCAAAAAGATATTATACGCAAACAGCAACTAAAAGAAAAACCAAATATTCATTTCTACCACAGATAATATGCATGATATTAGATGCCCCTGCTATAATGGACTAGTAATTATCTAAATCCAAGCTGAAATGCATGTTCAATGAGAAAGCATTAAGGGCTCTATGATTTCTAGGCCAATAGGCCATATGTTGGGCAACCAAACATATCCTGTAAAAATGATTTAAGTTTTCCTGAACCGTGTCAAGTGTCCTTCCCATTATGCATTAGGTTTAACATCTAATCTCAGAAGTAGTTAGATTGTAATAATTATTCCACAACTATTGTAAGTTGAAACAATCTCATGCTTTAATTTAAAATAAATTCAATCTCGTCCTTTGATTTTAAAACAATAAACACAACCATAAGATATGTATAAGATAGTGATTAGTTTAGGTACTGAGTTATATGTATATAAGGCCATAAGGTAATTTATCAGATATTATATTACTATAATTGTGTATTTAGGCTAACATATTTCTGTAGAATAAATATATTTAGAATATCATTGGAGCATTAAGATTGAACAAAGAAACAAACAAACCTAGTAAATCTCATTCATAGTAGGGCCTTGAAATATTAAGATCGATATGCTAAGAATATATTACAAATTGTACTTTGGGGGTAAAATGGTTATGTAATATACATATGTTAGAGAGTATAGTTAAACTTGGCAAGAATATTTGTAAATAAATAAATTTAGGAGACCAGAGAAGTATTCAAGCTTAAATGTGTAAAAAAACATGTTGGATAAACATCAAATTATAATTGCACAGAAACTAATGTAAGAACTTAAAGTTGTTCACTGTTTATATATGTCTGGAGTTTAGAGTATTACTTTCTGTATAGACTTAGCAGCATAATATTTTCAAATAACTTGTTTTTATTGTTAGTTAGAACAATTTCAGTGTAGGCTTCGTATTATATAATACAATATTATTATCAGTTATGTTCTGAGTTAGTAAATGTAAAAAGTTTATAAACAGCTCAAGCAACATGATATGCACACGAGGCTATATTTTTTTTTTTTGCCGTTTACTTTCTTATATGATTGTTGCCAATTCATAGTGATTTTTCTTTTTGTTTATAAGCATTCATGTACGTATTTTGTATAAATTTTATATGTGCTGTGATAGGAACAAAAAGAAAAATTCTAACCAGGATTGAGCCTTCAACTGCATTGGATTCGGTAAATGGTTCTAACATGTTGTATTTTACTCCCTCATCTTGAACAGGTTGAGATTCTAATTGACGGGACAATTGCTCTAAATCCTCATCGATGACCTGTAAAATCTCATTATCTAGATTCTGACCTGTAACATCCTGAACTTTGATATCTGAAACTTGCATTGTAGCCTTGAATTCAACAGGTGTTAAATGGGGCTGGCTTACCTCTTCTTCCACAGTTGGTTTTGCAGGCATCACATCTGCAATTTCATTCTCATCCATGTTAACATTGCTCACTAGTTGCGACTCATCTTCAACAGCCAGATCCTTAATATCCATGCCTTCAGTAGTTGAAACTTCTAAATATGGTTCATCTTCTAATGGATCATATGTTGGCATCTCATCTATGATGGTACCATCACTAAAGTTCATAATTTGCAACCTTTCTTGCACATCGACATCCTTAACTTCCATGCCTTTAGTAGTTGAAACTTCTAAAGTCGGTTCAGCTCCTAATGGATCAGATGTTGGCATCTCATCAATAAAAGCAGTCTCGCTAATGTTCATATCTTGCAACCTTTCATCCCTATCAGCATCCTTGCCATCTATGCCTTTAGTAGTTGAAACTTCTAAATATGGTTCAGCTCCTAAATGATCAGTTGTTGGCATCTCATCGATGAGAGTAGCCTCACTAATGTTCATATCTTGCAACCTTTCATCCATATCAGCATCCTTACTATCTATGCCTTTAGTATTGGAAACTTCTAAAGTTGGTTCACCTCCTAATGGATCAGATGTTGGCACCTCATCTATGAAAGTAGCCTCAGTAATGTTCATGTCTTGCAATCTTTCATCCATATCCTCATCCTTAACATCAATGCCTTTAGTAGTGGAAACTTCTAAAGTTGGTTCAGCTCCTAATAGATCATATGTTGGCATCTCATCTATGGAAGTAGCCTCACTGATGTTCATATCTTGCAGCCTTTCATTCATATCAGCATCCTTAATGTCCATGCCTTGAGAAGTTGAAACTTCTAAAGCTGGTTCGGCTCCTACTGGATCAGATGTTGGCATCTCATCTATAAAATTAGCCTCACTAACATTCATATCTTGCAACCTTTCATCCATATCAGCATCCTTATCATCCATGTCTTTAGTAGTTGAAACTTCTAAAGTGGGTTCAGCTCCTAATGGATCAGATGTTGGCATCTCATCTATGAAAGTAGCCTCAGTAATGTTCATGTCTTGCAATCTTTCATCCATATCAGCATCCTTAACATCCATACCTTTAGTAGTTGAAACTTCTAAGGTTGGTTCAGCTCCTAATGGATCAGATGTTGGCATATCATCTATGAAAGTAGCCTCACTAATATTCATATCTTGCAACCTCTCATCCATATCAACATCTGAAACATGCATAGTTGCAGGAGGCAGCAAGTCTTTTGTATCACCCTCATTGATATCTTCGCTTTCTGCCATATGTGATTCATCCTCTGTGTATGACTGTCTAGCCTTTGTCACTTCATTATCTGAAACTTGAATAGTTTCAAGCTTGACAGAAACTGATGGATCCATAATTTCATTGTCTACTGGTAAAATTCCATTATCTAGATTCTGACCCATAGTATCCTGAAGGTCAGTATTTAGTGCTTGAAAAGTAGGCTTGAGCTCTGCAGTATCAGATACGATTAATTCCTCTTCAACAATTATTTCAGCCTCTTCTATAGAGATAACAGGCATCACATAAGCAACATCATTTTCCTCCCTGTTTTTGGTGCTCGTTTGTTGCAACTCATCTTCTATAGATTGAAGCTGGCTTACCTCATCTAAAGTTGGTTCAACTATAAACTGATCAGTTGATGGCATCTCATCTATGATAGCAGCCTCATCAATATTCGTATCTTTCAATTCTTGTTCCACATCCTCATTTACAGCATCCGTCAATCGAACGTCTAATGCATTCGATGCCGGCAGCTCATCTATAAGCATACCTTCATCAATGACCATATCTTTCAACTCTTCCTCCACATCCTTATTTGCATCATCTTTCAATTCAACATCTGAAATCTGCATGGTTGCAGGAAATGCAGAAGGCGTTATATCTTCTGTATCACTTTTTCTAGTATCTTCAGTTTCCACCTTGTCCAAATAACCTTCAACTTGTGAAACTTGCGTACTTTCAAGCTTAACAGAAACTGATGGATCCACAGTTTTATCATCACTACCCTTTAAAGGCATTCCCTTAGTATCTGCACTCTTTTCTATGTTCGGTATGTTATCAAGAAGATTGATAGTTGAGTCTGAACTCTCTTCCCCATCAAGCTGAGCACTAAATTTGGCTTCATCAATTGTGCTCTCTACAACTTCAAGAGAATTATTAATTTTAGCATCAGACTGAGATAAAAGAACTTCTTTTTCAGAAATATCTGACAATCTCTCACTCGATTCTGCATTATAATCTCTCAAATCCCTGGTGGCATTAGTCTCACTTTCAGCACCATCGCCATCAATATCCACATTCCTAATTCCGTCAACTACCTCAATAAGTCCCCCTTCAACACTATCATATCCTCCTCCACCCGTCTTTATAATCACTTGTGTATCCTGATCTCCATCTAATACCTTCACAACACTACTTTCTTCTTCAGTTTGGCTATCTATTTCTCTCACTACATCATTGTTCTCCACCACCTCAGAAGCATCCCCAAACCGGAATATTAAACTGCCATCATGATGTTCTGCCAGAAACAACAGTAAATGGCCTTTAAAACATATTAATAGCCACCGAATCTATATTTACAGTCTAAACAACACCAGTAATCAGTTGCTATATCCATGTCAGGTAACAAAACAACTGAAAGGCAAACCCCATCCGCAAGTTCAGTGTATTAGACATTGATTAAACTTCAACTAATGATGAAACAAAATGGTAATTATAGCTCGAGATACATCCTATCACGACTATAAATTCTCACGAATTTATGGCAGATATCATTTCAGTATCAGAATCCTATCACATTACATAACTCCAGAAAACAAATTAATAGCCATCAAATCTATATTTACAGTCTAAACAACACCAGTAATCAGTTGCTATATCCATGTTAGGTAACTAAACAACTGAAAGGTAAATCCCATCAGCAAGTTCAGTGTATTAGACATTGATTAAACTTCAACTAATGATGAAACAAAATGGTAATTATAGCTCGAGATACATCCTATCACGACTACAAATTCTCACGAATTTATGGCAGATATCATTTCAGTATCAGAATCCTATCACATTACATAATTCCAGAAAACAAATTAATAGCCATCAAATCTATATTTACAGTCTAAACAACACCAGTAATCAGTTGCTATATCCATGTTAGGTAACTAAACAACTGAAAGGGAAATCACATCAGCAAGTTCAGTGTATTAGACATTGATGAAACTTCAACTAATGATGAAACAAAATGGTAATTATAGCTCGAGATACATCCTATAACGACTACAAACTCTCACGAATTTATGGCAGATATCATTTCAGTATCAGTATTCCTATCACACTACATAATTCCCCAAAACTAATCGCATTAAATTTTGTAAACATAACACAGATTTACGAGTTTAAATGTACCTTCGGTTGCAATGAGAACTATATCCGATGACGATTGAGCTGCTAAATTCAGAAGAGGAGATGATGATGATGATCTGCGCCTTGATCTTCTTCCGATTAGTATGAGATTGTGTTGAAACGGAAAAAATGGGCGGAGAGCGGTGGTGTAGGGTTTTAGGGGTGTGAGAAACGGCGTACAGAAAGAGAAGGATCTGTAATTACAGAAACTGGAGCATTGATTTGACATTGTTTATTGTTATCGCTTAATTGGAGAATTTGAGTTCATCTGTTCATGTGATTTTAGGGTTTTGAAAGAGGAGATGGAGATCAGAAGTGGTTTGGGAGGATGGAGAAGTTTGTTTAGATTTGTGGATATTTTCGCGCTTAGATTAAGTTGGGGCCCACTTTAATAATAGCCGATCATACATCATAAATTCATAATCTCATATCCTTATTTAGTTTTTATTCTTATTTATTTTATTTTTCTTCTTTTTTAACGGTCGAAGTTGTTTATACTTTGTTGTATTTTTAAAATAAGTCCGTGTTATGGGTGTAAACGAGTAGAGCTAAGTTCATTAATAAATGCCCATCAGTTTGGGAAAATCATGAAAATGATCTGTTGGTTTCGCAAAATGATAATTGACTAACGACTATGGATGTCTCCTTAACTGTAGCCTTTAGTTTTATCAGCTAATACTTAGCCTTCGGTGTTGTAGGCTAGGGGTGGCTCTATTAGCCGTAGCCTTAAGTTTTGCCGGCAAAGACTAAGTTGTAGCCTTAATTTATTTATTTATGTTTTTCAATGATTATTTTGCTGGCTACGGGGCGTCTTGTTAGCTGATATCTATTTTATGACCGAACCTTATTGGTTAAAGATGGGTAAAGTTGTTTTTTCGGAGACTAAAAGTTAATGGTCATTTCGTGAAAAATCTTGGTCACACGAGTTATTTGACTATTTTCCCCACCAGTTAAGGTTTAAGATTTACTGATGTACAATGAAAATTGCATAAATGTCCACTAGTTTTCACTTGCGGTTGCCATAGCCCGCTTATTTTCAAACTCTTTTAGTTTCATGATTTTTTTTTACCCAACGTGTTACTCGTCAGGCAAAATGTGTCTTGATAAAGAAGGTATCCACCTCCTTATAAGTAAGGTTTTGTTCTCCTTCTCATTCAATATTAAACTTAAGTTTTTGAACAACATGTTTGGGCTCAAGCGGTATATACACATCTTCAATTTCAGAGGAACCCGATTATTAACAAAAAGCTACATTCAGTTTTAGCAGATCTTAACACTCTTATTTAAGCAACTTCGCATTGTGTTGTAGTGGTAGGAAGCCTGTGTTCTCTACTTGAGACACAGGTTCGATTCTATACGGGCAGCACTTTGGAAGGGGCATTGGCGATGAGGGGAGACTTGGGGCTGAAAGGTCACAAGTTCGATCCCTGAGCTCCCAGGTCTTGACGCACCCGGCCGCTCGCGGAGGTGGAATTTATCCCTGGAATGAGCTCAACTGGTGTAAATAGTCACCCGGGTTTTCCGGGGCATTCGTTGGCCGTTCAAAAAAAAAAAAACACAAAACAAACACTCTATATTTAATAAAACTAAGACACTTTAAAATAATCATTAAACCCGTATTTATACTATACAAACTTGGAAGAAAGAAAACCTACAACTAATTAAATAATTACCTACAAACATCAAAACTTCATTGAAAACATATATAGACTACAAATTAAAAGTTTACAAGGAAATAGAAGACAAATGGGCAGCAAGTTATGCCGTTAAACCTTTTTTATAACAAAACCAAGTCGTTTAAAGACTACATTCATAGATATTGACATCATAACATTACTATGCATGACACGTTGAACCCTGTCAAGTAGCTCGACGGCCTCGAGTGCGAGAAAGCCAAAGGTATCAAACGCAAATGGTATAAACACCTGTTCGTTGTCAAGACACGCCTTCTGCGTGTTTGACCACTTTACATGAAGCAGTCTGACCATACCATGAAAGTACTGCACCCTAAGCCCGCGAGAGGGAAACCCTGTGAGTCTCATTACAAAAAATAAAACAAAAATAAGTAGAGGCTGAGCAGCCAACGATTCAAGACCACAAAGGCTTAAAAGTGGGCACCACCTGAACCATAAGTGGTCCATATACAACACAACCAGTGGATCAAACCATGATCATTGTTGTAAAGATGGATATCACCATCTCATTGGCCAGAATCCTATCCAACACTTCCTTAACCAGATTTCACTTATCCCACGTGGCACCATCCACATATCCTCTTCTGATTTCACTCCCTCCCATATAACCAACATACCTGTTCTTCCATATTCAACATCACCAAACAAACACACCAAATATGGCAGCTGCTACATCTGCTGCAGTCTTGAATGGGCTGGGTTCACCCTTCTTGACCGGTGCCAAGAGGACCCATACTCTGTCTGCACCGATCAATGCCGCGGTTGGTGGTGGTGGTGCTGTGGTGGCCCCTAGGCGGCTCGTTATCGTTGCGGCTGTTGCTGCCAAGAAGTCGTGGATCCCCGCTATTAAAGGCGGTGGCAATTTGCTCGACCCCGAGTGGCTCGATGGATCGTAAGTCTCTCTCTTTTTTTTTACTTATAAAAACCGGTTCGGGTCCTAAACCGGACTATGGTTTGGTCAACAGAAGTGAAACCTGTTTCTTAATGAACCTGGTTTAATGGAAGTGGTCAGGGTTGGTTTCAAATAAGGGTGCAAACGAGCCGAGTCCGAGCTCGTCTAGGCTCAAGGTCGGCTCGTTTAAACTTAACAGAGCTCGAGCTCCGCTCGATTCGAGCTTTATTTCTGAAGCTCGAGCTCTGCTCGTGGAGAATGATTTAAGAGCTCGCGGCTCGACTCGTTTATAATTAATTTTTATCTTTTTTATATATTACTATAATCAAATTTGTATATATATTTAGGATTGTTCTTTTTATATAAAAAATAATATATATTATTTACTTATTTTATCATAATTTTATATATAATAATAAAATGTTTTATAAATATATTTAATAAATTAAATAAAAATTATATAAATAAAAGGCTCGTTAAGGCTCACGAGCCTACTTGAGCTCGCTACGTAAAGCTCGGGCTCGAGCTTGTTTAGTAAATGAGCCATATTTCAAATCTTGAGCTCTGCTTGTTTCGAGCTTTTTGTTGATTCGATCTCGATAGCTCACGACGGGTCGACTCGTTTACACCTTCAAAACCGTTTTTTTCCATCTCTAAGTGTCTAGTTTTCTGTGTCACTGAATTTCTGTTTCTAACCGGTTACAAAACAGGCTCCCAGGTGACTTTGGGTTCGACCCGTTGGGCCTAGGAAAGGACCCGGCGTTCTTAAAGTGGTACAGAGAAGCGGAGCTCATCCACGGACGGTGGGCCATGGCTGCGGTGCTTGGAATCTTCGTGGGCCAGGCATGGAGCGGGATCCCGTGGTTTGAAGCCGGAGCCGACCCGGGTGCCATTGCCCCGTTCTCCTTCGGGAGTCTGTTGGGCACCCAACTCCTACTCATGGGTTGGGTCGAGAGTAAGCGATGGGTGGACTTCTTCAACCCGGAATCACAATCGGTCGAGTGGGCCACTCCGTGGTCGAAAACAGCTGAGAACTTCGTTAACTACACGGGTGAACAAGGATACCCGGGTGGCAAGTTCTTTGACCCGTTAAGCTTTGCGGGTACTATCCAGAATGGTGTTTACATTCCGGATAGCGAAAAGCTGGAGAGATTGAAGTTGGCTGAGATCAAACATGCCAGACTTGCAATGCTTGCTATGCTGATTTTCTACTTTGAGGCAGGGCAAGGGAAAACACCACTTGGAGCTCTTGGTTTGTAAGGGGACAAAAAGGGGTTGTCTTATTAAGCTTCCATGTAATGTAAATTTATTTAGAGAAATCCCATATAAATTCAAGTTGATCACTTCAAAATTTCATGTGTTCACTAAACGAGTGTGGATTTTGACCCATTTACTTTGAAATTTGAAATTGGTTGTGTTAAAAGTAGGGTGTGTAACAGGTTAAATTGTTACATGTACATTTATCAGTGTAAAGAACATCAGCCTTAACGCCTTAACCTAGACACACTAAAAATCATGTAACTTACACGTGGCTGTTTAACCCATTTATATAAACGTGGCAAACGGGCTAAGAAGTAGGCCAAAGGATAATCAAGTTGTAAACGTATTAATCATGTCAGTGGGTTGAAGTAAATGGTTAAACAGGTCGTAAACTGATTAACAGGTCAACTTGTTTAATTAAACCAGTTGCTGCTGAGTTAACATATTTCATTAAATCAGTTAAAAGATCAACCCGAACATGCCCCATTTAATTAAATAAGTCGGCATGAATACGGCCGTTTATCATTAGAGATCATTAGAGTTAAAGTGAAGTTCACCTTGAGATAGAGAGATCTAGAGTTAAAGTGAAGTTCACCTTGAGATAGACAGTTCAAGCCCCATCTATGACGAATTTGTGTAATTTAATTTGGTGCGGATTATGAGAAATTTGGTTCGTAATAAACACGACTAATTTCAACATGATTATGTTCTGACCCGACCTGTTACAGACCCGCCCATCTTTCCACAAACAGAAGTTGAACAAAAAAACCAGAAGAATGAATTTGCAACCAAGGCACAGAGAAGAAAAACTCATTTATAATAGGCCAAAATGGTTCTGTTTGGACTTTGGAGTAGTACAATTAATTTAACACTCAAAAACAGAAAAGGAAAACAGAGAAAAATATCAAGATTTAAGCTAGGGAACCATGAATGGCTGCCCAAAAGATCACTCACTACTACCCATAGCCATCAAGAACTCACCTTCACAAACAATCTCACCTCCGACATATGCTTTTCCCTCCATTTTCGCAATTCCAAAACGTTTTTGAAGTTTGATTAGTGTCATTCTCATTACCAAAGTGTCTCCGGCAATCACCGGCTTTCTAAACCTCACCTTGTCAATTCCAGCAAAGAAGAAATTGTCACGTGAACCACCCACTTCTGGCTGCAGCATTACCAAACCACCAACTTGTGCCATCGCCTGAAATATAAATGATATGAAAACGTAATCAAACTAAACTTCCGAATCATTCTAATGAGCTTCAAGAAGTAAAAGTCTAGACATTTGAAGTGATATGATAAATCACAACAAGGAGAATAGATAAAAAAAAATTGTAATCAACTGTGTAGCTATTGATTTAATGGATCCAATTACAATAGAGAATTCAAAGAACAAGTAATTTAGAAGGAGATGAGAAAACTAGAATTCCAGAGAGATAGAGATGGATGAGAAGAAGACACCATAAATGATCTTTAACAATATTCATAATGCATATTGCTAATCATCTCTGTGCTTATATCCATCCACATTCTTTCCATTGGGCTAGTGGGCTGGGCTGGTTGGATCTTGTTTGGGCTTAGGTTCATAACAACATTGATCAAGGGAAAGTCGGTTTATATGCATAAAAGGATGAAAATAAGACTTTTTGGACGCTTCATTGGTGTGTTGTATAGTTAGTGAGTATCAAAACAGATGTAAGAAAAGTCGCTGCAAATTCCATATTATTATTTCAAAGTTCCATTTTCTGGTTAACTTTATCATTTCATTAGAGGGGTGTTTGGATGCGGATTTTCAAAATGAAAACAAACATACCGAGTGTAACCTCATTCATTACAGAGCTATTGGTAGGATCTAGAGAGGGAGTGATGGGGCAAACATTATCTCTAACCAAGGGATAGAGAGGCCACTCTCACATAGACCCCTAGCTCCAAAGAGATAGCTAATATAAAGTATAAAATATAGCAAAGGAAAGCAGAGAAAACAACCATACAGTAGTACTAATGGTGAGAGTTATAAACTACCGCTAACATATAGTGATGAGTAAACTATACTTGAAAATGAGTAAAACAAACAACCATATAGTAGGTGCATATAAAAGAGCAAATAGAATGGTAAAAAGAAGCACCAACCCTATGCAAGTACCTATACGCTACCCTAAAGTTCTATGCGCCCATATAGCACTAAGACAAGGCTAAGGCAAACAACAATATAGAAAAAGCTATGGTCCCAAGATAATCAGCTTTAATTATAAAAATAGAAAGAAAGTGTTTGGATTTGCTTTTGCTATTTGAATTCGTAGTTATCATATCATCACTTGTGAAAAAAGTAATTATCTAAGGAATTAATACATAAACAGAACAAAAACAACAATCTTGTCAAAAACGAAGAGTCGATTTGCGATATAGAACAGTGGGAGCAAAAGTCCCTCGAATTGGGTTACATGACTCGAAACACACGCAAATCCATTTGCCTTTTTTTTTATAATAAGATTTGTTGCAGGCTTGCAGCTAGCATGCAACTCACTGTTTTCCCCTACTAATTAGAAGTGGAAAATAATTATCCGACATTAAAAACTGATGAGTATAAGCTGCATTCTAATATAAAGCAGAACCTTGTTATCTTCTTTCACAAAATTATATTATTGTCAAAAAACTGTAGCAAAGAAACAAACTTTAGATCTCCATACGACTAGTAACATCAATCAATTTAACTAAAACTCCCAACTAAGACATCAAAATTTCAACTTTTGAACAAGTAGACATTCTAAATCCCAATGCAAAAAGATTGAAACTAGATTAATCTTTTAATAGAAATCTACAAACGACCAACCAACCGTTCATCCATTATTAATGGTAATAACATGCATCTCCTACACTAATTCATTTGTTACAAAAGAAAACATGTTACACATATCTTGCAAATATTTCAACTTTCAAGATTACAACTAGAAACACACAGAATACATATTGGCTAAATAACAGCAAGAGAACTTACACATTTATCACATATAACTATTAACATACAGATTTATTTATTAAGTTGTTACCTCAACCATGAGAACACCAGGCATTATTGGCCTCTCAGGAAAATGGCCAGGAAAGAAATTGTCATTGATAGTCACATTCTTGATCCCCACTGCTGAAACTCCTGGATTAAGCTCAATCACCCTATCCACCAAAAGAAATGGAAACCTGCAATTGAAAAATCACAACAACAACAAACAAAAAAAAAAAAAAAAAAAAACCAAATCAGTAACTAAATGAGTTCAAATTGTTGACAGAAAGAAAACTCACAAACCTATGTGGCAAAATTTCACGAATCTGATTGATATCAATCACCGTTGGAAACGCAGGGAACCCTAAAAATCAACTTATGAAATCAAAAGCAGGAGATTTGAAGTTTAAAAAGTAGAATAAATCGAAATTGGCGTACGGAGTTCAATTGGGGTTTCGTTATCACTCGAAGTAGAATTACAGTTGGCGATGAAACTTCTATGATTGGTCTTCAATTGAGTTGATAAGAAAGGGGATCTGGAGGCAGTTGGGAGTGAAGATCGGTTAATTGAGCAGAAAGAAGTGGTTTTGGGGCGGCGGTTGGAGATTGGGGAAGGGGAAATGAGTTGAGAGAACGCTTTGGAAGCCATGAGGAAGCGGAGCTGCCGGCGCCGGAGACGGAGGACTGTGTGGCGGCGACGGTGGGAGTGAAGATGGCGATGGTTGGGTGGTTGTTGAGCTTCAATTCTGTACTTTTTGTCTGCAAGTGAGGATGTTATAACAAAAAGATTCATCCCTTTTATACAACAAAAGATATAAAATAGAAGTTCTGATTTTTTTTTATTTTATAGTTTTGTGTTTTTTTTTTTACGGTCAACGAATGCATCCTAAGTCATTTTTGGTAACCCATTGGCAAAAGGGGGAAAACCTGTGGACTCCAGGAGGAATCAAACTTGCGACTAGTGATGCAAACGGGTGCGGGTAATAGCGGGGAATTCATTACCCGTACCCGTACCCGAATTAAATCCCCAAACCCATCCCCGCCCCCGCCCCGCCTAATACCCGACGGGTACGGGTAAAAAAAAACCCGACGGATACGGGGAACCCGACGGGTACCCATTTAAGAAAAAAAGTTCAATTTTTTAAAAATTCGGAAAAATATAAGTATAATAAGTAAAACATTTAAGTTTCATAATTCAATCCCACAATAATAATAGCAAAAAAGACAATCACCACGTTCTCAAGTTCGTTAAAAAAACCAAAAAAACTAAATATCAAAATTCACGAAGCTCGGACCCACTTCATCGTCTTTTATAACTTCAAACTTTGCAAAATGTTTTTCTTTATTTGAATGTGCACCTAGCAATAAAAAATATATATATATGACATATATAAATTATATATATTCGGGTTTTAAACGGGGCGGGTAGTATCATACCCGTACCCGACCCGTCCCCGATTCGGGTTTTAAAAATAATACTCATCCCCGCCCCATTACCCGTTAAGACGGGTAATACCCGCCCCATTCGGGTCGGGTACCCGCGGGTACCCGCTTTCACGGGTAAAATTTGCATCCCTACTTGCGACATTTAAGGTCATGAATCTCTCTATCATCACCAGATACCACTAGGGCAAGCGCTAATGGTTGTTTTGTGATTTTAGTTTTGACAAAATTATAGAAAAAAGTCTTTTAAGTTTATATAAAATTGTATGTTTCATCCTTTATGTTTTAAGAAATGGATCAACCTTCCTTTATGTTAAAACTTTATTGTAGAGTAAACTTCTCTTTTCATCCCTGAGGTTTAGTCCAATTACCACTTTAATTCAAACTTTTTAAAAATCCAATTTTAGTGCTTGACATTTCATTTTAATTTCAGCTCTAGTCCAAACACTAACCTCGTCTATTAAAAAGTTTGGGCTAACCGGTTTAGGTTTGCAAACGGACCGGTTAACCGAGAAACCGGTGAAAAAAACCTGTTTCAACATTAAATATTATTTTTTTTCACAAATAAATTAAAATCGGTAAAACCCAACTAAATACATTTTTAAAATTACTAGGAACTTATATTTGTCAAATTATGTCAATAAAAACTTCCACATTTCTAACTTACAAAACGACATTTATATAACCATTCATATTCGATTACAGATGCCGTAATACGTTTTCATTAGCACGTGCACGTCGTAGTCTTCAACAACACCATCCGTCAAGTGGTATATATCTTGAAACCGTGAAAAAACCGGTGTTACTCTTGCCCATTTCTTCTTTATCTCACCCAATCTACGAGTTGTTGAGTTGAGATCATCAAACCCCATCTCCTCGTTATATGTAATATCAGTTAACCGATCGTTATCAAACATATCTTTTTACTTGGTTCCAGTAAGCATCACTTTCTTGTCCGTTGGGATCATGAACCCCTATTTCCTTCGTAACTTTGTACATAGTAACGACAAACTCTTCATTATCCTCTACGCTCCCCCAGAGTAAAATTACGTGACTCTAAAATTATTCAAAATACACTTATATTAAATTATTAATACAAAGATACAACACTAAATTATTAATACGAGCAACAAAATATCGACCACAATTTATTATTAACGAGGTTGTGCGATAAACCTAACACCTCCAATACTACAACCGCAGAAAACACGACCAAGGCTTTAACTAGGTTGGGTGGAACCAACTTATATTTAATATGTAAAATGCTAGATAAAAATTCAAAGATGGAGCACTGGTTAGCCGTTTAATAATTAATAGGAAATTAGTGGGTGTTAAGTTATAACATCCTCGTTTGCATGCAGACAAAAGTACAAAACTAAAGCTCAACAACACAGTCCTCCATCTCCGGCGCCGGCAGCTCCGCTTCCTCATGGCTTCCAAACCCTTCTCTCAACTCACTTCTCCTTCCCCAATCTCTATCCGTCGTCCCAACACCACATCTTTCTCATCATTCAAGCGATCTTCACTTCCAACTGCCTCTAGATCCACTTTCTTATCAACTCAACTGGAGACCAATCATAGCAGTTTCATCGCCAACTGTTCTTTTACTGCGAGTGATAACGAAACCCCAATTGAACTCCGTACGCCAGTTTCAATTTATTGTACTTTTTACACTCCAAATCTCCTGCTTTTGATTTCATAGGTTGCTTTTTAGGGTTTCCTGCGTTTCCAACGGTAATTGATATCAATCAGATTCGTGAAATATTGCCACATAGGTTTGTAATTTCTTTCTTTCAACAATTTGAATAGTACCTGAATTTTTTTTTATAAATATAATCCACTTTCTTACAATAAAGGTTTTAGTGTTTTTTTTAATATTTTTAACAATATGAGTGTTTTTTCTCATGATAATTTCTCTTGTGCAATACTAATGACAATGATGCACATGTACAATATAATTAATACTTATAATGCACATGTGTATTATTAAAAAAAATCACGAAATGTCAATTGTTTTTTTTTTTCTAGAATTAACAACTCTAGGATCCTAAGATTTTTGGTACAATTTTTATAATAAAATAAACATATATTATTGTATGAAGAAGTTATAAATGTTTTAGTATTAGTTTTTAGATTTTTACAAAAAAAAAATGAGTTTTCGTAGGATCGTTACCCTTAAAAAATAATAGCTCTATATGATGTCCAAAAGTTTACAAACGTTTACAAAGAGAGAGAGAGGGCAAATGCGTTGCTAACCCTTTTTGTATAGTAAAAACCAATTCGTTTAACAACTACATTCATAGATCTTGGCATTATAACATTACTGTATATGACACGTTGGGCCATGCCAAGTAGCTCGACGGTCTCAGTTGCGACAAAGCCAAAAGTATCAAATGTAGAGGAAGTAACACGTGTTGGTTGTCAAGACACGTCTTCTCGTGATTGGCCACTTTGCATGAAGTAGTTTCCGCATGCTGTTAAAGTTATGCTCCCTAAGCCCACAAGGAAACCCCTGTTAGATCCACACATGCATGTGTTCCCCCGTGATTTGATGTTTTTGTTGTAGTGATTTTTTAATTGCAATAATTGGTAGGTTTCCATTTCTTTTGGTGGATAGGGTCATTGAGTATAATCCAGGAGTTTCAGCAGTCGGAATCAAGAATGTGACTATTAATGACAATTTCTTTCTTGGCCATTTCCCTGAGAGGCCAGGGTGTTTTCATGGTTGAGGTAACAACTTAATAAATCTTTATGTTAATAGTTAGTTATATGTGATAATGCGCAAGTTCTCCTGCGGTTATCTAGCCAAGTTGTATTATGTGTGTTTCTAGTTGTAATAGTTGTAATCTTGAAATTTTTATAGGAAAGATTCGCCCGCCACTGCAATCGTCATCCCACCTTAGCATAAGATAGTTGTTACAATGACCAACTGCAGCTCCGTCCGTACACGGTTCTTTAGGCCACCACCATTAGAGAAGCAGCGGCCCCTCATTCTTAGAAACATCTTTATGCTTAACTCTATTAGGTCATTTACTCGTCTTAGTGACTTAATCTCCAACCATGTATACTACCCAACCCTAGTTAAATACTCAAATGCTTCAGGTTTGTTAGAGATAATGATAAGGCATTCATATACTGCAACTAATGAGCATCCCCCAACTTACAATTAGAGTATGTATATAGGATGTACCAGCGACGTATCTACCACACTTCTCATATACTGGGCAACTTATATTATTATGTATATATAGGATGTACCAATGGCATATCCACCACATAATAATACAGTAAATGCATCATTTGTTCTCATATATAAATACATATTCACTAGTTGTTTACTAGCAACTCCCAATTCGCTTGGCGATTTAATTTCAAAGCCAGTATATACATATCACATTATAATTTCATAACACGTATAAGCAATTCAAAGCAACTTCATCAAATAACACGTATGTATCAATTCACAATTATTAGTTGAATATATTTTCATCACAGTATATATACCAGCCCAAAAATATTTAAAACATGTGAAAGTGGTCTCGTAGGACTCGCTATATTAAAATAGGGCTTGTAGAAACTCACATTATTTCTTTACTCGTTTACTTAGACAATATCTCTGTTATGATCCACAATTTAAACATAATCGCGTATCGAATTGTATTAATGCAAAGCTATATATATAATAAACACCTCCTATGTTTATTTATATGATTTATTAGCTTAATAATACTCAATTATTAAGGTTAACCATGTTATTGGTCAAAATAATCAAAATGCCCTTTATCTAGAACCCGACTCTACGGATATTTATCTTTTTATTATTTGTTATACCCAGGATTTCAGACTAATTTTATTGGTATTCTTTGACAGTTTTAAACCCCAGGATGTCACACATCCAGGGATTACATATTTACTTTGCCTGACCCCGAGCATGTACGGTAACCCAGCATGTAGGGGCATAGTTACTAACAAATTTCATTTGACTTCATTTGATCTTTAGTCAGGTGCGAAGGATTGAATAACGGTCGAATGGACTTAGTCAAAAGGTGGAACACGTGCGGAAATGAAGACTCGGGGCCAAACTCGGTCAAATAACGGTCACAGGTCGTTGGAAGGAAGATCCCAAGATACTTTTGTATATGAAGAGGCCAATTTTAAAGTCGAAAGGACTACCAATGCAAATTCTGTGTAGGTAGTATAGGTAGATATCTTAATTTTTCTACATGAAATCTATAAGAAACCTGCAATCAAACCAAAAATAAAGACGCATAAAATTAACAATGAAATCCATAAGAAAATATCGTAAGAACATAGTAGTAAAAAGACAACTGAAATAGCAAGTACAATCAGTAATGAAAAAGTCAACTACAAATCATAATACTATGAGGTTGATTTAGTGGTCAACAGGCTTGGTTATGAGGTTTATTTAGTTATCTTTATGTGGTGTTCCTTTTACTTTGTTATCTTGATTGTCATTTGGAAAGCCTTGACTATGAGGTTTGTCGTTTGTGGTAAGTTGATTTTTGACAAACTAATATATGTTTTAGTGAAAGTTATGTATGTGTATTAATTGTTAATTTGTTTTTGGTTGTAGTTGATATTCTCTATATAATGGTGCAATTGAGTTAGATCAGATTCAGTAGTGACATAAATCATTAATACTTAGTGTAGCATTGAAGATGGTTTAACTAACATGTATCATTTCATTTCATAATTTTTTTGGTATTACTTTAGAAAACCATTTAAATAATTATGCTGGATGAAGAATTATTTCTTTTTTCAACTTATACCAAAAAGTATATTTCCTTTTTACCAGAACCCATTACCCAACCGACCATCCTATAAAGTTGTGTCTTTGTCAACCTTTAAAGATGCTGGATGGATGGTAACTGTTGAGGGTGTATTTTCAGGATGCTCACAGGAAGCTCAGACAGTTCAGGAATCCTATTGTCGTCTGAGAATCTCGTACATTCAGGTATCCTGATTGTTTATTTTAACTAACCTTCATATTTTGCCACATGTCTATTTGACCAGGTATTACCGGAATCATCAACGACCTCCGAAACTTATGCTCCAGCTGAAGAAGATCGTGGACCAAGTGAATGGAGAGGCCTCTAACGGTCGAGTTAGTTGGACGATAGGATCCCGGGAATCCCGGAAAGTTAGTTATCATTGTATTTGTTATATAAATCGAGGATTCGATCAGTAGGAACACACAATTACACTCGCACACTGGTTTCTCTACACGAATTATTGTATCACTTAGCTCTGATCGATCAAACCACCAACCCGTTGTAACAAATCGTTTGATAATTAATAACATTGACTTGGTGGCGGTTTCCAGCCGGCACCCGAGGTTTTTATCCAGGATTCCTAGAGGCAACTCAAAGGATTCTGGAGTTTTCCTCGCTAAAATCCTTGTGTTATCACCTTTACTTGGATTACTTACCCATTTGATCGTTAAGCACTCTACCTCACAATCTAAGTTTGGAATACAGGATTCCCAAGTGAATTTTTGACCAAAACAGTTTGGCGCCCACCGTGGGGCAAGTGGTGCTTAATCCTACCATAATCCCATATCTCGTTCATTTCGTTTGATCTCCGATCCAAAGGATGTCGAACTCACAAAAATCTGTCTCGGCCTCTACATCGTCCTCCATTCCCCCTATTCCTTCCTTTCCAGGAAGCCAGAAGAAGACTAATGACCGTCAGAAGAAAGTGGACGAGCAGCCGAGAAAAACTGATTATCCTGTCTTCACAGGATCCCAGGTTCAATCTGTTGATCCGATTATTACTAACAATGATTTGTTTTCCTTGATTAAGCAGGTAAAAAATCAAATGGATCAGCAAGAAAAAACTAATCAAACGGTGATGAAGGAAATTGAAGATCTAAAGAAATCCAGGAAGCCTATGGAAGAGCAAAGTCCCCTGTTTCCCAAGCATCTCGATTTCAATGCTTCGGGATCCTCAGATCCGTTTCGCTACAATAACAAATCAACATCAGGATTTGCTACAGTCCCTGCAATGACTTCTCAGGCCGCAGGATACGCTGAAAGTACTGCTGGATTCCTAAGAGCTGTCCAACCAGAATTCTCACGGTCACACTACAAGGCTCCCTGGATTCCACCGTTGTTGGGATCCTCAGCCTTGCCGTCTCAAGGATACCCTTTTTCTGTTGGGAATCCGAGTCAGAATTCCCGAGGATACCAATACTCTAACCCTTCAATTTCTGCAGGAATCTTCAGAACCAACTCCTCAGAAGTGCATGATGGTGACGACATCCCCATGCAAACAGCAGCCACTACGGAGCCAAGCTTCCCAGCAAATTATGGCTACGGTCCCAGGATTCCGACCCAGAATCCTGCCTCTGGTAACATGTCCAACTCAATCCCTATTGTTTCTAACCAAGGTGCTCCTTATGATGCAGGTATTCATCCGAGTGTCGCTAGGGAGCTCCAGAAGTTGAAAGAAATGATATCAAATGTTCCAGGGATCCTGAAACCTATCCCTGAAGTTCCTTTGGAAAGCCACAAGATCTCTAGATTTGCTTGGCCAATAGCCCAAGTAGAGATCCCGAAGCGTTTTCAGACTCCAAGCATGAAGCTTTATGATGGAACCACGGACCCTGAAGAACACGTGGCACATTACCGGGAGCGTATGGAGATCAATCCCATTCCGATAGAAATCAAGGAAGCCTGTCTATGCAAAGGCTTCGGATCAACCCTAACAGGGCCAGCCATGAAATGGCTACTGAGCATTCCTCCTAACACTATTACGTCATTTTCCCATTTAGTTAACTTGTTTAACAATCAATTTTCTTGCAGCAGGACCTTCGAGAAGCTTACAGGAGACCTATACCGAATAATTCAGAAGCCAGATGAGCCTCTCAGAGACTATATT
This sequence comes from Deinandra increscens subsp. villosa, assembly GCA_039602395.1. Classification (NCBI taxonomy): domain Eukaryota; kingdom Viridiplantae; phylum Streptophyta; class Magnoliopsida; order Asterales; family Asteraceae; genus Deinandra; species Deinandra increscens. The sequence continues at coordinate 2,237,948 of JBCNJP010000011.1, forward strand.
GCTAGATTCGGACGAGAATCTCTTGAGATTCCTAATCTGGATATGGCAACAGCCGTGTAAGCCTTCAAAATGGGGCTCTCCAAAGATTCCCGTTTTTACGATGACCTTGTTATGGCTCCTTGCAGGAATCTTGATGAAGTACGCAGTAGAGCTCTGAGATTTATTCGTTTGGAAGATGACAAGAGGATCCACCAAAGACTGGAGGTTCCTAAATATGATCCCAACAGCAAAAAGGCGGAATCCCCCGGGAAGCCGTATAGATCTCGTCCATATTCCAAACCGGAAAATCACAAAGTCAACGCCGTTGACCAGGACGATGACGATGAGGAATATCCTAAGGTATCTGAATACTGTTTTTCCGTTGACATTGGTGGTTTGATGTGTGCTATGCAGGATCTAGGTGAAAAAGCTAGATGGCCCAGAAAGGATACTAAACAAGGATCCTGGAAGGACAAGTCCAAGTGGTGTGCCTTCCATGAAGATTTTGGCCACCTGACGGACGAATGTATAGCACTCCGAAAGGAAATCAGTTATTTACTCAGCAAGGGGCATCTCAAGGAGTTGTTAGGCAGAAAGAGGGTCAAGACTCAAGAAGCCGACAAGGTGCCCCAGAGAGCGGCTTCTCCACCACAGGATGCCCAGATTATCAACTTCATCTCAGGAGGCTCGGACATCTGTGGAACTTCATATTCCTCAGCCAAGAAGCATGCCAAGGAATCCAAATCTGAACAGGGTGACAGACCTGTCCGGACATCCACCCTGACTCAAGACAAACTAATATCTTTTGATGAGAGTGACCGTTCTCATGTTCAGGATCCTCACCACGATAGTCTTGTGGTTACTTTATATATTGCTAACCATTTTGTTCGCAGGATTCTGGTTGATAACGGGAGCTCAGTAAACATAATCCGACTTGATGTGCTCAAAAAGATGGGGATTCCAGAAACTGAAATAGTTCCAAGATCCTCAGTTTTAGTCGGATTCAGCGGTGAAACTAAAAGCACCGTTGGGGATATCAGGTTGCCAGTATATATAGAGGGGGTAAACTCTATGCAAAAATTTTGTGTTATAGATTCTCTCTCCTGTTGCAATATTATTCTTGGCAGGCCTTGGATTCACGAGATGAAAGCAGTTCCTTCAACTTATCACCAATGTATCAAGCTTCCTACACCCTGGGGAGTCGTAAGAATTGAAAGTGACCAGCAGGAAGCCAAGAACTGTTACTCTACTTCAATGAAGAGCACCACTAAGGTGACGAAGGGATAGCAATTACAGAAAAAGGCACCTGAAGCACAGGAGGACAGGGAGCTTGATGTCAAAGAAATACCTCTAGATCCTAAGAATCCTGAAATCAAGGTGCTCATGGGAACGAGCATCCCAACAAATGTTGAACAGGAATTATTAATACTTCTCAAAGCCAGAACTTCAACTTTCGCCTGGAAGCATGAAGATATGACAGGTATCCCTAAACACGTAATTACTCATAAACTTGGTTTAGATCCCTCTTTCAGGCCTATACAGCAGAAAAGGAGGAAGTTCGCTCCAGAGAAAAATATAATCATCCAGGAGGAAGTCGACAAGCTTCTCAAAACAAAGATGATCAGAGAAGTCAAATATCCTAGGTGGCTAGCGAATGTGGTGGTGGTCCAGAAGAAGAATGGAAAGTGGAGGGTTTGTGTTGATTACACAGACTTGAATAAGGCCTGTCCTAAAGACCCGTTTCCACTTCCTCACATCGATGCAATGGTGGATGCCACGGCTGGCCACGAGATGCTCACTTTCATGGATGCCTCAGCAGGATTCCAGCAAATTCAGATGGAACCCTGCGATCAAGAGCATACAGCGTTCATGACTCCGACAGGTATATATTGTTATACTGCTATGCCCTTTGGATTAAGAAATGCAGGTGCCACCTACCAGAGACTCGTCAATATGATGTTCAAAGAGCAACTGGGGGACACAATGGAAGTCTACATAGATGACATGGTGGTAAAGTCCAAGAAAGCTGAAGATCACGTCAGAGATCTCCAGACTGCCTTTGATATCCTTGATCAATATAACATGAAGCTCAATCCCTCCAAATGCCACTTTGGGGTGCGAGCTGGAAAGTTCTTAGGATATATGGTCACAGAAAGAGGAATCGAAGCGAGCCCAGAGCAGATCAAGGCAATTCTGAATCTCAAGTCCCCATCAAATGTCAAAGAAGTGCAGAGGTTGACAGGAAGGATCGCGGCACTCAACAGATTTATTTCAAGCTCCTCAGAAAAAAGCAAGGATTTCTATGATATCCTGAGGAAAAACAAGAAGTTTGAGTGGACTGAGAAGCATGAAGAAGCCCTGAGGTGCCTGAAAGACTACTTATCAGCAGCTCCGTTGCTAATGAAACCAGAAGATGGGGAGCCACTATATTTATATCTTGCCGTTTCCGGAAGCTCAATCAGTGCAGTCCTGGTAAAAGATTATCAAGGTCAGCAGCATCCGGTATATTATGTAAGTAAAACTCTGCTAGACGCAGAGTCCAGGTATTCTCACCTTGAAAAGTTAATTTTATCTCTTATAATGGCTTCCACTAAACTTAGACATTATTTTGAAACACATACTATAATCGTGATGTCTAACTATCCTATCAAGGCAGTTCTTAGGAAGCCAGAAATGTCAGGAAGGATGGCTAAGTGGGCAGTCAAGCTGAGTGCCTATGACATCAAGTATGAACCAAGAACAGCAATCAAATCTCAAGCATTAGCCGACTTTGTGGCGGATTTCAGCAGTGACATTGAACCAGAAGTCGAAAAGGAAGTCCAGCAACTTGGGAAGCTCAAGGAAGACTGGATCCTCTACACCGATGGCTCCTCAAATGTTAGAGGAACAGGGCTGGGAATCCTGCTAAAATCGCCACAGGGGGACATAATACCTTTATCCATATCCTGTGAATTTCAGGCTACCAACAATGAAGCTGAGTATGAGGCTTTAATTGCTGGATTACAGCTGGCTAGGGATATGGGAATCCTATCTATACAAGTATTTGTTGATTCTCTCTTATTAACTAACCAATTTAATGGCTCCTATGCAGTAAGAGGAGAGAATCTAATTAAATATCTTGAAATTGTCAAAAAATTATCCCTATTTTTCGAAAATTTTAACATTTCACAGGTACCAAGAGAAGATAATGCGGAAGCCGATGCGCTAGCAAACTTGGCTTCATCGCTCAGGATCCCTGAGGATGTCAGGATTCCAATAACTCACGTCTTGACACCGGCAATAGCTCAACAGGAAGCTCAGGCTGTTGGCGACAATGCAGGTGCAAACGTTGAGAATCCTGAAGATGCCCAGGAATCCTGGACATACCCGATCCGGAAGTATCTCAAAGATGGGGAGATTCCTAAGGGCGAGAACCCCAGAGCTTTTCGTACAAAGGTAGTACCCTACACTATAATTAATAATATCCTATATAGAAGATCTCTTGCAGGTGTTTACTTAAGGTGCCTAGAGAAATCAGAAGCTCTTGAGGTGCTTGAAGACATCCATAGTGGAGATTGTGGAAACCATACCGGGGGCAGGGCGCTGTTCTCTAAAGTTCTCAGATTTGGATACTTTTGGCCAACTATGAAGAGGGATGCCGCGAGCTTATCACAGAAGTGCGATGCTTGTCAAAGGCATGGTAATATCCTTCACCAACCTGCTGAGCATCTGCATCCTATAGTATCCCCACGGCCTTTCATGAAGTGGGGCATGGATATTGTGGGTAAGCTGCCAAAGGCTCCTGGAGGAAAGGTGTTTATGCTTGCCATGACAGATTATTTCTCCAAGTGGATTGAAGCAGAAGCCTATGTTCAAGTGAGAGAAAAAGAAGTGATATCCTTCATCAAAAGAAACATCCTCACCAGATTTGGGATTCCAGCGGAGATTATATGTGATAATGGTTCCCAGTTTATAGGTAAAAGGACTACAAGTTTTTGTGAAAGCTGGGGCATCAAGATGATCACTTCAACACCTGTCCACCCTCAGGCCAATGGGCAGGCAGAATCCAGTAATAAAATTATCATCAATAACCTTAAGAGGAAGCTGGGTTCCAGGAAAGGTAAATGGGCCGAAGAGTTGCCATTTGTTCTTTGGGCAGACAGAACTACACCCAAGAATGCTACCGGCCAAACACCATTCTCATTGGTGTTTGGGGCGGAGGCCGTAATTCCTACAGAGATTGTATTCCCAACGGCCAGAATCAACTGCCAGGATCCTGAAACAAATAACCAGAACCTCCTTCAGGATCTCGAAACAATTGAGGAGCTCAGAGATATGGCCAAGATCCGGATGGCTTCTTATCAACAACGGATAGCAAAATCTTATAACAAGAACACCAGGCTAAGAAGATTCCAAGTAGGTGACTTGGTTTTGAGGAAAGCTTTTCAGAATACTACCAATCCTGCTGATGGGAAGTTGGCACCCAAGTGGGAAGGCCCTTACCTTATTGATTCTGAAGAGGGTAAGGGGGCATACCGTTTGGTGAATATGGAAGGAGAACCTCTGCCAAGAGCCTGGAATGCCATACACCTCAAAGCTTATTTTATGTGAGAATCCCGTTGAGAATCTCAGGCAGAATCCCAAGGATCCTCAATATATAAATCCAAGGTACGTATGCTAATCCTATCTCAATTAATTCTTATTATTTTTGTGATAAGTTACTGACTTAAGCATCGGAGTGGTGTTAGCTAGGCTAACACCCACCCTTCACCAAGCATTGAGTGTTTTGCAGATTTTGAGAATCCTAGAGAATTTTGGGTATATCCCCAGTTAGAGGTTGGCCACCTCTCCTACGTTTAAGGTATCCTGCATACCTTCTAAGGTTTGAGAGGCTGACTCCTCTCCTAAGTTTGGGTAATCGCCAGTAGCGCACGACCCTCGCCAGTAGCGCACGTTGTCCCCCGGTATGCTCAAGGTGGCCGGACCAGTCCACTCCAGGGGTGGCTGATAATCTTGTCACTGGAGGCTGCCGGGCGGATTCTCAAGGTTTATAACACTGACGTGTTATCTAAGGTTTTGGCATTTTCATGTCACATACGCATGGGCTTGTCCCCAGTTTTGGCTTAGTCCCAAGAATCCCGGGCTTGTCCCCAGTTTTGGCTTAGTCCCAAGAATCCCGGGCTTGTCCCCAGTTTGTTTAACTCGTTTGCTTTCGAAAATGTCGGCTTCGGCCGGAGGCCAAGAAGCTTTTCGAAATTATTTCAGGTTTTAGAAGAAATTACTGAGGAAACTGCGTTCAGGATCCCTACAAGAATCCCGATTCAAGTAGAAAAAGATATGAGTATTTGGAATTGGAAAGTTGGCTAAGGTAAAATTCAAAGGTCAGTTTTCACTATTTAATCTAACTTGACATATTGATCGAATTTCAAATGGTCTTTCGGCATGCAAATCATTTTTTTATTTTTGATGAGTTTTTACAAATTAATTATACCAATCGAAATTTCAATACAAAAGGCAATATGAGAAACCCAAAAGATACTAATATTATTCATAAGCCATAAAAGGTTGTGAGCTTCTCAAGCTTCGTCCTGAAAACCTCAGGATCCCTCCACTTGAGAAGCTCGAAGGTCAAAAGATTGTTTTTTGGGAATCCTGGTTTCGTCTTGTAAACACAAGATCCCTCCACCAGGATCCCCACCATTGTTGTTGTTTGCTACTTGTTCATTACAGGAAAAGAGAAATTGTTTCAACCACAAGAACCACCAAAAGAACAACCTAAAAACCTAAAAAGTGGGCTCAGACCGTCGCAATGTCCTCATCGCCCACTGTCTTCTCCTCCTCCACCGGCTTCACCACGTCCTCCAGCTTCTTGCCAGTTCCCAGCTCAATCACAAAAGCCCTTGTTGGGGCAACCGGAGAATCCGGAACCACCTTTGAGGAGCCACCTTCGGTCCCATCCTTTCCTTCCCCATCACCATCTCCTCCCAGTGATTCCAAGACCAGCCTCCAGCCTGCGACATCCCAACCTGGTACCTGAAAGCCAGCCGCTTCAGCCTCTTCTGCCATTTGAATTTTGCATTCTAGGACGCTCCGGGCAGCCGAGAGTTGACCGATTTCAGCATCAGCAGCCATCTTGGCTTCCAGGGCTTGACGCTGCTCAGTGAGCTTATGCTCATAGAGAAGGGTCTTACCCTTGGCAGTTTCAGCTTGGGCCTGAATCTTCTCGTTGGCTTCGGCGAGCTCCTTCTCCATGTCCATAGCTTGGAAGCTCAGCTTCTCAATACCCTGCACAAATAGGAATCCTATTCAGAAGCAGCGACAGGTATAAAACTAACACAAATATTACTTGAGCTTCTTACCAGGTTAATCATGGTCTGCATGGAAAGGATCCTGTTGCTGACCTCAGAAGGAGCAAGATCTTCAAAGGATTCCAGGTACACCACAGGAGCTGCTGGAGTTTCTGGGGCCTTCCTCTTCTTGGAAGCCGAAGCTTTAGGCCGGCTGATAGGTGGCTTGGAGACGGTGGGGTGCTCGAGCTGTTCCTTCTTGACTTTCAGGAGGCTGTCAAGATCTTTCAAGGAAAACGAGGCGCTGGATTTGGAAGCTGTAATCAGAAACAGGTTGTCAGTATCTGAGAAGCTCGTATAACCAAAAAAGTCAGAATCCTGTAAAAGCTTACCAGACATGGCGGGAGTATGGTCGGCCGAATAGCTGTTTTCACTGGTCGTTGTTTCAAGGATCAGGGCTCTCTCGTTGGCCGGAATCTTGTAGATGGCTTCAAGCTTCTTGAAGTCAGGCTGCTTCTTAATGAGACTCTCAAATTTGGGCGCTGCAAGAAAGAAAACAACAAAGAAATTAACAATGTGCAGAAAATTTAACGGAATAAACGCAAAACTTCAGCTTCCTACCCTTCTCAACCCACTTCAACGGTAACTCTGTCCCCCCAGGAATCGAGTCTCGTTTGACAAAGAAGAATCGCTTCTTCCAATCATGATCGTTGTGGGAGGCTCGGGGAATCAACTGGGAATTGGAGGTACGAGCCTGAAGAACGAATCGGCTACAACCATGGGTTCTTAACTTGTAAGCTTCACAGATCTCAGGAATCCCGATGCCGAGATTCCTGGTTTGGTTCAACTGGTCCAGAGAGTACAAGATTCTCCAGACCATCGGCATGGTTTGAGAATAAGAAAGGCGGGTGGTCTTGAAGAATTGAGTAATAAGTTCCGGAAAGGGGAATGTCATTCCGAGCAAGAATGGATAGTACATGAAGCAAACCCAGGTTGAGGAAGCGAAATCGGACTTAACAAGGGAGCTGTAGGGTCGGAAAATGGTCCCCGGCGGAAAAATGCCGGAGTTTTTCAGATCTTGGATATCGCGATCGTCGAAGGTGCAACTTTCCTCCTCACAGGGGATGATATACCCCTGATCGTGGAAATCTTCGGCGACCGGAAGGTTTAGTGAAGAAGAAGATCGAGTGTTTTTCTTGGCCATGGCCGAAAAACGCGAAGAAAAGACGACGAAGGAGAAGGATAACTGACCTGGAATACCGGAGAAGCTCGAGAGGTTTTGCGAAGAAGATGGAGATAATCTCAGGAAATTACCTCCTATTTAAAGCAAAATGTCACATCTCTTGGACGCCGAGAAAACAGTCACATCAGTAACCATATTTACCGTTTACACGCCGTTAAAATGGCATCTTTTTGAATTTTAACAGCTGTCAAACTTATCCACAGCTGTTGAAATTCAAGGGGCAATTGTTGAGGGTGTATTTTCAGGATGCTCACAGGAAGCTCAGACAGTTCAGGAATCCTATTGTCGTCTGAGAATCTCGTACATTCAGGTATCCTGATTGTTTATTTTAACTAACCTTCATATTTTGCCACATGTCTATTTGACCAGGTATTACCGGAATCATCAACGACCTCCGAAACTTATGCTCCAGCTGAAGAAGATCGTGGACCAAGTGAATGGAGAGGCCTCTAACGGTCGAGTTAGTTGGACGATAGGATCCCGGGAATCCCGGAAAGTTAGTTATCATTGTATTTGTTATATAAATCGAGGATTCGATCAGTAGGAACACACAATTACACTCGCACACTGGTTTCTCTACACGAATTATTGTATCACTTAGCTCTGATCGATCAAACCTCCAACCCGTTGTAACAAATCGTTTGATAATTAATAACATTGACTTGGTGGCGGTTTCCAGCCGGCACCCGAGGTTTTTATCCAGGATTCCTAGAGGCAACTCAAAGGATTCTGGAGTTTTCCTCGCTAAAATCCTTGTGTTATCACCTTTACTTGGATTACTTACCCATTTGATCGTTAAGCACTCTACCTCACAATCTAAGTTTGGAATACAGGATTCCCAAGTGAATTTTTGACCAAAACAGTAACCTTGTTAAAAAGATGGAGCATAAGAGACTCTATATTCATTGACTTACTAGCGTTTCATCACTTTAAATTTCATTAATAGTTTAAAGATGCTTATTAAAGATGCTTTTCAAATATTTTTAGACAGTTCACTAAGGTTTTATGACCTTAACCATAGCCAAAATATGTTATGAAGCAATGCTCTTAGTCCTTGATTTTTACCAGTTGATAGCAAGCTTTCCGATTGATAATTCATGACTCATATTAAGAGTGTCTTCAAGAAAAACTCTTGAAAGCCTAATACAAAGCCACCACAATTGTTACTAAACACAACATAATATATGATCCAAAGTAATGTTCAGACCTTAATCTTTTTGTTTTGGGGATTATATGTGACAGTATAATATTTGCTTCTTCATTTATTTTTTTTAATTCTCATTTTGCTTCTTAATATATTACGAGTTGGTGACCCGCCCGCGCGTTGCGGCGGGCCACCGTCATGTTACTGTAAAAAAGTGACACGTATTGTACACGGGCCACCATGGAAAAACGAAGCTTCTGAGTAAACGCGTGGTTAAGAATCGAACTCACCGACACTAATGAACAGGTACCATCCAAGCACAAATTGTGCTAAAACCAAGATCAATATAATTCACGTACTTCTTGCTTCCTAGTGAAGCAAAAACATAGAATGGGGCATCAATAGCTTCTTAGTAATTGTCTTCATACGTTGTAGCCATTTTTGCTTTTATTAATTCCTAAAACTTTCAAGGTTACTACTCAAACATAAGATTCAAAATCCTTAGGAATAAACAGCCTAAAAACACTACATTGTATGGATCAATAGTAACAAACACACATACATATGCACCCATACACATTTTAAAAATAGACATACATAGTCACATTAAGTATGTGTTATAAGTTATCACTTATAATCAGACTCCCTAATAGCACACAGGAAAAATTGCAACCCTTAGAAAACAGAAAATGGTATAAACAAAGTGCTAAGGCATTTCATGAAACAAATGACATGCATAAAGTAGATAAGTCACATAAAATCCTATCTAAGACATGCTTTCTACTAAGTTTATACAGAAGAAAGAAATTAAATAAAAACAAACCAAGAGATAGTAACTAACTCAATCCTATCTAAGATATGAATCTAGGTTAAAACCACTCATCAAATATTCAAAAAGAACAAAACTTTTTGGGTTTTATGTCATTTTTGCGAGAGGAGTTCAATCTTTACCTTAAAATGCCCCCATAAAGCTCAATTATTATTCAAAGCTCACTGCAAATGGATTTCATCATGATAAAAGCAACAAAAAAGTCTAAAGGGAAACATTTATATGTGCTTGCTTACTTCCCAGCATAATGATGACCAGCGGACGCTTTGCCTCTTTCTCTTCTAAAACATGAATTAGATGTTATATGTTGTTTTAGTTTTGCTACAATATCATGTCTCCGCCATTCAGGAATGTAGATTCTTCATTTCATAAAGTCAACACACCTGATATTTTTGTAAATCAAGGTCACTGTATACATTTCATATTTATCAATGCAATAATATGTAAAAGAAAACAAAGAATTCAACAGAAAAGAAAAGCAAAAGATGTATTAAAGAACAAAGGGGAAACCTTCTCGAAAAGATGGAGACAATCCTTATGGTCTTCAAATTCCTCTTTTTCCAGATATAATGACATGTGCAATTATCCATTCAATCAATAAAACTAATTATCCAAAAAAACATAATCAATAAAAAAACACGGTTAGATATAAACCCATAAAAGATGAACAAAATCATAACCATAACACAAATGTCTTTTGCCTTGCCATAGGGCAGCAACCATGGCTGCAATAACACATATGTGTTTTGCCTCACCAAAGGGATTTACTTATAGTGATCATCATAGCCATTCCTTTATCACCAAAGTAAAACTTAAAGTCTCACGCAAATGAAACAAAGCACAGGATACGTGTGAGAGAAACGGGACAAAGCAGAAACACGTGCAAGCTAACCATCCACAAAGTATCCTGAAGAGAAAAAATAAATCCATTTGCCACCTGCAACGTAACAGCCAAGCATTCTGAAGACCAAAAGTAGCAACATTTTTGAACACCAAATAACCAAGCATTGTCAAATCTATTTAGCCACTACTTTAAATGAAGTAAAAGATGAACATTAGGCTCAGATCTGCTGTTGAAACAGAAAAATTGGGCTCAGATCCGTACGTAATGGAGCAAACAAAGACATATCTACCGTGGCTGCAAATATTTTGCCTCACCAAAACAAAGATTATCGTGTCTCTGCTCCAATAAACTAATACAGATTCTCATCACAGCCTTGAATAAAATAGAGTACCTAAACCTTAGAAGATGACACTTCAAAACCTGCAACCAGACCCAAAATATATAGTCATCAGAACATAACAAAACAATCAATTCGAAATGATAAACGAAATTCCATGAAGTATTAACCTAATAAAACTGAGACTAAGAAAGCAGAATCACATCAGACACTATAAAGAGAAAGAATACAAATGGGTAACCCTAAGATTAATCTGAATCACAATCAGTGTAATTCTTGAATAAACTATTTATTAATAGAAATTGAAGGAAATCTAACTCAACAAATTAGAAATCAAACTTCAACTGAAGAACTCGAATTTTAGCACCTCATGTCGATTTCATTCTCGATTCCGTCCTTACCTTTTGTATTTATCAGCGCATGTCGATTTAATTGACGGTGCAAGTCAAGTCGGTTTGAATCATTGTATATCTCAAACGTAAGACGGAGAACAAAAGTGGGCTTAGAAAACAACATCAGATGGAAAGCTTCAAGAGATAGAATTGACATGAGAGAGGATATGGAAGATAGACGATGCGTTTGATCGGGAAAGAGGCAGATGCAGAGTATTTTACACGGGTGAAACCCTAATCCCTAAAATCCATTATAGACTACAAACGCACCAAGATACAAAACGAACGAACAGTAACAGATTCTCAGTGCCTAAGAAAGGAGAGGGAAATTCACTCGCCCGAACGTTAGGGTAGGAAGGGCGTGTGAATTGCTGAGGCCGGAGTAGAGGAGTGTAGTGGTGAAGGGGGCATGGCTGCAACAGTGACTGACTGTAGAGCATGGTGGGAGTTTGAATAAGTCATTGTGGCAGGTGAACTCTGTGTAAAAAGAAGGATAGAAAGTACGGATGTGTGTGCAAGAAATTTAGAAAATAAATGTAAAAGACTGATGGAAGTAGATTTGGAAGAAATGTTGCTGTACTTGGAAGTATTTTAGAGGTCGGGAGAACATAGAATGTAGAGAGAGAGTGTGAAAGAAAAAATAATGAATTAATTCTGTTCAAACTATTCGTACATAGTCAAAAGAAGAATACATGTGCCTTACTGCTCTATGTCCTTTTTATAAGAAGACATGTGGTGATAAAAAATCAAAAAGATAGCCAGGAAGGATACGTGTCAAGCAGTCATTGGATTAGATATTATGAATAGTTAATTGTGTGAGTTACCCACCCTTTGCTTTTTGTATAATTATATAATTGTTTCCGTGAACAGCCTCTGTTCTGATTTGGAAGTTGAACATACAATAAAAATCTATAGAAAAGGAACCATACCTACATTTAAAACCTAATACTCACTAATTTAATAAAAAAAAATGCTAACCAGATTATGAACCAAGATGGTAGCAATGATACTAAGCTGCTTTAGGGCTCCAATTGAAAAACCTGTTTTAGGGCTCTAATCACATGAAAGAACTAACACAGAGGATGATGAGGCGTTACTGCGTGTCATCTTCAATAATCCCGGTCTTCTCTCACCTCCTTGTCATGTAACTGAACTGAAACTGGATATATGTCTCTTTGTCAATAATTAATTTGAAGAAAATCGGTAGAATCTGAAAGAACTCGTGAGCGATATTCATGGCGGCTAAGAGAAACCCCAAATTAAAAGACCATAATTCAGCTGAAATCCACCTTAAAGGATTAGATTTCAAAATATGACAACTTCAAACCTGCAAACAAAACGACGATAATGACAATTGAAATCCTACAAGAAATGAGAAACTAAATTTAGAGTTGAAGCTCACCTTCCATACGTAGGGTGAACCATCAGTAGAGCCGCAAAGTAAGTGGTCTGCATCAGGACTTAACTTTGACTCAAAGTATATGCATCGAAGAAGATAAAGTTTCAGATTAAGTTAGTAATCGATAACCTTATTAGTAGTTTTTTATATAAATGTGATACTGATCAACATCAGATAAGGTCCAATCTTTAATCTTGTATTCTTTATTTTTCTTAGAGTTATAGCAATATTAGCCCAAAATTATTATCTTTTATCTGTTGTTATAAAAAGCATTGTATATGTTGGTTCAACTCTTGATGAATAGGTGTAACAGATCCTTATTTACACAAAATCATTTTATTTGCATATTCACTAAATACATATGTCTCGTATTACGATTTTCACTAATATGCTATTACATTAGAAAACCATTTAAATAATTAAAATTTTTTTTTCAACAATGGCCAAATAGACAACACTCTTATATACAAAACAATCCAAGCTATTGAATTTCTAAACGTTTTTTTAACAATTTTCTGACTACCATTCATGCATAAATTTAGCAAAATCTAACAACATACACTATACATGAGGCTGTAGGACATTCCTAATCCCACGACCCAAGCAAGAAAAAAAACCAAAACAGAGGTTGTTTACACCCCTACTGCTAACTCACCATCTATACAATTAAACGGATATTACCTTGTACTTAACGAAGCCGTTGGTAAAAATCCCAACATTTTCTGAAGTGGTTAAAACCTTGTTCTGCAAAAACATGACAGAAAAGTAGATACAGAATGTTGAAACATGCATCAAAGATCCATAGTTTCTAAAATTGTTTATATTTTTTTTTTGAAAGATTCTGATGAATATATATTTCAGTCCAAGCTCCTAAGCATCAATACGAGCGTATGGATTAAGAATCATAGAACTGGTAAATCATATAAAGAGAAACAATGCATATTCATATTTCCATACTTTAATATTGAAGTTCTGTATCCCTGTCACCCTGGTCTCTTTCAGA
>JBCNJP010000011.1:2251883-2267952 GCA_039602395.1 Deinandra increscens subsp. villosa
ACTTACCTTGCCAAGTGCGCCTTCGATGGTAAATAAATAAATAAATAAATTATAAAAATAAATAAAAAAATAAAAATAATTAAAAAAATATAATATAATAAAAAATAAAAATACATAAATCTATAAATAATAAAAAAATAAAAAATAAAAATAAAATAATAAAAAAATATAATAATAAAAAACCGGAGGTGCAAATTGAAGGTTTTAGTATGTCTATGGAGGCAATTCAGCAAGGTGTTGGTGTTCATCAGTGCACAATGGGAGAGATCGAATAGTCATCTGTAAGCATGGATCTGAACAATTGCACTCCGAATGAGGATGGTCAGGAGCATGAGATGGAGGACGCAAAGGTAATGGAATCTCAAATTGTGAATGCAATGTTTGATTTTGTTAATGAAACAAACACTAATCCGAAATTTGTGGAGTATATGACCAAATTTATCAATTCTAATATCTCAAACCCTAAGTTTGATGAGAAATTTGGTTACATACTGAGGGAATCAGGTGAAATAAGGGGAATGGTAAGGATGATGGCTGTGAGGGGCACAATTTGGTAAAACCTAATGTTCATAAATTTGTGAAGGTTAATTGGGGGGATTCGGTGTCTGAGATTCCAATACGCATGGCATTGGGCAGTATAGGTCATTAACTTCCACCCATAAATTTTATATTTTTAGCACCCTGCTGCAATGCCTAAACCTTGTGCTGTACACTGTGTCAAGCCTCTTATTTTTTACAAAATTGAGTCCTTTGCCCATTTGGGCCATGGGTGGGGGGCACATTGGGGTAAGGGAGTTGGGCAGCCATGATTCTTGGTATTATGATGATAGATCATGGGCTGGGATCACTGATGCCTATTTCTGGTTAAAGGAGTGGCAATTATGTATTGACAAGGACAGCATTTTGAGCTTATGGGACTGGTATAAAAATTGGTTGGAATGGTACAAAGATGGGGTTTGTGTCTGTGAAAATTTGTCTGATATTTTGGGGAAAATTTCACAAAAAGTAACCAAGTTTCAAAAGTGTTCCAATTAGGTCACTCGTATAGTTTTTGTCCCAATTAGATAACTTAACATTCAAATCGAGCCATGTCATTTTTTTCATGTGTCAAGAAAAAAATGGAGCACAAGATATTGGGGTCGGGTTCTTTAATATATTATAATTAAAAAAAAACACTTTATTTACATTAAAAAAAATTAAAAAATGTTAAAATCCATGTTATCACTCGTTAGCCTTAAATAAAAGGGGCAAAAGAAACAAAAATCACTATCACCACGGTTACCTATGAAATGGATGAAAAAAACCCTTCATTTTGATGAAAAATGAATATTGAGTGACCTAATTAAAACAATTTCGAAACTTGAGAATGTTATCACTCGACGTTAGCCTTAAATAAAAGGGGCAAAAGAAACAAAAATCACTATCACCACGGTTACCTATGAAATGGATGAAAAAAACCCTTCATTTTGATGAAAAATGAATATTGAGTGACCTAATTAAAACAATTTTGAAACTTGAGTGACCTAATTCTGAATGAACAGGCCGGAAATCATGACTTTTGGTATAACTAATCCATCTGATGGGGGAGTTTATGCCAGGAGGATATGGGTTTTTAGTTTTGATATAGGCAAGGTTTGTGTTAAAAACTGGAATTGGATGACTAGAGACAATTGGTCTGGTGAGATAAGGGATAGGCATGAGTGGGTCAGAAGGTGGTTGAGAGGTGATAGGCATCAGTGGTTCAGAAGGTGGTTGAGAGGTGAGGAGAGGGATCAAAAATTGGCTGGGGTGAATTGGAGAGTTGGAAGTTGCAGACATAAGCAATTATTCAGGATGCAGGAATGGAGACATTGGGTTCTCATAAGCTCCAATTATAGTTGGCTTGTTATTACTGGAATGGTTTGCATTTTGATAGAGAGGATTATGGCTGTGATGTTTGGAAAAAATGAAATTTTGATCAAAGTTGACTTGTTGGTCAAATTTTTGAACTGGTTTGACTGTCGGGGCATTGGTTTGACTTCTTTGGTCAAGCATTGGAAAAACTTTGAGATTATGGTTGAATTTCATATTTTAGCTTGCTGTGATAGAGTAAACAGAAGTTGGGAGACTGTTGTTAACTGGGTGATGTTTTTTAGTAAGGTTGACTTTATGGTCAATAAGTTGACTTTGGGGTCAAGGGCTGGAAAATGGAAATTGTGAAATTCGAATGCTGGAATTACTTTTGGGAGATTGGTTTGTGGGAGGTTCTGCTCACTAAAGTTCATTTATTTGGGTGGTTTAATAAGTATAGGAGATTGAAAAATTTTGAAGGCTGGATTGTTTTCATGATTACGGTTGACTTTTGGACCATGGACTTGTGGTTTGAAGTATTGAATTACAATGTTTGGTTGGGGTGGAGCAAAGAGAAGTATTTGTGGGCTAAGGAGGAAGAGGAACGGACCTGCCATAAAGTGAATTTTAGGAGGAGTAGGGAAACTGGTTGGATTGAGGGGTGGTTTAGATGGTATTTTGGTAGTTGGGATTTGAATACTTGTTTTGGCTTGTATAGTTTAGTTTGTTTTGTTGGTTTTATGCTAAAGCTTAGCTTGGGGGTCTGTCCCAAGTTTACGTTTCTATTTCTGACATTGATGTAATTATTTGTGGGTTTATAGATTTTGCCGGGCTTTTTGCCCTTTATTAAAAAAAATAAAAAAATCCTTGTCTATAAAATATTAAAATAAATTAACCCGGGGAAAATCTTTAGCTAGCATTTAGTGTGTACCTGATTATTGGAGATTGAAGTTGCTGACCTTAGGGATATATCATATATATGGGATGTCTTCTGTTTAGACTTTAGTGTGAGAGGAATAGGTACAATCTAGCAAATTATACCCTGCATAAAACAGAATATGTTCCAAGGATATGAATGTAAGAAACCACAAATCTAATAATTAACATATCTTCTTTACATACTGATCTGAACACAAAGTAAGAAAGTTAAAATCACAGATGTTCTAATATGCACTATTTTGGTAGTAGAAAATGAGGTCATTACTAAGCTTATAACTATAAAAAAAAATGTCATATACAATAATGCTCTTAAGTTGGTATGATGGTTTTATGATTACTCTTGCAAATAAATCTGTATTGCACTCATAATGTAAAATTTAAGTTGAAAATGACGCACAATAGGTGACAATATATAAATAAATTTTTAAAAGGTTATCCATAAAATCAAATACCTCATAAAGCAATAATGAATAGAAATTATTACAACAAAATCAACTTTACATTTTAATAAACTTAAAAGTATCGGGAAAGACCTAACCCAAAATAATTATTAACATAATAGCTTAAAAAAGGACGTCCCATATATATCCCCAAGGATAATGCTTGAAAGCTGTAAATATGTGCATTAATCTAGTATGCATTTTCTACACATGTACAGGAAAAAAAAACAGTATCACAGTATAATAGTTATTGAAGAAAAAAGAAAGCATACACAAAGTGAAGATAAAGAAATATGAGTCATACCTAAACGGTAACAAACACTTGATATCAGTATCAACTATCTTTAATCTTTGATAAAAACATAAAAGAAGTTGAAGTTTTTAATGACCAGGAGGTTCCAACAGCAAGAGAATAGGGTTCGAAGAACTTATATTGAGCAAAGCATAAGTTTTAAATAATACATACCATGGATATTTGGTTCCTGTTGCTGTGAAGATGTTCATGACTACTTGTCTACCCTTGTTTCTTTGCCCCTAGTTCCTTAGCAACCACAACCACCCACGTGGGTTTAGACGTAAGGCTAAAGAAACCCAAAAAACTCAGCAACAAAAAATCAAAAAAATACCCAAAAGTCCTAGATGGAAGCTGAAAATGTTGGCTGTCCTCAAACCATAACCAACAGAACGTAAAGGCAAAATAAACTGAAGAATATGGAAACCAATTATAGGTCAGAGGAGAAATGGAGAGAAACCATACCAAGCACTCTGTTGATTTCAAACTGACCATGGCTAATGAAAAAAAAATTTGAGGAAGCTTTCCGCCATGTTAGCTCCGGACCCATTAGTACATGTACGCAATCATGGAATGAAAAATGACATGTTTGGTAGCACATTGGAATGGAATGGACCATTACATAAGGAATGTGATTCCTTTTATTTTAAAGATTTTCATTCCATAGAGGATGGGTGTTTTTTTTCGATTCCTTGAAGGAATGGAATGAAAGTTTGTTTCTCCAATTAGTTTTCTTCTTAAAATTTTATGAAAATAATAAATAGTAAAATAGGAAAAAAATATAAAAATACAAAATATAAAAATACAAAGTATAAAAATATAAAAATATAAAAAAAATGAAAAATAATAATAAAATAAATAAGAAATAAAAATAAAACAATAAATTATAACAAAAAGTAATAAAGATAAAATTAAATTAGAAAATATAATATATAAATTAAATTATTTAATAAAAAAATAAAAATTAAAAAAAAATTAAAAATTAAAACAATAAAAATTAAAACATTGAAAAATATAAATATAAAACAAATATATTAATTTTAAATGGAAATATTAGTAGATTATATTCGATTACTTCGCTTTTAATAACTATTATTTGACAAAATAACGTACGTATGTAATAGACAAAGATACACATTGCACCCCTCAATAATACTAAAATATGTATATCTAATCCTAAGTTTACGTCTAATATCCCCCCGCAAGCTAAGGCCGGTAAGCGACCTTAAGCTTGGACCTTAAAGAAGCAAATCGCTAATGAAAAAAAAATTTGAGGAAGCTTTCCGCCATGTTAGTTCCGGACCCATTAGTACTTGTACGCAATCATGGATGATGGAACAGTACAAATTAGGGCAAGCAAGAAATGCAATCGACAAATTTAAACAACGCTTATAAGGAAAATAACAAATTCGTACACAGTTCAAGAAGAATCGCCAAAAATAAAGCAAGAACACCTTGTGAAAGGCAGAGTGCTGATGAGTACCGTTTTGAAATCAAAATCCCAAAAAATTGAGAAGATGAACTTACTGTAGACGATTAGCAAGCGGAGGAAATCAGAAGGAGAGATGGAACGATATGCGTGAAAGATGAAGATAAACGCCGGAGTTTTTTTTTTTGGGAAAGGGGAACGGTACCCCGGCAAACATTTATTTAAAATAATAAAAAACACAAACAAAAATGGAGGTTAAGAGCCTACCCCGAGACAGACCACGGGAAGACAAGAAACCCAAACAACCAAAAAAACCTAATCAGGCCACGGGATTAGGCAACAAAGCCCAGCCCAAAAGAAACATAACTGGGCCCTAAACATAATACAAATTGGAACCATATATCGGCCCATACCAAACGCATAAACGCCGGAGTTGTTGAGTAAAGGAGGCACGTAATGTTGTACGTGGTAGTCATCCCCAAACCAAGATAAGGAGGTGTAAAAAATATAAGACGGAAAAAAAAACCAAAACCGGTTCCCATATTTCGAACCCAAGTCGCCCACATGGAATACCAAATACTTACCACTGTAGTAGGCCTGCGATAGTGAACAGATCTGTTGAAGACGATATATAATATAAGAAAAAGTCAACAGGGTAAGCACGCACACAGACGTGTTCCCCTGTTGACTTGGTAAATAAATTATAGATAATTATAACATTTTAATTAGTTTAGAAACATATGGCTCTGTTTCTGTTACCATCAACCAGCATAAACAGATATAGCAGTTCATTACTCCCACTGCTAACATTAGTTACGATACTAATGTTATAACTGGTTTTAGGTACAACAATGATTCTTAAAACAACTAAAAGCACTGAAAGATACTGGCAAAAAAACATCAAATGAGCAAGGAAAATATCCATCCGATCAAAAGCAGATCCCTAAAACAGGCATATTTGTTATTTTTCTAACCAACAAAAGCAATTAGCTTGTCACTTTTCTTATTAACGTTGGCAGTTGTAACTAAGAAAAATAAGCTTAATAAATCTGTTATTTAAGATTAAGTTTATTTTTTTTTAATTATTTTGAGCTCTCATAAATCAGATCTAACAATAATTTAAACTAATTATGTGTTGTTGTGCCTATTTAATCATTATGTTTGTCACTGTTTGTTTGTAAAATATAAATGTAAATTATTTTGCATGTCAGATGTAAGGATAGAGGAATGTAAAATATAAGTGATTTGAAACTATTCTAAAACCAAAAATTTAAGACTGATCCAGTTTATGCTAAACAATATAAAGAAATCATACCCACCTTAAATCACATACAACAACAAACACATAACACATTCCTTTCAGGTTACTGTAAGTGATTTAACCTATTCCTTAGACCAAACATAGACAATCACGAAATATAGCAAGAAATTAACTAATAAAGAATATTTAATATAAGGGGCTAACCTTAGATCAGATACAACATCGAAGACAGTTTGATTTCCAAACCTGCACCACAAAAAATAAGAACAA
This sequence comes from Deinandra increscens subsp. villosa, assembly GCA_039602395.1. Taxonomy (NCBI): domain Eukaryota; kingdom Viridiplantae; phylum Streptophyta; class Magnoliopsida; order Asterales; family Asteraceae; genus Deinandra; species Deinandra increscens. Next base: position 2,258,345 of record JBCNJP010000011.1, read on the forward strand.
ATCAGAGCACCGAAACCAAAATGCCGTAACCATGCGCACACATGAACCAAATTACCAAATACATAAGAACAAAAGCAAGACTGAGTAAAGCTGTTCAAAAAAAACCCAACAAACAGCCTCGCAAAATCCCCAAAAAAACAAAGAGAATTAGCCCAGGTCTGAGAATTACAAATTAGCATAAAAAGAAACAAATGTCTGCAAGAAAAAAACAACAAAGACCTAAAACATTACAAACTACAAAACAATTAAAATTCAAGCATCAAGAGACAAATTACAGTAGAATGAAACAAAATTAACATGAAGTAGAACAATGAAGAATGTAAAATGGCAAAATAGTAACGCGCAAGAAAACACAGAAAACCAAAATGGAACTAAAGAAACACATAGCAAAACTGAAACACTCTTAACAACATTAGAGCCCAGTTTGAGAATTGATTATTAAACATGGTTCCTTCAATATTCAAAATGTACATTAATGTAGCTACTTAGAAGTAACAGCAAATCAGACACTTAGAAGTCCAAAAACTGGACTGAATCCAAAGATGCACACTGATAACACTATCAAGAAACTATAACTGAAATTAGGTAAGAGCGATAACCTACCGGCGATAAAATCGAAGGAAAAAAAGCAGTAAATCACAAGAAGTTAATCATTATGTTTGTCACTGTTTGTTTGTAAAATATAAAGATATCATACCCACCTTAAATCACATACAACAACAAACACATAACACATTCCTTTCAGGTTACTGTAAGTGATTTGAACCTATTCCTTCGAGATCAAACATAGACAATCACGAAATATAGCAAGAAATTAACTAATAAAGAACATTTAATATAAGGGGCTAACCTTAGATCAGATACAACATCGAAGACAGTTTGATTACCAAACCTGCACCACAAAAAATAAGAACAAATCAGAGCACCGAAACCAAAATGCCGTAACCATGTGCACACATGAACCAAATTACCAAATACATAAGAACAAAAGCAAGACTGAGTAAAGCTGTTCAAAAAAAACCAACAACCAGCCTCGCAAAATCCCCAAAAAAACAAAGAGAATAAGCCCAGGTCTGAGAATTACAAATTAGCATAAAAAGAAACAAATGTCTGCAAGAAAAAAACAACAAAGACCTAAAACATTACAAACTACAAAACAATTAAAATTCAAGCATCAAGAGACAAATTACAGTAGACATGAAACAAAATTAACATGAAGTAGAACAATGAAGAATGTAAAATGGCAAAATAGTAACGCGCAAGAAAACACAGAAAACCAAAATGGAACTAAAGAAACACATAGCAAAACTGAAACACTCTTAACAACATTAGAGCCCAGTTTGAGAATTGATTATTAAACATGGTTCCTTCAATATTCAAAATGTACATTAATGTAGCTACTTAGAAGTAACAGCAAATCAGACACTTAGAAGTCCAAAAACTGGACTGAATCCAAAGATGCACAATGATAACACTATCAAGAAACTATAACTGAAATTAGGTAAGAGCAATAACCTACCGGCGATAAAATCGAAGGAAAAACAGCAGTAAATGTAAATCACAAGAAGTTAAGCAAAAATACCAGGTACGGACTCTTTTTAATTAATTGGCCATCCTTCTCATTAATGTACGAGTTCTTCCGTAGCGCACACAGTGTATTGAATAGCAATTGATGAACTGTAGATGCGTGGTGTGTCGTCCTTACGCGTGAGTTCCCTATATGCATATATATGGCTTTGGTTCATCTTAAATCACCCTACTGATGGAGGGGATGATACAAATTCTGCAATATGGGACAGAAAAATACAAACATTGATCAAACTTCATTTTAAAATAACATGTAAATGTGTGTGAGAGAGAAAGTATGGATGGTTATTTGTCGGTTTGAACAGGTACTAGTTGTTATTGGAGCTTAATTGATTCGATCTTTAGAGAAACATATTGAAGAAATAGTTACCTTCTCAAATAGATACAAACCTGTATGTGATGCCATCTTAAAAGAACAAGAATCTGGATTTGCTACCCTTGTTTACAGAAACAACCTTCATTTGCTACCCTTGTATATAAAAGTATACAGGTTGATGTGAGATCTATCTCAAAAGACTGTAAACAATTATATAGCTGGAAATAAATAAATTAAAAAAAAAACCAAAACCGGTTCATTCTACATTGAAACATATTTATTGTAACATGTATAACGATGTACATATATATGTGCCTAACTTTATTAGTTCAAATGTCCACAACTCAAAACTCGATCTTCATTATCTTAAATTTATTTGGATGGCAGCCAAAGACCGCCTCACGCAACCAAGATACCAAATTACAATTTCTATAGACAAAAAATGAATAAAAAAATATCTTTAAAAGAAATTACGCCCTTCTGTACAAACATGTTCATTGAGGATTTGTATGAAAGTTGTTATGCATAAATTGTTATTATAAGTGAAAAATTATATTTCATATTGCAAAAACAGTAGAAGGGAAAAGAAAGTGACTCACAAAGACCAAATGAACATGACAGCTGCAATCCAAATAACCTTAAACCTGCAAACAGATATCATCAAAATTGAACTTCCAAACAAATCAAAATAAGGACATAATGAGAATAGTTTTGAGCTAACTGAGTAATTGACCACGAATACGGATTCATTAGATCATAGAACCAAACACAGTGCACATTAAACACTTTAAGAGTTTGAAAAGTCATCAGATTTGATTGTATCCCCTCTTAATTTTGATTGGATTACTTAGATGACATATCTAGTACGGACAGTTCCAAAACAAAATTACCAGTAATCCATGTCAGCTTAAATTGCATACACATAATCTCAAATATAACTCCATGGTGCTTGTGTACAAATACCAACTTCACACATAGTAATCCAAATTTTAGAATCGACTCACTTTTACTTCAGCATTTTCATTGTCAAACAGAGCCACATTCCCACAAATCAACAACATGCAATCATTTTCTACAATCTGTCAGCTACAAAAGAATCCAAAAGACATAACCAACCTAAATCTGTCAAGGTAAAGAAGAAGGCAAGGATAAAAAAGAGGCCGCATGGCATCGATTGCAAACATTAACCCAACGTAATCCATAAAGCAAGAGAAAACAAATGCAAAACAGAGAGGAAATACTCCTTACCCAAGTAGAACAAAGTAGTCGGAAGGTACGAAAGAAATTAGGAATTAGGCGTATTAGGGAAATTAGGGATTTTGATCAGACGCAGGTTATAAGAACACGGGTCGGGTGGGGTCGGGCCATGAGCATCCACGTGTAAAACTTTTTTAGCCAAAAATAGAAATTGATTTGGGCGGGAAAGTAATGTGGAAGAGGGTTGTAGTGATGTCAGGTGTCTAAAATCTTTTTATTTATAAGAATCGATGATACTTCAGCTTCCAGATAACGAACATCCTCTTGAGCCAATAAAATCTATAATCTTAAGACGATATTTAAGTTATTCGATAAATTTTCTTCTCTATGTTTTTGCACAGCTCATGAAAATGTATATAAACGTATACACTTGTGAGTGAACTAAATAATCATTAAAAGTGATGGTACAATTTTGGAGAATAAATGCCAAGTTAAATTGGAGAGGTTAAGAAATATGGTATTTACCAACTTAAAATTAGTCGGTTAATACAAATTGTAGCATGGTCTTAGAAAAAAAGAAGTTTAGAAATCACAAGGATAGCTTATATTTATTTTATAAAATTAAGGGAGTAGCATATGTAAACTGAAATTTGAAAAGCCAAAAACTTGTTTTCTTTTATGCTTTTTTTATATATGCAAATGTTCCTCCTTATAACTAAAACAAAGCTTGTTAATTAGAAATTAGTGTAATCCAGTAATTATGGGAACATAAATTTAAATTTTTTTTTTTTGAACGGCAAATTTGGATTAGTGACGGGGGCATTACCCACCCACCCGATCATCTCCAATCCCCATCAAGAGGAAACTCACCAAAGGTGAGAAAACCCCCTGGCCCAACCCGGACCCCCATTTATCTTTTTTGTCACATGTGGGACTTGAACCCAAGAGCTCTCACTTTTAATGTCTTTGGGCCAGGGGGTCTATCATTTCCACATAAATTAAAATAAAAAACAGCACTACCATTTCCACATAGATTGGTAACAGCTCCAGCTACCGTTTGTGGGAGTCTATCTATCCTCAACATCAGATGTAGTAATTGCCAACAGATTAATCCCTTCTTGAGCCATTATTAGTTCCTGATTAGCTTCTGCATACATCATAAATGATTAATGTCACAGAAATGATCAAAAGCACTTGATCTTATATATAAACAAAATGATTCTAATGGACTGAAAACATAATAGTCAGCAGCTAAAGTGAACATTTAGAGGTCAATAAACAGGTAAATACCATACCTCGCAGATTTACGTTCCCAAATAGACATTGTTATGTCATGACACACATATGCAGCCCATATAATTGGTATATAGTGAAAGAGTCTCCAACTTCACCTCCGGGACGACATCCGTAACATGGAACTGGAAATCTCAGCCCTCCTCCACGTCTGAACTGAATTCACTGTCACAATTATCCTCCATCTTTCACTCCTTCACTCTTTCCCCCGGACCTGATCGTTGGGCCTGGCTCGGATGCAACAGCCTCCTTTTCTCTTCTAGCAGTATTCGCAAAAGGCTGGAGCAATCATGGGCCAATTTCTCTTTCAAGCACCAATGGTCAAACTGGATTCCTAAAAAAGTAGACATTTTCGTGGAAATCAGCTCTTAACAGAATCCCGGTCAAAGCGGAACTCCTCAAACGTGGCATCTCAATACCGGTCCAGTCTTGTTCCTGGTGCTCTTAAATTCGACTTTGTTTCTAGCCATAATCACTTGACCATAAAAGCCATCAAAAGGATTAAAACAATCACTTTTGCCCATACTTTTCATCATTCCGCTCCATCCAATCATCCAAACATTAACATTCCTCCATCCTCTAATAACCCTGATCCAGATATTTATATGGCTCCTTCCTTCAAATAAATTCAGACTACAAATTTTCAATTGCTTACCAAATTCACTCAGTTGACCAAAAAAGTCAACATGGGTAATATTTTGCCAGTTACCCCTATTATGACTTCCCCTACACAAATCTTCCTGTCAATACCTGTGATACTGTTAAGAACAGGAAATCAAAAGCTTGGAATTGAAAGTAAAAGCCTGATTAGAGATAGGCTAAATCTCCGATTACAATAGGTAAACCTAATTTGATAGAAAATACATCGACCCCTAAAACAAGAAAGAAACATGCTATTAATACTATCCTAACTAAACAGTTACCAAATTAACCCCCCCCCCCCCCCCCCCCCTCTAATTGCCTCCTGCAAATTTTCTGGGTTATCCCCCACTCCCTTTTTTCTTTTTCCCGCCAATTAATTTATCTTTATCCAGCCCTAATCCAGTGTGGCCCAATCCAATGTGGCCCAATCCCATCATTGGGTCCGTATCAGATACTCATCCTAACTCCACCCAAACCAGACCAGAATCCAGCACCTATAAAATTGACACACTAATTGTTTGTCACTTAATAGTTTCAACCATTCTACCATGAGCCATATCATAACAGCCCAACCAAATCAGTATCTTGGTCCAAATTATCCTCTTCTGGTTTATATAGTGACAAACAATTAGTGTGTTTGTGTGCTATGAGTTTCAATGGTAGTGTTTTTGCGTTCATTATGAAGTGTAGTTACCTTTCCAACTTTCAAGATTACCTTCCAACCAGCAATGAAATTGGAATGCTCATTTTCAATATTTAAAGTTTCTAAAGTCACGTCACGAGGTTCCCATAGAGCACATGCATGCCACTTCTAATTTTACTTGATGTATCCATAAGAGTTAAATGGGTTCTATAACCTATTGAACCTCCAACAGCTGCATAGATTCTGTGACATAAAACAGAATTTACTACTTGTACATAATTAAATAATAATATTTTTAAAAAATATATATATCATGTTTCAAAGGTTTAGTATACCTCAGCTGCAAGTTCAGGTATGTATGCTACAAGTTGCTCGACCCGCGCTTCACGGCGGAGTCGAACCGTTTTAAAAAGCTGGTTAGCCATACCATTTGATTATTATAGCCATGTGAAAATCGTGTCGTGAATAGAGCAGATTCACATTTTGTTAAAACTTACAGAATCTGTGAACTTGTGCTCATCATGTGGTGGATTTTGCAAGCTAACATCAAAAGTAAAGCAAGATTGTAAGTAAATGTGCAGGCATAGGAAATAGGAAATAAAACATAAACTACTACTAACTTGCTACTACATGCTCCACTCATGATCTGAGACACGGTAACCAACTTGCTGACCCATTTGCTTCACGACCCGTTTTTTAACCCTTTCTGAATTCACCAATGACCCAACCTGAATTCAAAGGACTTAATTGCTTATTATGTTTTATTTGTTGATCAATATCTTAAGGACTTAATCATGCAAAACTTGGAATCAGAGTTCAACAAATTGTTGTTTTAGTAAAGGCCATATTGCTATTATAAACAATCAAAATACACCAAAATCTACGTTCTAAACGGACATAACACACATCTAGTGAAGGAATAACCCAAGACCATCCAAAAAAAAAAGAAAAAAAAATGGAGTCGGTGCCAATACCACTTCTTCAGCCAATTTATGTCATTATAAAATCAAAATCAAAGCCCCAAATCTTTATGTCATTATAAAATCAAAATCAAAGCCCCAAATCTCATGGCAGGGGAAGGGCATAAGGAACTCACCTCAACATCTTCATTTTCAACTTTTTTGGTTTGACTCGGTCCATCTTCTTTCTTGCCAACACCCGTCTCAAAGTCTAAAAGATAAGTTAATCTCGTTCCAGTACAGATGTTTACAATGAAAACTAAACTCAAATACAATTATAAGATTCCTTAATCGCTGTAGCCGTGTTTAACTTAATAATGTTATATTTGAAGCTCATTCTTTATGACCAACTAAATTTAGGTATATACTAGTTAAGCACCAATTCTCGAAGGTACATTTAGTTGAAGGATAATGTGTTGGATTTTCATATATAAATTTACACACATCAAACATCCCCATACTTGAACATTGCTTGTCCCCAAGCAATCATTTTTACCTCGACACTACTACAACTACAATTTTAACCACATAGACATTTAATCGTACATATTCGGTCCGCAAGAATTACTATCAATACTAGGATTTACAACCTCTCAAGTTTAAGACTTTTGAATACTCAAAAAATCTCCCAACCAAGTAATGCGAACCATTTGCATACTAATTCACTCCACTCACTAATTCGCTCGACCTATGGGTGTAAATTTTGAAGTGAACGCTCAAGTCAAGCATGTCTAAGCACTTCTTGGGTTTATATATACGATCGTGCCGCCGAGTTCGTTAAGGGATCCGACCAAAAAATGGAGGGGGATACTCAAACGTTTGCTCACATATACGGGTGTGTGAGCTACCACCCTAACGTATATCTTGGCGTATACGTACAGCCATGTCACAATTTTCATTGTGATTTATTTATTTTTTTTCTTTAGCTTGATCTAGGGTCTTTGCAACCTTTCAATACAAGACTGAATTTTCAGATTTCTATTTTTTTTCTCTTCTTTCTTTTTTTTTTTTTTTTGCATGTTGGAGTTATGCAGAAAGTCCAACATCTTCGGGCAATTGACGACCCGGAAAAGATCCATAACGAACTCAAGGCTATTGGGTAGACACGGTCTCAACATAAACCTAGAAACTTGTATTAAACATACGACATCCCTCATATACATATTTTTTCAATTTTCATTTTTCTTTTTCAGGATTGCTCACACGGGAGGTCAGGTAAATGGGTTTTGTTGGTTCGCAAGACTCGACCGAGAAACTTTGATCATGTGATTATTATGAAAATAAACTTAAGAGGAAAACCATTCTTGCTACTTGTAGACACGATAATGCACAAATAAATTATCTATGATTTACGTTAAAAAAGGTGTACTTTCATGTCATGTGAGATAGGGAAAAAAAATTTAAAAATTGGGATTTTGAGACTTTTAATGGTGTTGGGACGTCATTTATTTCAGCAGAATGTTAACCAACCCCTACATCCCCATACCTAATACCTACATTGTCCCCAACGTAGAATAAAACTATAAAAACAAAGATGTAAGGAAATAAAAAAAATGAACTCCCCTTTTAGCAATCATGTTACCAGCAAGCACCGCACACATCAAACCCTTCTTCATTTATCCCAATAATCAGCTTTCTTCTGGCCGCGGGGTGGAAATGTTCCTGTGGAAAGTCAAGTGCTCATCAGTGAGTGAGGTATAGAGTAAAACATCATCATGATGAAATACAACAAAAAATAAATAAAATCCGTACACATAGTCAACTAACATATATGTATATATTTCCTAATCAAACTAAGGTTTTCATTACAAATCCTTGTTTAGAAATAAGATTTAACCATAAGCAATCTTTTAAAAGTAAGTACAGCATAAAAAAAAAACTGATTATAGAACTATCAATCAAGGTTTTTCAGATGGGCTAATTGTACCAGAAATATTAACAACAGATTCTACATATGATATCAATTACATTTACATCATTATCTGCATCCACATGAGGTAGATATCGCAAAATTACAGTACTGCCCGAGAAATTTGCATATTTTGTTAGTTTAATGGTTGAAAAAAAATTCCCCTGTTTTTATAATAGGGTTTCAAACTTTCAATATATTTCATAAAAACAACAGTGAGTGAGTCAGTTGTATCAATTAAAAAACAAATCAGATAACCAGCGAATGTTAATGGAGAAAAATCAACAAATTTCTTTCGTGAAGAGGAATGGTAAGCAACAGACAGAAAATCGTGTAAAACCTTCCAAAATTGCGATTAGGGCGTACAGAAATCGAATCAGCGAAGAATCTATTCTTCTGAATCAATCAGGAAAAGGCATATAATAAGTTGCAGTTGCAGTGATGGACGCTAAACCCTAACAGAACTGTTTTCGTCGTTTTAAGAAGACTAACCTGATTCAATTAATCTCCTCCTTTTTGTTTTCCTTTCCTGCTGCGACTACTGTGTAATTTGGGCGGGCAGATTAGATTTTGGGAGAGAAGAGAAAGAGATTTTGGGTGGGAAGGTGGAAGAAGACGTACACCGCCCCCCGCCGTTTGTAACGAATCAAAAAACCCTCCCGGGAAGATTTCTTTCTTATCGTTATCCTTTCCTTTTCCTTGATTTCAATTAATTACTTTCAAAAACCTTAAATCTTTAATATTCATTCAACAACCAAGCCTTTTATTTATGAGATATGGGATTCCGTTTTTCTTTTCAATTATTATTACATCATCTAAAACAATTAAAGGTTTTGATATTTTTTATTTAAAACAATTAAGACTTTAATTTTAATATTAGTAAATACATGTTAAGGATTGAATGAAAATATAAACTCGTCTTGTACCTTGAACACGGATACTAAAATAGTCTTTGACATGTACATGTGATGGACTTAATTTAATAATTTAATCGAGTAATGTTGAGTTCGCTACGTCTAAAACACAAAATTCCACATTGAAGTTTGATGCATACATATTTAA
>JBCNJP010000011.1:2268452-2351921 GCA_039602395.1 Deinandra increscens subsp. villosa
ACTTCTTGTGATTTACATTTACTGCTGTTTTTCCTTCGATTTTATCGCCGGTAGGTTATCGCTCTTACCTAATTTCAGTTATAGTTTCTTGATAGTGTTATCATTGTGCATCTTTGGATTCAGTCCAGTTTTTGGACTTCTAAGTGTCTGATTTGCTGTTACTTCTAAGTAGCTACATTAATGTACATTTTGAATATTGAATGAACCATGTTTAATAATCAATTCTCAAACTGGGCTCTAATGTTGTTAAGAGTGTTTCAGTTTTGCTATGTGTTTCTTTAGTCCCATTTTGGTTTTCTGTGTTTTCTTGCGCGTTACTATTTTGCCATTTTACATTCTTCATTGTTCTACTTCATGTTAATTTTGTTTCATTCTACTGTAATTTGTCTCTTGATGCTTGAATTTTAATTGTTTTGTAGTTTGTAATGTTTTAGGTCTTTGTTGTTTTTTTCTTGCAGACATTTGTTTCTTTTTATGCTAATTTGTAATTCTCAGACCTGGGCTAATTCTCTTTGTTTTTTTGGGGATTTTGCGAGGCTGTTTGTTGGGTTTTTTTTGAACAGCTTTACTCAGTCTTGCTTTTGTTCTTATGTATTTGGTAATTTGGTTCATGTGTGCACATGGTTACGGCATTTTGGTTTCGGTGCTCTGATTTGTTCTTATTTTTTGTGGTGCAGGTTTGGAAATCAAACTGTCTTCGATGTTGTATCTGATCTAAGGTTAGCCCCTTATATTAAATGTTCTTTATTAGTTAATTTCTTGCTATATTTCGTGATTGTCTATGTTTGATCTCGAAGGAATAGGTTCAAATCACTTACAGTAACCTGAAAGGAATGTGTTATGTGTTTGTTGTTGTATGTGATTTAAGGTGGGTATGATATCTTTATATTTTACAAACAAACAGTGACAAACATAATGATTAAATAGGCACAACAACACATAGTTAGTTTAAATTATTGTTAGATCTGATTTATGAGAGCTCAAAATAATTAAAAAAAATAAACTTAATCTTAAATAACAGATTTATTAAGCTTATTTTTCTTAGTTACAACTGCCAACGTTAACAAGAAAAGTGACAAGCTAATTGCTTTTGTTGGTTAGAAAAATAACAAATATGCCTGTTTTAGGGATCTGCTTTTGATCGGATGGATATTTTCCTTGCTCATTTGATGTTTTTTTGCCAGTATCTTTCAGTGCTTTTAGTTGTTTTAAGAATCATTGTTGTACCTAAAACCAGTTATAACATTAGTATCGTAACTAATGTTAGCAGTGGGAGTAATGAACTGCTATATCTGTTTATGCTGGTTGATGGTAACAGAAACAGAGCCATATGTTTCTAAACTAATTAAAATGTTATAATTATCTATAATTTATTTACCAAGTCGACAGGGGAACACGTCTGTGTGCGTGCTTACCCTGTTGACTTTTTCTTATATTATATATCGTCTTCAACAGATCTGTTCACTATCGCAGGCCTACTACAGTGGTAAGTATTTGGTATTGCATGTGGGCGACTTGGGTTCGAAATATGGGAACCGGTTTTGGGTTTTTTTTTCCGTCTTATATTTTTTACACCTCCTTATCTTGGTTTGGGGATGACTACCACGTACAACATTACGTGCCTCCTTTACTCAACAACTCCGGCGTTTATGCGTTTGGTATGGGCCGATATATGGTTCCAATTTGTATTATGTTTAGGGCCCAGTTATGTTTCTTTTGGGCTGGGCTTTGTTGCCTAAACCCGTGGCCTGATTAGGTTTTTTTGGTTGTTTGGGTTTCTTGTCTTCCCGTGGTCTGTCTCGGGGTAGGCTTACTTAACCTCCATTTTTGTTTGTGTTTTTTATTATTTTTAATAAATGTTTGCCGGGGTACCGTTCCCCTTTCCCCAAAAAAAAAAACTCCGGCGTTTATCTTCATCTTTCACGCATATCGTTCCATCTCTCCTTCTGATTTCCTCCGCTTGCTAATCGTCTACAGTAAGTTCATCTTCTCAATTTTTTGGGATTTTGATTTCAAAACGGTACTCATCAGCACTCTGCCTTTCACAAGGTGTTCTTGCTTTATTTTTGGCGATTCTTCTTGAACTGTGTACGAATTTGTTATTTTCCTTATAAGCGTTGTTTAAATTTGTCGATTGCATTTCTTGCTTGCCCTAATTTGTACTGTTCCATCATCCATGATTGCGTACAAGTACTAATGGGTCCGGAACTAACATGGCGGAAAGCTTCCTCAAATTTTTTTTTTCATTAGCGATTTGCTTCTTTAAGGTCCAAGCTTAAGGTCGCTTACCGGCCTTAGCTTGCGGGGGGATATTAGACGTAAACTTAGGATTAGATATACATATTTTAGTATTATTGAGGGGTGCAATGTGTATCTTTGTCTATTACATACGTACGTTATTTTGTCAAATAATAGTTATTAAAAGCGAAGTAATCGAATATAATTTACTAATATTTCCATTTAAAATTAATATATTTGTTTTATATTTATATTTTTCAATGTTTTAATTTTTATTGTTTTAATTTTTAATTTTTTTAATTTTTATTTTTTTATTAAATAATTTAATTTATATATTATATTTTCTAATTTAATTTTATCTTTATTACTTTTCGTTATAATTTATTGTTTTATTTTTATTTCTTATTTATTTTATTATTATTTTTCATTTTTTTTATATTTTTATATTTTTATATTTTTTTTCCTATTTTACTATTTATTTTTTTCATAAAATTTTAAGAAGAAATCTAATTGGAAAAAAAAACTTTCATTCCATTCCTTCAAGGAATCGAAAAAAAAACACCCATCCTCTATGGAATGAAAATCTTTAAAATAACAAGGAATCATATTCCTTATGTAATGGTCCATTCCATTCCAATGTGCTACTACCAAACATGTCATTTTTCATTCCATGATTGCGTACATGTACTAATGGGTCCGGAGCTAACATGGCGGAAAGCTTCCTCAATTTTTTTTTTCATTAGCCATGGTCAGTTTGAAATCAACAGAGTGCTTGGTATGGTTTCTCTCCATTGCTCCTCTGACCTATAATTGGTTTCCATATTCTTCAGTTTATTTTGCCTTTACGTTCTGTTGGTTATGGTTTGAGGACAGCCAACATTTTCAGCTTCCATCTAGGATTTTTGGGTATTTTTTTTTGATTTTTTGTTGCTGAGTTTTTTGGGTTTCTTTAGCCTTACGTCTAAACCCACGTGGGTGGTGGTTGCTAAGGAACTAGGGGCAAAGAAACAAGGGTAGACAAGTAGTCATGAACATCTTCACAGCAACAGGAACCAAATATCCATGGTATGTATTATTTAAAACTTATGCTTTGCTCAATATAAGTTCTTCTAACCCTATTCTCTTGCTGTTGGAACCTCCTGGTCATTAAAAATTTCAACTTCTTTTAGGTTTTTATCAAAGATTAAAGATAGTTGATACTGATATCAAGTGTTTGTTACCGTTTAGGTATGACTCATATTTCTTTATCTTCACTTTGTGTATGCTTTCTTTTTTCTTCAATAACTATTATACTGTGATACTGTTTTTTTCCCTGTACATGTGTAGAAAATGTATACTAGATTAATGCACATATTTACAGCTTTCAAGCATTATCCTTGGGGATATATATGGGATGTCCTTTTTTAAGCTATTATGTCAATAATTATATTGGGTTAGGTCTTTCCCGATACTTTTAAGTTTATTAAAATGTAAAGTTGATTTTGGTGTAATAATTTCTATTCATTATTGCTTTATGAGGTATTTGATTTTATGGATAACCTTTTAAAAATTTATTTATATATTGTCACCTATTGTGCGTCATCTTCAACTTAAATTTTACATTATGAGTGCAATACAGATTTATTTGCAAGAGTAATCATAAAACCATCATACCAACTTAAGAGCATTATTGTATATGACATTTTTTTTATAGTTATAAGCTTAGTAATGACCTCATTTTTCTACTACCAAAATAGTGCATATTAGAACATCTGTGATTTTAACTTTCTTACTTTGTGTTCAGATCGGTATGTAAAGAAGATATGTTAATTATTAGATTTGTGGTTTCTTACATTCATATCCTTGGAACATATTCTGTTTTATGCAGGGTATAATTTGCTAGATTGTACCTATTCCATATATATGATATATCCCTAAGGTCAGCAACTTCAATCTCCAATAATCAGGTACACACTAAATGCTAGCTAAAGATTTTCCCCGGGTTAATTTATTTTAATATTTTATAGACAAGGATTTTTTTTTTTTAATAAAGGGCAAAAAGCCCGGCAAAATTTATAAACCCACAAATAATTACATCAATGTCAGAAATAGAAACGTAAACTTGGGACAGACCCCCAAGCTAAGCTTTAGCATAAAACCAACAAAACAAACTAAACTATACAAGCCAAAACAAGTATTCAAATCCCAACTACCAAAATACCATCTAAACCACCCCTCAATCCAACCAGTTTCCCTACTCCTCCTAAAATTCACTTTATGGCAGGTCCGTTCCTCTTCCTCCTTAGCCCACAAATACTTCTCTTTGCTCCACCCCAACCAAACATTGTAATTCAATACTTCAAACCACAAGTCCATGGTCCAAAAGTCAACCGTAATCATGAAAACAATCCAGCCTTCAAAAATTTTCAATCTCCTATACTTATTAAACCACCCAAATAAATGAACTTTAGTGCAGAACCTCCCACAAACCAATCTCCCAAAAGTAATTCCAGCACTCGAATTTCACAATTTCCATTTTCCAGCCCTTGACCCCAAAGTCAACTTATTGACCATAAAGTCAACCTTACTCAAAAACATCACCCAGTTAACAACAGTCTCCCAACTTCTGTTTACTCTATCACAGCAAGCTAAAATATGAAATTCAACCATAATGCCCCAACAGTCAAACCAATGCCCCGACAGTCAAACCAGTTCAAAAATTTGACCAACAAGTCAACTTTGATCAAAATTTCAATTTTTCCAAACATCACAGCCATAATCCTCTCTATCAAAATGCAAACCATTCCAGTAATAACAAGCCAACTATAATTGGAGCTTATGAGAACCCAATGTCTCCATTTTGCATTCTGCATCCTGAATAATTGCTTATGTCTGCAACTTCCAACTCTCCAATTCACCCCAGCCAATTTTTGATCCCTCTCCTCACCTCTCAACCACCTTCTGAACCACTGATGCCTATCACCTCTCAACCACCTTCTGACCCACTCATGCCTATCCCTTATCTCACCAGACCAATTGTCTCTAGTCATCCAATTCCAGTTTTTAACACAAACCTTGCCTATATCAAAACTAAAAACCCATATCCTCCTGGCATAAACTCCCCCATCAGATGGATTAGTTCTACCAAAAGTCATGATTTCCGGCCTGTTCATTCAGAATTAGGTCACTCAAGTTTCAAAATTGTTTTAATTAGGTCACTCAATATTCATTTTTCATCAAAATGAAGGGTTTTTTTCATCCATTTCATAGGTAACCGTGGTGATAGTGATTTTTGTTTCTTTTGCCCCTTTTATTTAAGGCTAACGTCGAGTGATAACATTCTCAAGTTTCAAAATTGTTTTAATTAGGTCACTCAATATTCATTTTTCATCAAAATGAAGGGTTTTTTTTCATCCATTTCATAGGTAACCGTGGTGATAGTGATTTTTGTTTCTTTTGCCCCTTTTATTTAAGGCTAACGTCGAGTGATAACATGGATTTTAACATTTTTAATTTTTTTTAATGTTAAATAAAGTGTTTTTTTATTTTAATTTAATAAATATAATTTAATATATTAAAGAACCCGACCCCAACATCTTGTGCTCCATTTTTTTCTTGACATGAAAAAAATGACATGGCTCGATTTGAACGTTAAGTTATCTAATTGGGACAAAAACTATACGAGTGACCTAATTGGAACACTTTTGAAACTTGGTTACTTTTTGTGAAATTTTCCCCAAAATATCAGACAAATTTTCACACACACAAACCCAATCTTTGTACCATTCCAACTTTTTGTGAAATTTTCCCCAAAATATCAGACAAATTTTCACACACACAAACCCAATCTTTGTACCATTCCAACCAATTTTTATACCAGTCCCATAAGCTCAAAATGCTGTCCTTGTCAATACATAATTGCCACTCCTTTAACCAGAAATAGGCATCAGTGATCCCAGCCCATGATCTATCATCATAATACCAAGAATCATGGCTGCCCAACTCCCTTACCCCAATGTGCCCCCCACCCATGGCCCAAATGGGCAAAGGACTCAATTTTGTAAAAAATAAGAGGCTTGACACAGTGTACAACACAAGGTTTAGGCATTGCAGCAGGGTGCTAAAAATATAAAATTTATGGGTGGAAGTTAATGACCTATGCTGCCCAATGCCATGCATATTGGAATCTCAGACACCGAATCCCCCCAATTAACCTTCACAAATTTATGAACATTAGGTTTTACCAAATTGTGCCCCTCACAGCCATCATCCTTACCATTCCCCTTATTTCACCTGATTCCCTCAGTATGTAACCAAATTTCTCATCAAACTTAGGGTTTGAGATATTAGAATTGATAAATTTGGTCATATACTCCACAAATTTCGGATTAGTGTTTGTTTCATTAACAAAATCAAACATTGCATTCACAATTTGAGATTCCATTACCTTTGCGTCCTCCATGTCATGCTCCTGACCATCCTCATTCGGAGTGCAATTGTTCAGATCCATGCTTACAGATGACTATTCGATCTCTCCCATTGTGCACTGATGAACACCAACACCTTGCTGAATTGCCTCCATAGACATACTAAAACCTTCAATTTGCACCTCCGGTTTTTTATTATTATATTTTTTTATTATTTTATTTTTATTTTTTATTATTTATTTTTTATTTTTTTATTATTTATAGATTTATATATTTTTATTTTTTATTATATTTTATTTTTTTAATTATTTTTATTTATTTATTTATTTTTATTATTTATTTATTTATTTACCATTGAAGGCGCACTTGGCAAGGTAAGTTCATTCCTCTTTATAAAATTGTAGTTGCAGGTTGTGATATTTGATTTGTCCAGTTAATTTTTGTGCAGCTTCTTGCCTACATAGTCATTACTGTCTGTAAGCTGAATTTTATAGGAGACTTATTTAAGTCCAGATGATCATTATCTGTCTGGATGAATGAGGTTATATTTGCTTTCGTTTAACAATTAGAGGTTGCAAAATGAATGGGCACGTTGAGTTGAGTAAAAAACATTTGTTGCAGTTGTTTAATTTTTTTTTTATTCTACAGTGTATGTTTTTTAGCTTAACTTCGTTTTAGTGTTTCTGCTGCTGATGTTAAACCTACACGTTTGTAACATATATGTTTGTAACATATATGTTCATAGAAAACGATTCCGATGCTATATGTAGTGGTTTAAAAAATGATGCAATTAGATGGTAGTAACAGAAGATGATATACCTTTCTCAGATTTATGTGTTATACCTTTCTCAGATTTATGTGTTGTGTTTGTTGTTTATTTGGCTTGCATATAGCCTCCTTTTCTAGGTTTGTTTACTTTGTTGGCTCATTCTTGAAAGCACTCTGCCTCACTCATGCTTCCAAACCTTTATGTTTAATAGCCTGTTGTTGTGTATTGTTATGTATGTTTCAGGTTTGCATTGTTGGTGCTGGCAGTTTTTCGTTGCTGTTGATTGTTTGGTAAGGCTCAAACTTTTAAGAGCCATCCGTGACCTTTCCGTGTAAATTTTTTTTTTCTTTGCATATGGGTCATTGTTATAGTTTATGATGGAACCTAATGGCTTCTTTGCCTGTGAGGATATTGATCAACAAATAAAACATAATAAGCAATTAAGTCCTTTGAATTCAGGTTGGGTCATTGGTGAATTCAGAAAGGGTTAAAAATACTTTTGACTTTAGGATACTGTTCTTACATATAAATTGTAGTCAAATTTATAATAAAACAAATAAATGAAAAAAAGGTTGGCTGCTGCTCATTAAGATAATATAACTAATTTCAATATGCATGATTCAGGTGGAAAGAAATGGACATTGAGAAGATCAAGTCATTACGAGAAAATGGAGCTGGAACCATGATTATTGTACGCATCGTTCATAAATGGAGGCCGAAATTCAAACCCAACGACTTCAGTTATTTTTTATTTGCTGGTAGATGAAGAGGTATGCAATAAAGGTATTACATTTCAACTAAAAGATTTAATTATGGATACAGTTCATGGTTTTTAGTAATCATCATTTGCAATTTGAGTTAGTTATACATAGTTTGAATTCTGCAAATCTGTCCATTTATCAATTTAGGCTTTCTTATTTATCATGGTTTATTTACAACCAAACTGTTAAAATTAGTCACTAACAAATACAGTCAAGAATGGTTAGAAGATGAAATATAGGTGTTGTTATTAACTTTAGTATGAGGAAAGCTAAGGCTATGTTTTAAACTTCCATTACAGGTCATGTGCAGAAATACAATAGTTTAACATTCTCAACATTATATAATCAGTATTTATCATATAGGGTAACGCAGTCCAGGCAATTGTTCGTGGTAGGACAGCAAAAGCTTTACAACCCAATTTGAAGATAAATTCTTGAGGAGTACATTTGCATCAAATACAATGAATATATCAACATTATCAAGCGCCCGATCTATATTGAGATTGGGATGCAGCAAAAATTGAAGAGATTGGTAACAAAAGTGAAATTCCAAATCACTATTTCGAGTTGTGTACCTTCGACAAGTTACATAAGTTCTATGGCGGCTATAAAGTGACAGGTACTATGATTGTGGAAACAAACGACGATAAAAAAACAAAAAGTAATTTTCTGAATCCTCTATACATGCTATAACAGTTAATTAAATTTGCAGACTATGTTGTTCTTCCTTGATCATGTGTCCGCATTTTCCCGCATAGAACGAGAACTGGAGGTGGCAAGAACTCTGCGTGTCATGTAAGGAAACTTTAGACACTCACACCACTAAAAAACACACCTAACGTCTCTTGCGCCTAAAGGTACCTGTGTTGATTTGATTTCATTTGCAGATGGGTTTATTTACATAAGCTAATATGTTACATTTGTACCTCTCAGCCCCGTGTCTGTTCTTTTAAGTTCAAAGGTGTAAATGCAGTGTTTATTTATATTATTACAGCAGCTAACTTAAAAGAAAAAAGTTAAACTCCTGAGATTTTGTCTCTGCTATAGCAACAGCACCAAAAGAATTTCAGGAACACCTAATTATAAAAGACGAGTGAAGGTTGCTTTGTTCCATCTTAGAACAGATTTTGACAAAAATGCCTAAGGGTTGAAACATGCTGTTTTGAATAATGGAGTGTGTTTAGAACTTTAGATGATTACATGGTCTAAAATCTTTTGGGCAACAAATACAAAACTTACCTATATAGTCTTTCATGGTTTATAAATGTTGCTACACTAAGGCACCCAAGATATAAGTTTTTATGTTATGGTTTTACTTCTTTATGATCTCTAATGTTGCCTTTCTGATTTTTGTTCCTTCTTGGTGTGATTGCAGAGTTGCGGGCTGTCTGCTGAGGTACAGGTATTGTTTTATCTTATCTTTGAATTTCATACTTGCCCTATCAAATACATTTGTTTAGGAGTTTATATAAAAGATAAGAAATATTGAATGATAATGCACCAAATAGATAGCATGATTACTACCTGTTATTATATTTAATATATTTACTATTTCTAATTTTGTTTTTTTTGAACAGCAACTATTATAAGCACTAAAACCCCTCCAAAGCACAAGATACCAGCCCCTAAGAGAGCACCGACGCAAAGAAATCAATAGCACGCACCATAGGCAGAATTTATGGGACTGGGCAGACGGATAACAACAACCCAGGCACCACATAGCCCACCACAGATCCAAGACAGCAACATGAAATACACATACGACACCTACCCGCATCACAGCAGCAGAAGAAAACTTTAAAGAAAAATACCCCAACCAAGCGACAAATTAATTCGCCAAACAGCATCACAGGAAAACAATATCACAGGTAGAACCCGATCCTCAAGAAAACGATTTTCACTACCAATTAGAATCTCTAGAGACCCAATATGAACACCCTCGAACACGGAAGCAGCATCACAGCAGCCCTAAGGAAAACAACTAGACGGGCACACAACCTTACCAAATCACGCCACGAGGTACACCAAAGGAAATGACCACATGCCCAACCCGAATTTTTGGACGCACCCCTAGGATAACCCCAGCCATGCAGGCACATGAAAGAAATAACACACACGACACGAAATGAAACACCCATCACGAAAAGATGTACCGGAAATCGTCTATCAATGGAGACCCAGTCCACCACCCAAGACCCAAGTAACCCAAACAAAATACACACACACACACCGAAACACACGCCACCATAGACGATCCGACACGCACCAAAAACACACGCACACCGAATGGCGGATCCCAAAGCCTCCCACCCAAGTGAAATCACAACTAAGGCCCTCACAAGAAGGACTCCATGAGGCTCGCAAACAACAACATAAGACTCGCGAACGGAGCATCCAAAACCAACTCGAACCGGACAGTGGCGGCAGCAACCCCGGCCACGAACACAACAACCCAGCTCAAAGACATACATAAGCCGCCCAGGCCGGAAATCATGACCACTAAACAAGCACCTTAGCCCCATCACCACCTTAGCCCCCCCCCCCCCCCCCCCCCCCCGACGCGCCAAATGCACCCACCAGGATAATATGATCCAACCAACACCAACCCACAACCATCATTCCCAACCCAAGCCAACAACACAAGCATGAGCTACATCCCCCACACCAAGCATCTAGGAAAAAGAACAGCCTTCGTGTGAGTAGCACCCCTCCACTTAGCGAACCACCAAACGACGCCATACCAATACCCACACCCACCTTTTTGAACTTGTAAAAACTACCACACTGCAGAGCAACCCTCCATCACCACCCCAGCAACCTACCACACCAGACTTCACTAGAACAGGCACCCCCTACAATCCGCAAACCGCCCGATATACATCCATTCCACCGCATCCGCACAACCACCCAGACCCTTGACACAAACCAATGCCAAAGGCCTTTATCACACACTTCACCTTTTCCAACATTTCCATCAAATATACCTATAGCCATCTCGATTCCCTTTTTCTCCCTTTTTTTTTCTTTTTTCTTTCTATTTTTTTTCTTTTTTCCTTTTTTTTTCTCTTTTTTTTCTTTTTCTTTTCTTTCTTTCTTTTTTTTTCCTTCATTTTTTTCCGAACCCAACGCAAGATCCAAACACCAAAGTACACCATAACAGCAACACCCACACCCCTTAAGCACCCAACCCATAATCCAAGACCAACAACCCGGCCCCGACCATCACGATACTTCGATAACAACGCACCCACACAGGCCACCCGACCTCCCCCAACCAAATACCACAATGACGCACACACACAAACCACCAGACAACCATCTGACCCTTACCTATCAAACAATCCTAAAACCACGCCCCTACCCGAAACCCACCCACCCCCATCCACACCCAATGAACACCAACCACTAACATAGGAAGTCATAGACAAGGATAGTACCCCCTTCCGCTTTATTTCTTTTTTTTCTATTTCTTTTTTTTAATCTTTTTTCCTTTTTTTTTCTCTTTTTTTCCTTTTTTCTTTTCTTTCTTTCTTTTTTCCCAACCAAATACCATGAATGTACCTTTAAGAAAAAGCAAATTGTGTCTCATGAATAACCGAGCCAATTACTAATCTGAGACGGTTAGCCAACACCTTGGCGATGACTTTGTACACCGCCCTAATCAAACTAATCGGTCTATAATCATCCACATCTATTGGGTCTTTCACCTTTGGAATTAATAATATAAAACTAGGATTGCATCCTTGGGTGATGATTCCACTTGAATGAAACCTATCCAACACCTTCTTGAACTCATGAGAGAAAATATCCCAATACCTTTTAAAAAACCAAACGAAAAACCATCTGGCCCCGGACTCTTCTCATTCCCACAATCCCACATAACATTCTTGATCTCTTGAACAAAAAACGGTGCAACCAACGCCGCCGTCTGAGACCTATCTAACCCCCCCCCCCCCACCCATTTTAGGCCTATTCTCCAGGGGCTCCAAAAAACTATTCTGCAAATGCTTAACTATTTCCCCCTTTACAATTTCCGGATTCGTCTCCCATTGACGGCCAACCTTTAGCCCCCAGATTCCATTGTTTGCTAGTCTACCATTAACAATACCATGAAAAAACCTCGAGTTCTCATCACCCTCCACAGACCACTTCACTTTGGCTTTCTGTCTCAAGTCAGAGTTTCTATTTTTTATAATTTCCCCAAGTTGTTTCCTCCACTCCACCTAATCCTTCAACTCCATCTGATTCAATTGTCTACCTTCCGCACTCTCCTCAAGCCTACAAATTTTCGCCGTAATCTCCTCCATAAAACCATCCTCCCTCTTCTTAGTTTCCACCCACCATCCCCTAAGTTCTTTCTTGATTTCCTTAAGCTTATTGAACAAATTTTTGTCCGGCCGTCCATCCCCAGGGGCTAATGCAAAAGCCACTCTCACCACCCCATCAAAACCCTCTCTCCCAAACCACGAGCTAAAAATCTTAAAAGGAATCGGCCCATAGTTCCCCATTGACAACACAGATAACACTAAAGGGCAATGGTCTGAGTGAATCCTAGGAAAAGCAGTCACCGAAGCATCAGGCCACCTACTTCGGAAATTCCTACAAAACATCACTCGGTCTATTTTACTTAACTTATCCCTCTTACTCGACATGTATGTTAATTGATGCCCCCCTAACTTTTGGATCCACAAGCTCCATCTCATTGATAAAACCGTTAAAATCCCTAGCCTCTATTCTACGGAATCCCGAGTTCCTTCTTTCCGATTTCGATCTTACCGCATTGAAATCTCCAAGCACCACCCGCAATCTCACCCTCTGATTTTTTATAGCTACAATTCCATTCCACACCTTTCTTTTCTTTTACGGACATTATCCTTTGGCCCATCCACATTGACTACATATATGTCCTCAACCCACCCCCCCCCCCCCCCTTCACTTTTCCTTTCACAATTAAGAAATTCCTACTCTTTACCACCTCACTTTTCCTAAATACCCCCGGATCCCATATGCTAACCACACCCCCCCCCCCCCCAAACGACCTTCCGCCCCTACCGCCTCAAACTCACACACTGAACTATCCCAAAGCTTATCCACAGGTATTTGACAAATATCTTCCAGCATGGTTTCTTGTATTGCAAAAAACGAAATTTTATGATTTCTTTTAAGATTATTCACCCATATAATTCACCAGTTAATTTCATTCTCCCTCTTCCTCAATAAGAGATTGAACATGGTCCCTTAACCCATCTACCCCAATCGCCACATAGTCCGCCATGTCAACTGTTTTGTTAACCTTCCCTAAATTTATTAGATGACCTAAACTTACCTGGTTTCCCATCCGACGCAAACCTGCCTGATGATGATGCCATACTTCTCAATATAGTTTGGTCATACTTTAATTAGTATAAAATGACATTTGTCCTCACCATAAAATTTTAGATTAAGTCAAAATTTTAATAAATAATTATTCAAATACTAAATTTTCATATAAGGGTTTATTTAGTTTAAACTTTTAATAAGTAATTATCCAATAAATAATTATTCAAATACAAATTTTTATATTAAAGTTAGTAATTATTCAAATACTAAATTTTAATATTAAGGTTAATATTTTATTCAAGATAATATTTTTATCGCATATATATATTGTATTTTATTACATATACTTTAATATTTTAATACAATACTTATATTTTATTGCATAGTTAAATATTATGCATGTAATATAAAATATTTTATTCTATTTAATTTATAATTATTTTTTTACTTTAATTGAGTTTAAATTCAAATTTACCAAGCATTTCATTTTAATATGATAAACAAAATCCTTATTTTCCGTGACTAAATTGTTTTTTTAACTGCAAATACCCGGTTACCCGGGGATCTCACCATGGCAAACGATGTTACCCACGACACGTTACGACCGCAATAAGTAATTATTCAAATACATTTTTTTTATATTAAAGTTAGTAATTATCCAAATACTAAAATTTAATATTAAGGTTAATATTTAATTGAATATAATGTTTTTATTGCATACATAATATATTTTATTAAAATAATATATTTTATTGCATATACTTTAATACTTTAATATAATACTTATAATACTTTATTCATAATAATATTTTAATTTTAATAATTAAATATTATGCATGTAATATAAAATATTTTATTATATTTAATTGTATAATTGTTTTTTTTACTTTAATTGAGTTTAAATTAAAATTTACCAAGTATTTCATTTCAATATAATAAACAAAAGCCTTGTTTTCCATGACTATTTTTTTTTACTGCAAAAATCTGGTTACCCAGGGGTTTCATCATGGCAAACGATTTTACCCACGACACGTTACGATCGCAGTCCGTACGAGTAACCAAGATCCTCTGTGTTGCACATCCATTCTAGAGGAAACTCACCGCCTAAATGCCCACTGTGGTAAAACCTCTAACCCACCTATAATTACTAAGAAATTTTTATATAGATATAAACATACATAATTGTCATAAATTATGATTTAATTTATCGTTTTTTTAAGTCAGCTGTGTAACACGCGGGGATAAAAAAATTAATTATATATATGCTAAAGTTTTGTAAAATGATATTTAATAATTTTTATACATTTATCTTGTATTTAATAGGTATTTTTGAGCATAAAAATGTAAACCGACATGTAAACCTACTTTGAAAACTATGCGCGTACCGACACGTACGGTCTTAACATAAACTTTTTACATAAAATTCAGATCCGAGAATTTTGGACAGTTTATTTACCTAAAAGTATTATAAAATAATAATAATAAGATTTCATAAGCAAACGAGATTTAAATCGGGCATTTGGATGTAAACATATGTGTTTTGGGTTCTGTTAGCTCAACAAACATAAACTCATTGTTTTAATGTTTTTGTTTAAATATTTTAGACTCAATAACTTATAAGCAAAGTCTCGTTAGTATAAATATGATTGTGGATTAACAAAAGTGCTTTGGTCCAAAACTCGGCTTATTAGGCTTAACCAGCCCAACAGCCCTTTTCGTTTGCAATAAGGTTCTGAGGCTCAAACCCGATTTCTATTTATATTGTCTAACTTATATATGATATGAATTCGAAATGAAATAGTTAATAAATTAAAACACAATAAAAGTGTTAATTACTAATTTATGGTTTATATATATATTTTTATCGATGAGTAGTTTTGAGAGATAGAAGTATTTACATATGTGTAGGATACATGATAGTCTTGAGATTGATGTCTACAAAATGAATTTTTCTCAAATTCTAACATAAAAATAGAGTGTTTAAAGCATAAGAATAGAGATATAAATGAAAATAATTAATTTTATGTTTTTTAATAATTATATATATATATATATATATATATATATATATATATATATATATATATATATATGTTCATTGTAGACACCCCCATAAGTGTAGACAGGTAGACACATTTTTTCACCATTAGATCTCTTGATCTAATGGTTGTGATTAATCTTTTTTTTTCTTTTTTACACTTTTCAAACAATTTCACATGTGAAAAAGAGCTATTTCACATGCGAAAGTGTTTACAAAATTGTTTTTTTCACATGCGAAATTGTTTGAAAAGTGTAAAAAATAAAAAAAGAAAAAAAAAGAAATTAATCACAACCATTAGATCAAGAGATCTAATGGTGAAAAAGAGTGTCTACCTGTCTACAATGAACTTTTCACTATATATATATATAAAGATGATCATTTGAGAACCAATTGGTTTTGAGAACTTTTAAAAACCATTATGAGTCACAAGTTATATATAAGGAAACCCCCCCCCCCCCCCCCCCCATGAATTTGAATGCTTTCCCCCTGAAAATTAATGGGTCAGAATGGTTCTCAAAAGTTTTCAAAAATAAAAGTTCTCATTTGAACCTAACACTATATATATATATATACATGCTAAACTTCTGTAAATTGATTTTTAATATTTTTTATACATTTATCTTGTATTTAATAGGTATTTTTGAGCATAAACATGTAAACCGACACATAAACCGTTGAAGTTGTATAAAAACTCAAATTCTAACACTCCCAATCCGTAATATTTTTAAACGTTCCAGTAATGCTTTTAGGACATAATTATGATAGGAAAAAGATAAAAGTAATTATTTAAAAAGAAATATTACACTACTTTGAAAATTATGCGCATACCGACAAGTACGGGCTTAAAATAACCTTTTTATATAAAATTCAGATCCGAGAATTTTGGACAGTTTATATACTTTAAGGTATTATAAAAATAATAATAATAAGATTTCATAAGCAAACAAGATTTAAATCGGGCATTTGGATGTACAAATACGCGTTTTGGGCTCCGTTGGCTCAGTAAACCTGAACTCAATGTTCTAATGTTTTAGTTTAAATATTTTAGACTCAATAACTTATAAGTCTCATTAGTATAAATATGATTGTGGATTAACAAAAGTGCTTTGGTTCAAAACTCGGCTTATTAGGCTTAACCGGCCCAACAACCCTTTTCGTTTGCAATAATGGTTCTGAGGCTCAAACCCGATTTCTTTGTATATTGTCTAAACTTAAATTTGATATGAATTCGAAATGAAATACTTAGTAAATAAAACACAATAAAAGTGTTAATTACTAATTTATGGTATATATATACTTATATATATATATATATATATATATATTTATATTTATCGATGAGTAGTTTTCAGAGATAGAAGTATTTACATATATGTGTAAATAATATACATCATAGTCTTGAGAATGATGTCTACAAAATGGATTTTCTCAAATTCCCACATAAAAATAAGGTGTTTAAAGCATACAAATAGAGATATAAATGAAAATAATTAATTTTATGTTCGTTAATAATTATATATATATGCTAAAGTTCTGTAAAATGATTTGTAATATTTTTTATACATTTATCTTGTATTTAATAGGTAATTTTGAGCATAAAAATGTATACCGACACGTAAACCGTTGAAGTTGTATAAAAACTCAAATTCTAACATTCCCGATCCGAAATATTTTAAATGTTCCAGTAATGCTTTTAGGACATAATTATGATAGAAAAAAGATCAAAGTACTTTTTTTAAAAGAAATATTGCACTACTTTGAAAACTATGCGCGTACCGACACGTACGGATTAAAAATAAACTTTTTATATAAAATTCAGATCTGAGAATTTTGGACAGTTTACATACTTAAAAGTATTATAAAAATAATAATAATAAGATTTCTCAAGCAAACGGGATTTAAATCGGGCATTTGCGCGTTTTAGGCTTCGTTAGCCCAGCAAACCTAAACTCAGTGTTTTAATGTTTTAGCTTAAATATTTTAGACTCAATAACTTATAAGTCTCATTAGTATAGATATGATTTTGGATTAACAAAAGTGTTTTGTTTCAAAACTCGGCTTATTGAGCTTAACCGGCCCAACAACCCTTTTCGTTTACAATAATGGTTATGAGGCTCAAACCCCGATTTCTATGTATATTGTGTAAACTTATATATGATATATGAATTCGAAATGAAATACTTAATAAATAAAACACAATAAAAGTGTTAATCAATAATTTATGGTATATATATGTTTTACGATGAGTAGTTTTCAGAGATAGAAGTATTTACATATATGTTTAAATAATATACATGATATTCTTGAGTTTGTAAATATACCAGGAGGTACTCAAGTGGTCGCATATGTGTGACGTAAGTACCTTGAGATTGATTTCTACAAAATAGATTTTTCTCTCAAAGTTTTAGAAATCTAACAAACTTGCAGGTGACGGTTTCTCTGGAACAAAGAAAATTTAAAGGGAAAATAATGGTAATTTTTTTGCTTCCTTTTTGCTTTTTTGTAGGTGTTATGTAGATTTTTTGCTTTCATTTATATAATTTTTATTTAATTTTTAAATATGATTAAAAAAATAGTTATTATTATATATAAAACTATGATAAAATAAGCAAATAATATGTTTTATTTTCTATATAAAAAAGTATAATTCTAAATATATACAAATTTAATTATAAAAATATATAAAATAATAATAATTAATAATAAACGAGCCGAGCCCAATAGCGAAACTCTAAGGAAAACGTAAATCTATCAAGATTGCTGAACTTTAAATGGGTTCTATGATTGATCTCAACCTCTTCCTTGACCCCCCCCCCCCCCCCACCACCAACACCACCATAACCGTCGTCGCCACCAGATCTGATGGTTTAACCTTAGACGGAAAATAACGCCGCCGCCACCTCATCGGGTGTTTTAATTCTAGGAGTCCGTACGATCCCAGAGACGAACCAACATGCTGACAGTTAGTTTCGTTCCGACAAAACCATACGCCGCCGCCGTAACTCTAGACTGCGAGGTTGTTAGTGGAGCAGCAGACGGAGGCGGGGGCGGAGCGACAACCGCCGAAGATGTGGGAGCGCAGGTGGTTACCGGAGAGGTGATTGGCGGAGGTTTGTTACGTCGGTGGAGGCAGGTGGGCGGTGGAGAAGAGAATAGAGCGGTGGGTTTTTTATCCAAATTAGACCGGATTATATTATCCAAATCAGAGCGGTGGAGATGAGTTTTTATTTTTGTTTTGTAAATTTTTTAATCTTTAGTAAAATTATAAAAAACAGACCCTATATTTAATTAATTTACACAATTAATCCCTCATATGTAAATTGACTTGAAATACCTCTTGACTTAACAGGAAAATTTAACCACGTTAGTCAAAAGGACTCAAATCGCACAAAAATGCAAACCACAGGGTGTCAAATGAAAAATTTTCAACTTTTGGACTCAGGTGGCAAAGAATGGCAAACCACAGGGATACAAACCGTAATTAACTCTAGAATTTAATTACAATTCAACCTAAGCTACTAACAAATCAGTGTACAATTAGCTTTTCGTATGTGTTGATGATCTGCATCTCCATTTTTTATCCTCTTTGTTGCGTCAAGTTCAATATGTCTTCAATTTGTTCCAATAACCCGAGCTCTATCCGTTAAGGTTAGACGTTTTCCGTTAACTGTTATTCTATTCCGCCAGTAACAACTCCTTCCTATTACGTGTGTCGTTTATGACTTTGATTTTGGGGACTAATCTGGAGTTGGTGTAGTCAACGATAAACCACTCGTGTAGGGTCGGTACAGTCGAGTTTGAGAGACGAAATATGTAAATTATTTTTTTCTTAAATAAATATGTAATTAATAATATTAGATGGGGAAAGCATGTAAATATTAATAAGGGAATAATAGTCATTTAATAGGTTATTTTAAATGAATTTGGTACATATGTAATATATGGTTTAGGAATGAGATATATGTAATTAAAGTTTAGGCTTAAGTAAATATGTAATAAAATAACTTATTAGGGGATATATGTAAATGCCCCTATAATAAAAGATTTATTTTTAGAACCGTGTAATTGGACTCAGCGGTGTTGCCTCTTTATATATCCATTTCAAATTTCAGAGGAAACTCAATTATTTTTGGGAAAACCTCTGTCTCCAGCTCGAGAAATATTTTTGCTCACATCCGGCTAAGGTCTCAAGTCCCGTCAAATATCATTGAGCTATGAGCTCGTTGGTATATAACAAAAGATATAAAAGAGAAGTTGTATTTTATTATTTTAGAGTAAACTTCTCTTTTCATCCATGAGGTTTAGTCCAATTACCATTTTAGTCCAAACTTTTTAAAAAATCAATTTTAGTGCTTGACATTTTATTTTAGTGCTTGACATTTTATTTTAATTTCAGTTCCAGTCCAAACACTAACCTCATCTATTAAAAAGTTTGGACTAACCGGTTTCGGTTTGCAACGGACCGGTAACCGAGAAACTAGTGAAAAAAACTGGTTTCAACATTAAATATTATTTTTTCACAAATAAATTAAAATCGGTAAAACCCAACTAAATACATTTTTATTTGTCAAATTATGTCAATAAAAACTTTCACATTTTTAACTTGCAAAACGACATTTTATATAACAGTTCATATTCGATTACAGATGTCGTAATGCGTTTTCATTAGCACGTGCACGTCGTAGTCCAGACCTTCAACAACACCATCCGTCGAGTGGTTGGTATATATCTTGAAACCGTGAAAAAACCGGTGTTAGTCTCGCCCATTTCTTCTTTATCTCACCCAATGTTCGAGTTGTTGAGTTGCGATCATCAAACCCCATCTCCAGGTTATATGTTATATCATTTAACCGATCGTTATCAAACATCTTTTTTACTTGGTACAAGTAAGCATCACTTTCTTGTCTGTTGGGATCATGAACCCCCAATTCCTCCGTAACTTTACACATATAGTAACGACCAACTCTTCATTCTCACCTACGCTCCACAGAGTAAAATTACGTGACCCTAAAATTATTCAAAATACACTTATATTAAATTATTAATACAAATCTACAAACAACAAAACGTGAACAACATTTAATTATTAATACGAACAACAAAACGTCAACAACAATTAATTAATAATACGAACAACAAAAGGTCAACAACACTCAAAACTTAAAACGGTCAACTCCTTGCACACATGCGGTTATGCATAAGCATTGTGCTTGTGGAAACGCCTTTAAATATAAAACCACATTTTTTACATCGTTGTTTATTACTACCATCCGTCATCTCACACAAATCATAATCATTCCAAACCCTGTGTGCCCTTGTTGTTGGAATGATCCTCACGACCCGCGGTTCTTGGTGTTGTTGTGGGTTAACCACAACGTTATCGTTGTTGTTATTGTCTGTCATCGTGATCCTAACTTGAGTGTTTTTTAAAGTTTTTAGAGTGTTTAATGGTGTAGAGAGGTTGTGTGATATACCAAACACCTCCACTACCTAATTATATATTTTTTTTCAAGGGGTGTAAAATGGTAAAATCAAACTCCCAACGTTAGAGAACGGCTATATACTCGTTATAAAAAAGGTAAAAAAGATGTTACGACAGAAGACACGACCAAAGCTTTAACTAGGTTGGGTGGAACAACTTTTATTCAATATATAGAATCCTAGATAATAAAAATTCAAAGATGGAGCACTGTTTACTGCAACGAGCCGTTTTATAATTAATAGGAAATTAATGGGTGTTAAGTTATAACATCCTCAGTTTCATGCAGACAAAAGTACAAAACACCCTTCATCATGGCTTCCAAACCGTTCTCTCAACTCACTTCTCCTTCCCCAATCTTCAACCGCCGCTCCAAAACCACATCTTTCTCCTCATTCAATCGATCTTCACTTCCAACTGCCTCCAGATCCTCTTTCTTATCAACTCAACTGAAGACCAATCAAAGCAGTTTCATAGCCAACTGTTCTTCTACTGGGAGTGATAACGAAACCCCAATCGAACTCCGTATGCCAGTTTCGTTTGTTATACTTTTTAAACTTCAAATATCCTGCTTTTGATTTCATAAGTTTCTTTTTACCTTTTTAGGGTTCCCTGCGTTTCCAACGGTGATTGATATCAATCATATTCGTGAAATCTTGCCACATAGGTTTGTGATTTTTTCTTTCTGTTAACAATTTGAATAGTTCTTGATTTTTTTTTGTGATAAATATATATCTTACTCATAATAAAGCGTTAAAATTGTTGGCACATGTCTCATTTATAAAGGTTTCACATCATCAACCCCACATATCAAACTCACAATCAATTATCAATTATGTAAATAATCAATTAAGATTAATTACCATTTTTATCGAAACTAAAATTTCATTTTAAAATTTTGATAAAATTGATTAATTACTCAATAGTTTTAGTCTTTTACGGAAAATAATCAACAACTTGTCAAACATTATAATTTTTAATTGCATTAAATTATTATTTAATATATTATAAGAATTTTATATCAATCATAATTTTTAGATTTCTTGATCATTATCTTTTTCTTTTGTATTTATCTAATATTTCAATTTATATATATATATATATATATAGGGTAAGGATCTTGCGAAAATACATTTTATTGCGAAAACGTGAAAACCAATATTAAAACCTACATAATTTTTTCATACGTTAACGTTTTTTCATAAAATTCACACCAAAAGTCTTAGAATTATGTTATCTTTAATTCTGGAAAAATTTAGAAAAGAATTAACGTTTCGTATTTTTTCGTGTGATGCACATGTGCATCATTATCATTAGTACTGCATAAAGACGAATTATCATGCGAAAAAACACTCCTTATGTCAAAAAATTGTAAAAAAACACTAAAACATTTATGGTACTAATGATAATGCTACATATACACATGTGCAATATAGAATAGAAAAACTATAAAATATTATTTATTTCTTTAGATCTAAAGATAATACAACTATAAGATTTAGGGTGCAATTTCTTTTAAAAATATTAATGTATACCACATGTATGAGTTTTTTTTTTTTTTTTTTTTGTGATGTTCATTAGAAAAAGTACGATAAAATAACAGATTATAAGATATACGATGCGACTTAGAAAAAAACATATATTAACATATGCTAAAATTATGAGTTTTTTTTTTGTGCTGCACAATGCATCACACGTTAATTTTTTAAAATTTTTTTCTAGATTTGAAGATAACATAATTTTAAGACTTTTGGTGCGAATTTTTTATAAAACTATTAACGTATGAAGAAGTTATAGAGGTTTTAATATGTGTTTTCACATTTTCGCAATATATATGTGTTTTCGCATGATCCTAATCCTTCATATATATATATATGTGTGTGTGTGTGTATATATATATATAT
Organism: Deinandra increscens subsp. villosa; assembly: GCA_039602395.1. Taxonomy (NCBI): domain Eukaryota; kingdom Viridiplantae; phylum Streptophyta; class Magnoliopsida; order Asterales; family Asteraceae; genus Deinandra; species Deinandra increscens. The sequence continues at coordinate 2,291,370 of JBCNJP010000011.1, forward strand.
ATATATAAATTGAAATATTAGATAAATACAAAAGAAAAAGATAATGATCAAGAAATTTAAAAATTATGATTGATATAAAATTCTTATAATATATTAAATAATAATTTAATATATATATATATATATATATATATTCAACCCGTGTTATACACGTGTTACTAACCTAGTACACACATATATATCCTAATAAAAAAATAGGGGAAGGATTGTGTAAAAATCACTTTTTTATGAATACTAGAAACTAATACTAAAACGTTTATTCCTGCACATGTGCACTATTAAAAAAAAACTTAATAGTGCACATGTGCAGTAAAAAAAAAGACTTCATACGTGTCGTATACATTAATATTTTAAAAATGAATTTACACCATAAATCTTATAATCGTGTTATCTTAAACTCTCAAAAAATATTTAACGTTTTATAATTTTGTTAATTCTATACTACACATGTGCACTATAACTGTTAGTTATAGTGCATATGTAACATTATCATTAATACCGTAAAGGTTTTAGTGTTTTTTTTTTAAATATTTTTAACAAAATTAATGTTTTTCTCATGATAATTCCCCTTTGTGCAATGCTAATGAAAAGGTGCACATGTGAAGTATAATTAATAGTTATAATGCACATTGCATTATTTAAAAAAATCACGAAATGTCAGTTGTCTAATTTTTTTTCTAGAATTAAAAACTCTAGAATCGTAAGATTTTTGGTACAATTTTTATAAAAAAAAAGACGTTAATGTATGAAGAAGTTATAAATGTTTTAGTATTAGTTTTTAGGTTTTCATAAAAATTGAGTTTTTGTAGGATCCTTACCCTTAAAAAATAATAACTATATATGATGTCCAAAAATTTACAAGGAAATAGAAGGCAAATGCGCTGCTACCCCTTTTTGTATAGTAAAAACCAATCGTTTAACAACTACATTCATCGATCTTGGCGTCATAATATTACTATATATGACACGTTGCACCATTCGAAGTAGCTTGATGGCCTCAGGTGCGACAAGGCCAAAAGTATCAAATGCAAAGGGAATAACACGTGTTGGTTGTCAAGACACGTCTTCTCGTGTTTGGCCACTTTGCATGAAGTAGTTTTCGCCCGCTGTTAAAGTTATGCCCCCTAAGCCCACAAGGAAACCCCTGTTAGATCCACACATGCATGTTTCCCCCTAATTTGATGTTTTTGTTGTTGTGATTTTTTAATTGCAATAATTGGTTGCAGGTTTCCATTTCTTTTGGTGGATAGGGTGATTGAGTATAAACCAGGAGTTTCAGCAGTCGGGATCAAGAATGTGACTATTAATGACAATTTCTTTCTTGGCCATTTTCCTGAGAGGCCAATAATGCCTGGTGTTCTCATGGTTGAGGTAACAACTCAATAAATCTTTATGTTAATAGTTAGTTATATACTTATATGTGATAATGCATAAGTTCTCCTGTTTTATCTAGCCAAGTTGTATTATGTGTGTTTCTAGTTGTAATCTTGTAAATTTTGCAAGATATGTGTAACATGTTTTCTTTTGAAATAAATGAATTAGTGTAGGTGATGCATTTTAGTACCATTGATAATGGATGAACCGTTGATCGTTTGTAGATTTCCGTTAGAAGATTGACCTAGTTTCAATCTTTTTGCTTCGGGATTTAGAATGGCTACTTGTTCAAAAGTTGAAATTTCAATGTTTTAGTTTGGAGTCTAGTTAAATTGATTGATCTTGCTAGTTGTATGGAGTTCTAAAGGTTGTTTCTTTGCTATAATTTTTTGAAAATAATATAATTTTGTGAAAGAAGATAACAAGGTTTTGCTTTAGATTAGAATGCAGCTTACAATCATTCAGTTTTTAATGTCGGGGTCATATAACCAAATTCGAGGGATTTTTGCTCCCACTATTGTATATTGCAAATCGCCTCTTCATTTTCACAAGATTGTTGTTTTCGTTCTGTTTATGTATTGGTTCCTTAAATAATTACTTTTTTTTTTAACACAAGTGATGATATGATAATTACGACTTCAAATAGCAAACACTATAAGCAATCTGTTTTTATTATTAAAGTTGATTATCTTATTTAGAAATTTTAATATCACATATAATTTTTAAAATGTACAATTGACTATTTTGGAAGAGGGAATCACATTTAATCACTTTAGCATTATGAATTCATTCTTTTAAGAGGGAATCCCATTTGATCACTATTTTTATGAGGTGAGGAGATCGTAGTGTGTGGAATGATTAGGGGTAGCGGGGACTAATGGGGGTTCGGGGACAGCGCCTCCGAAAATATTTTTTAAGTAATTAACGGGCTTTTGATCATATTTTCAAGGGGCTTTTGATCATATTTTTAGGTAAAAAACCATAAAATTTCTTTCAGGGGTCGCGAAAAACCGAAAACCTATAAAAAATAAAAAAACTTACACGTCGGGGTAAAAGTTCAGGGGCAGCGGGCGCTACCCCTGAGCTCTTACTATGTCCGCCCCTGGGAATGATTGCAAGGTTATACAAGGAGAGATGGTGGTAGCTCAACATCGATCGTTGGTGGTAGATATAGCCGTGAGAAAACTATTGGCTAAGGTAAAGAGGGAAACTAGACCTAGGATTCAATTGTGAAATTTAAAGGACAAAGAGATTATAATGTTTAGAGATAAGGTCATTTGTAGGAGCTAAGCTTGATTGGATGGGGAAGCAAACTGTGGTATGTTATGACAACCACCGTTACGAAGATGGGCTGGATAAGAAATGAAGTTTCTCGGAAAAAAATAGGGGTTGCATGTATCTCAGATAAGATAAGGGATGGTATATTAAGATGATGTGGACATTTGAAGGAAAGAAAAACGATAACTCAATGTAATAACAAGCCCTTATAGTGGAGGGGCAGAAACCCAAACTAACACGGGATGAGCTGATTAGGGAGGATTTAATAGACTTGCATGTCTCTGAAGACATGATTAGAGTAAGGTTATGAGATTTTAGAGGAATGTATAGAGTTGTCTTAGACTTGTATTGGGGCCTTAGCTTTTTCTATACTATTGTTTGCCTTAGCCTTGCCTTTTGCATAGGGTTGGTGCTTTTTTATCATTCTATTTTCTCTTTTATATTTACCTACTATATGGTTGGTTGTTTAATTGTTTACTCGTTTTCAAGTATAGGTTACTCATCACTATATGGTTGTTTTCTCTACTCTCCTTTGCTATATTTTTACTTTATATTAGCTATATCTTTGGAGCTAGGGGTCTTTGTGAGAGTGGTTTCTCTATCTCTTGGGTAGAGATAAGAGATAAGGTTTGCCCCATCACCCTCTATCTAGACTATACCAATAGCTCTATAATGAATGAGATTTCACTTGGTATGTTTGTTTTGATTTTCACAACCCACATTCAAAGACCCCTCTAATGAAATGATACATGCACTTAACCAGAAATTGGAACTTTGAAATGATAAAATGGAATTCGCAAGGACTTTTCTTACATCTGTTTTGAACTTTTGGTACTTTCTCCAACTATACAACGCAGAACACACCAATGAAGCATCCAAGAAGTCTTATTTTCATCCTTTTATGCATATAAACTGACTTTCCCTTGATCAATGTCTAGACTTTTACTCCTTGAAACTCATTATAATGATTCGAAAATTTAATTTGATTATGTTTTCATATCCTTTATATTTCAGGCGATGGGACAAGTTGGTGGTTTGGTAATGCTGCAGCCAGAAATGGGCGGTTCACGTGACAATTTCTTCCTTGCCGGAATTGACAAGGTGAGGTTTAGGAAACCGGTGATTGCCGGGGACACCTTGGTAATGAGAATGACACTAACCAAACATCAAAAACGTTTTGGAATTGCAAAAATGGAGGGAACATCATATGTTAGAGGTGAGGTTATCTGTGAATGTGAGTTCTTGTTGGCTATGGGTAGTAGTGAGTGATCTTTTGAGCAGCATTCATGGTTCCCTAGCTTAAATCTTGCATCTTTTCTCTGTTTTCCTTTTCTTTTTTCAATGTTAAATTAATTATACTACTTTCATAGATAATATGCCAACATCTGATCCATTATCATGTGGCATTTTGTAACATCCCAAAAATTTCACCAAGAATATATACATATATATATATATATAGGGTGAGGTTCATTGTAGACACCCCCATAAGTGTAGACAGGTAGACACCTTATTTCACATGTGAAATTACTTTATTTCACATGTGTTTTCACATGTGAAATTTTCTGAACAATGAGAAAAAGTAATAAAAGAAAAAAGATATTAATCATAACCATTAGATCAAGAGATCTAATGGTGAAAAAATGTGTCTACCTGTCTACACTTATGAGGGTGTCTACAATGAACTTTTCAATATATATATATATATATATATATAGACGTGTTAAGTGTATCTGTTTTATAACCAACATAATAAATACGTATGATATACATGTTTAGATGTGATAATAATATTAATAAATTCATGTTGTAAACAATCAAAGTGTCCACATTTTATAAAGTACGTATTATATATGTGTGTTGAAAATGTACGATTGAAAGTTAATGTGAATGAAAATGGATAAATACGTATTATATATATATATATATATATATATATATATATATATATGTTTATGTGTTTATATTTTTCGTATTACGTATCCCGAGGCTTAGATATCCATGAGGCATTATCCTACATTTGTTTATGGCATAAAATTATAAGTTTAGTAAAGTTGAGGGGTTAATTATGTGCATAACCGAAGCTGGAAGGATCAAACTCGAAAAAATAGGCGCTAGGTGGGCTCGCGGACCACGAGCCTGGACAAGCAACCCTTTGCAGTCTGCGAAGGGTATCTAGTCGCAGTTTTTACACGTTATCACTTTGCAGCCTACGTTTTGCCCTCCTATGTGTCGAATTTGGTTCAAGAGTCATCATACCAGGTCTATACATGATGGCGCATCTTTTGCATATAAATATCAGCCTTATATCGTTTAATTAGATCACCAATTCATGAATTAAGTTCCCAAAAACCCTAAAACGAAGCAGAAACTTCGTCGAAGCAATTGGAGCTGATCAAGAGGTGTTAGGAGCCCATCTTCTGCAGTCGATCATCATTTGGTATGCTTAACAAAATCTCTCTATTAATTTCTGATAATATGCTTGTTATATTAGGTTTCTAGAAATGATAAATAAAATTGATTGGATGAAGCTAAGCCAACTTATTTTCTCAGCTCCTGTTTAGCCGACTTGTATGTTCAGATAGCCGGCGGTAAAAGACTAGCCGTGAAAGGGTTAACGGCGACAAAATTGGGACAGGTGTTCATGCAACTTCAACGAGTGTGGTCAATTTGACCATGATTTTCTCTAAAAATGATTAAAAACAAGGTTAGTAAATAGTAAAAATCCTAAACATATTCGGAATATCACGGTAAGTTGCTTAGCGGACTTGCAATCAACTTCAACGAGTGTGCCACCTTTGCATCCTCATCTTTGAAGGGTGCCGACTTGCCCCCCTCAACTCGAGAAAATTGCCAACAGTTTTTCTCCTTATAGGTTTAAACATGGATTTGGTCTTGAATTTGACAACTCTAATGGACTCTTACATGGATTTAATAATAGTGGTGGTATACACCCGTGCACTCAATGTGTGTCATCTGATCTCGGACGTCCATCCCTAACCGCCTTCTAGAAGATCCATGCGCGCCCACGCGCGGTGCACATGAACACTCCCTATGCAACCCTAAGTATATATACTTAGAGTTGCTCAGGTATCATTTTCATGCTCTCATTCACACTCATTCTTACATAGCACTTTCTTCTCCGATCAATCCGATTACTAATTCTCACGCCGAAGAGCCATAACACTGTCCAATCTCCGGCTTTGTTGAGGTCCTAACGTGTTGTTACTTGTGTAGGTGTTGATTCTAAGCAATCCAGCCCATCATCGTCGATTATATCCATAAGAATAACTGATTTCTATTTGATCTAAGTCCTTTCTCCGGTCCAGTGACGATTTTGAATCAAACAAAAACCTAGATTATTTTTCGTTATTTTGTTCTAAGCTGAATGTTGATACCAATGTTTAGCTTGAAGGGAAATAGTAGAAAATAATATATATATTAATTATTTATATATATATATATATATATATATATATATATATATATATTCAAGCAATGAAATACATTTTTACATTTATCTTTTGATTCGCCTTACTAAGTTTGGATCGTACCAGAACCTCTGGTTGGTCCAATCGTGTACGTTCTCTAGTTGTCACCCTATCATCACATACGGTCAACGTGAACCTCCTATAGTTACACTAAGGAAAGGAATATGAAGATATGAAAACAAAATATGACACGCTTACTAGCTAGTTTTGCCGGTTAGTTAATTAGCATTTGTTATCTATAATGGGACAACCTAATTGCTAATGTGTATCTTACAATCAAAAGGTTAATGAATCATGTTCTTCAAGTGCATGTTCAATATATTTATCCTAAAAATCAAGGAATTGTTAGCTAAGAATTAAAAAAAGTTATCATTTGTTGAAGTTCTATATATAGTTATTCCTTGTCTAATGTAATTTCTTAAATGTTACTGTTTTTAGTAATCATATCTAGTTAGCTGTTAAATTGACCTATGGGTTTTTGACAAACAACCTTGCGAATCCAATTCTAATCTTAAATATGGTGCGCTCTTGTGAATTGTGATTTTCAACATTATGGTTACTTTTGATTGTATTTGTACGTCCGACAAAAAGGTAATAATAGAGTTTTCTTTTTTTTTTTTTTTTTTTTGATTTGTTGAAGATTTTTGGAATCAAGTGAATTTTGAAAAACATTTTGGCCACTCAGACTCCACCCAGACACTAGCGAAGTTTGGGCGAAAAATTTAGGGGGCGAAAAGTCACGGATCCTAATCCCGGAAGACGGTCCTTAATATATATAAAAAAAATTCAAAAATTCAAAAATCGTTGAAATTAGCACTACGGCCGAAAAAAACGGGGGAGAGGGCGGTCGCCCCCGCGGTCTCCACTAAGGTGCGCCACTGCACCCAGAGACTCATAAGTCACAAGTGGATTTAATAAAATCAACCAAAACCTAGTGTTTCAATAAAATCACTTAATTTTTTTTTATCCTACTAGTCACTCACTTTTTATGAGGTGTCTCAATCTTTTTATAACTTCTTTTTCCTTTTTTAAACATTAAATTTTTATAAAATTAAATTAAAGAATAAAACATATATGAATCTTGATTATTATTTTTTAGTTAATTAACTTATGAGAGGTAAGTGTAATATAACTAAAACTACTAGATAACAATTTTCATTATCGCTCAATTTAAGTCAATTGCAAAAAAAAAAAAAAAGAAGAAGAAGAAGAAGAATCACTAAATAGTAGCCAATTGTTTTAAGTGACTTTAATATAACACTTACAAAACTTGAAAACTTAACCCCAAAATATAATTTGTTTATACTTAAAGAACTTGGAATATTTAATTAAAACAAATAAATAAAAGCACCATTCTTTCAGTACAAATTTTATTGAACATCAAATTATCTTCAAAATAAAATATTCTTATCTTATAAATATAAAAATATACTTATATAAAAACATCACCTATCCATAAGATCTTAATCTTTTATTAAGATTTGAAACTTTGACTCTTTAGCCTTACTCAATCTTTCCTTTTTGGAGAAGATGATAATACAAGCAACAACTTAAGTATCCTATATGAAACAACAAGTATAATTATTTGTGCTCCCATTAGCCCATTACCACTTTTTTGCATGAAAACCCATTGTATTTAATTAGTTGACCTACAAACCCTTCTTATCTCTCCTTGACTCCCAGTTTTCACCTCAATGTTACCCATCTTCACCATAGATCTTCCAAACTCAACGTTAAATGTCAATCCAAGTAGTCCCCTAACTCCCAAGAACCGTTGCACGATCGGTCGTGTGGTCCCGTCACTCCATAGCTTCGCATCGGATTCAAGAACGCCCCGTCCATTCCTCAAGTTCGCATAGAAAGAGTTGTCGAAACTAGTAACGCTTCCTGTGTCTAATCCCACACGGGTCGACCCATCCCCGCCATTGGGACATAGTGCCCGAAGCTGGGGAAGGAATGCCGGGTTGATGTCCGGGTCGGGTTGGTTGGTGTTGTTGAAGTTGTATAGTCTATAGCTGAATACTACACAACCACCTGTTCCAATTGTATGTGCACCTAGGAATTGAAACACAAAGTTACAAATAGTTTAGTTGTTTGTTAATTAACAATGTTTTTAGATGTTTTTGTGGGTTTTATGTTATTTTCGCGCTTTAGCTACTTACCGACAAGTGTGACAAGATCTTGGGTGTTAAGACCTTTATCAGCAAACTTTCTGATTTGGACATTGATAGGGTCGTTAAAGCCAGGCAAGTTTACGGTGTTTGATGCTTGTGAAACCAATCCATCTCTACGTCCTAACGGCACTTGCCAACTGATTCCACCGACCTACAACATAGTTAAAAGCAATTAATTATAACTACTATTAAACTTGTGCGTTGTGGCGCGCTAATTTCATCGATCAAAATTTTTACGCAACACCATGCGTTTCAGCGCGGGGAAGGGGGGGGGGGGTGGTGTTTGAAGTAAGACTTGTATTCAATTATGAATACGTGTTTTATGTATATATATATAACTTTAACCACTTATAATAAACGCTTAGATTACTTGTATATTATCACGCGCAACTTCGTTTCAGATGAATTTTGTATTGAAATGTAATATAAACAAGAATATCTTTAAAATTTATTCATGAAAAACATTAAAAAAAAGCAGCTTATGAGAAGGACATGGAGTTGATGAAAAGTTAAAAAAAAAACATTTGTAAAAATATTGGGTTTAGGAGGAGACTTATTGAAACTTCTTAAAAGACCATATTAATGTAACATTTAAAAACCAATTGTACATGATATTGGGTTTAGGAGGAGACTTATTGAAACTTCTAAAAATGCAACCTATAATAACTTGTACATGATATTTCATAACTTTTGCTCTTACAAATTAAAACAAGTTTGTCTTTTATATGTATATATTATAATATAATAATAATAATAATATAACAACCAGGTAAAACACAAACAACATAACAGATTGTTACAAAAAAATTTAATTACCTGGACCACAGCATCACGGGCAGCAAGGGCAACAATATCAGCACAAGAGACCACTCCAGGGCATACGGCTTCGAGTTGAGATTTTGCGGCATCGATAGCCTCATATCCTCTCAACGGGACGTTGGGTGGTGCAGTCTTTTCACTCGATGAGCCGTCTAAGAGTATAGACCCATCACAACCATTGACAAAGCAGTCATGGAAGTGTATTCTTAATATACCGGCTGCAATAGTGCGGTCGGCTCGGACAGCAGACTGAACCGCAGATTGGACTATGGATTCGACCCTTGGACAGGTGGTCCTGTAAAAGCCAACCCGTGTGCCTTGGCCTTGTGCCATTGTGGTAAGGGTGGCTAACAAGAGACACATTAAGGTAACCATTATGTTAAAGAAGGAAATCTTCATAATATTACTACAAAGAATAGAGTATGTTAGTATGTTACTGCTTTCTTTGGTGCAGGGAATGTGCATGAAATGAATTGAAGTAGTTTGAGGGTTTTTATAGTAATTGAGATATATGGGAAGTCAAACCTGCAAGGGTAGAAAGGTCAACAAGGTCCACATGAAGGTGCATATGAAAGAAGGAGAAAGATATATTTTAGAACTTCTTGATAAGTGGGATCCCACTGAGATGAAACAACTAAGATGTGTTTCAATTTTGATTACATGTTACGGTGCGTATTTTGTGCGTGTCTGTTTTGTATAACCTGTAATGCTTCATTACATTTGTGTAAACATCAAAAGGTGAACGGTTTGAAACTAAAGACGAAGAAAACGCTTTAGAGAAACTATTTATAAATAATTACAAAAGCGATTTACAAACCCACGGTGCTTCATTACATTTGTCCAAACATTAAAAAGAGTGAGCGTTTGAAACTAAAATGAAGAAAACGCTTTAGAGAAACAATTTAGAAATAATTAAAAATATGCTTTACAAATTGTTTAAATGCAATTACAAAAAAAACTTGAAAAAAATCATGACATGTTACGTGGCAGACCATGTTGGCCAAACAATTACTATTTAGGGCATGTGGTATACCCATGTGGTGTGGTGGTGGTGTGGTCGCCACGTCAGCGATGGCTGGACCACACTAAAGTATCAGATAAAGGGTGGTATAGTGGTGTGGTTTTCTCATGTGGTGTGGTGTATTATTTAATTAGTTTAACAAAAAAATAAAAATAAATGGCATACCTTGATTGGATGGCGCAAGGCATAGCGCCCGTGGAACCTTGGCGCACAACATACACGCCGGAAAATAGCACAGGAGGGGGGTGGAAGATTGCACCGCCATCTTGGCGTGAAGGAGCACCACGCCACCCATACCGGGTGGCCTTATAACCCGACCATTGTATTTTGTTTTACATTAGTAATAGTAATAGTAATATTACATGACGTTTATAACTTTGATTGATGTGATAAATGATAAAACTAGATGTAATAGCCCGAGCGTTGTCACGAGGATACCACATGTACACAAAACGGTTATCTTGCTAAAGCGCAATATAAAGAAAAACACAAATACAAAAGGCTACAAAAGGACGTTAAACAAAAAGGCTACAAAAAGACGTTAAACAAAAAGGCTCCAGTTTATGGAGCCTTGATTGGGCTCATGCCCGAGTTTTGGTCCGTTTATTTTTTGTAACCCTAATATGGTCTCTATTTGTATTCTCATTGTACTTGTAATTCTCACAATGAGTGAGGCAGTTATCAATAAAAATTCCCTGGTTTCAGCTCGTATACGTAGGTCACATTAACCAAACCATATTAAATCTCACGTGCCTTTTAATTTTCTGCAGTGATTGTTAGTTATTGTGTATGTGAGTGAGTACGAATCCTAACATGTATAGAAGTGTTTGTTACCTAAAAATAGCCTTTTTTTTTTAACAGCAAATCCCCGGTCACCCGGGGTCCCTCAATGCCTGATGGTTCTCCCTTCCACCTAGTAATCTGAAAGTGTGGTAACCCGGCGCCCACGTTCATCCCAGAGAAACCCACCGTCCAAAGGCTCACTGTGGTAAAACCTCTGACCCACCTCTATAATTTATCATCATTCATTTTTTTTATGACAGGTGAGACTCCATATTGGAAAGTAAGAGTATATCCAAGTTTGACATAGCAGTGTAAACACGTTAGCCTTATATTTCAACAATCATAGGTGGAACTTGGATATTAATATTATTAAAATGAGATATCTTAAATTGTTTAGGGCAAAACATCGTTTTATCTATTTTACTATTTAATTTATCTATACATGACAACCTCCAAATTGCACATGGTGGTCAACTTTTTCGCACCAAAAGGACCCCTCGGCGACTTATGTATCACTACAACTAGCCATGCAATGCCAACTTACATTTGTTTTTAAGCTATTCAAATAATGATGTTCATTGAAATCTATGTGGGGTGTCAAATAAGCTGCCAAAATGGTTAAGTAAACCTTATCTTTTGTATATATCAGACATATATGATATTTGGTAAAAATTTATTGATTATTTTTTAAAGTTAAGTGAAACAATTATGAAATTTGACTATTATTTAGAGATTTTTTTGGGTTATAATTTAAGTGACGTCAGTGAAAAATGAAATAAACATCATTATTGTTACATGATTTTTTTTTTTAATTACTACTACTATTTTTTAAAATGTTAAAGTTATAATTATAATACACTAGGAGCTTGGATAAAACACCCCGGCGTTAAAATTATAGTGTTCTTACTTTTAGTCTAATTTTAAAAAATAATCAATTAAAGGGTCTCACTTTTGGTTTTTTTTTTCTTAATTTTGGTCACCTTTAAAAATCCGTCTATATTAATCGTTAAAATGAAGGGCATTTATCTACAAATTAAACTCTAATTCACCAACTTAAAAAGGAAGTCGATTTATCTAAATGTGAATAAAGTTTAATTTGGACATAAATGTCCTTCATTTTAACGATTAATTTGGACGGATATTTAAAGGTGGCCAAAATTGAGAGAAAAACTAAAAGTGAGACCTTTAAATCGATTTTTTATTAAAACTGAACTAAAAGTGAAAAAATTAATAAAACTGAGGGAAAAAAAAAAGAAGTTAACTTCTAAGTTTTGTTTTGCTTGAATTTTGTGTTAAACACAAGAAAGAAAAAGAAAAAAAAGAGAATTTTATTTTTAAAGTTTAATACCATTAAACACACACCATTCCCCCACTTGTTGCCACATTCGTTAGACCATCGTATTTGAGGCCGCCATTTGGGAAACGATACCCATCGCCACAGTCAACCCTCCTACCCATATTATGTTAACTTAGGGCCACTAGGCATACTACTTAGCGTTATTAAAAAAAACCTTAATCAAGTTGCGTTATGAAACTCTAACTTTTTAAAGATTGAAATGATGTGTAACTAGTATGATATAGCTTCTTTGTGATTATTTTAAACATTTACATATTTATCAATTTCTATGTGTTCTGGTCTTATCTTACATAGTGCAACATATGTTAGGGCTTGTGAATTGAAATAATTATGTATGTACGTTTTTATTACATATTGCGTGATATAGAATTACACATGTTATTGGTATTTTTTATTGCGGCGCGCTAAGTATAAGTTTTTTTGTGTGTGTGAAAAGACGACTTTACCCTTTTTATGTAAGAATAAGCGGATTAAATTATATTGAACGACGTGTCACAGCCTGTGCGTTAGACCGGCTGAATAGAGGGAAATCAAGGGTTGTTGGGCCTTCTACCGTAACACCCCCCCCCCCCCCCACCCCCCCCCCCCCACCACCACACACACACGCACACACACACACACACATATATATATATATATATATATATATATATATATATATAGGGTGAGGTTCATTGTAGACACTTTCACATGTGAAATAGTTTTTTTTCACATGTGAAATGCTCTGAACAATTAGAAAAAAGAAAAAAAGGAAAAAATGAAATTATCACAACCACTAGATCAAGAGATCTAATGGTGAAATAGGGTGTCTACATGTCTACACTTATGAGGGTGTCTACAATGAACTTTTCACTATATATATATATATATATATATATATATATATATATATATATATAGGGAGAGGATCATTTGAGAACTAATTGGGTTTGAGAACTAAAAAGAACTAATCTTAGCCACTAGTTTATATATATGGAACCCCCCCCCCCCCCCCCCATGAATTTGAATGCTCCCCCTATAATATTGTTTCACGTTAATTAATTCGAATATCGCTTCACCACGTTAATTTACATTTGAATTAATTTGAATTACCCTATAAATTTAACAAGGTTTTATTTTTATTTACATTTAGTTACTTTAAATGTAAAAATTTATAAGAAACAAGTGATATCTTGTCATGCACAAGATAAGATGAGGGTGGAAACTTACATGGCTATGTAAGCGTGAGTATTTTTTTAGATATTTATATTTTAGCAATAAGAGAAAAAAATGAACCTAAAGAGTGTGAAGCATCCTTACATGCATGTATGTGTGTTGTAATCAATGTGGATGGAAAGTAAGTTTAATGTGACGTTTTGATAATGTACTTTGAACTTAATACTAATGACAGTTGTTAAGAGTCCGCCATGCATTGCCACAAAAGGCTTGAGAGATAGGCAAATAACTTACAATAAATATTAAACGAATGAAATCACATATATAATGCACAAAAAGAAATAACTCAAGAATCAAAGCTTTTAACCGAAACCATCAAACACGTCAGCCGTCAGGCAGCTAAAGAAATAACCCAAGAATCAAAGCTATCAGAACTCAACCAAGCTCTAATACCATGTCAAGAAACAAATGCATTATAAATGTACACACTCACCGGTTTGAATAACAATCAGAAACAAAGACTATGTCAAGAACAACATATCATCTAAATGATTCTACTCAAACCAAAATGATTCCCCCCAAGTTTATCTTCAAGTTTACAAACCAAAAATCTGATTGAGAACTCTCAAGATACAAGCGGACACTCAAGACTATAATTAGTATGTGAACTTTTAGCAATAAATAAAATTCAATCTTTTATTTGCAGGTTAAAAAAAGTAATACAACTTTAATTAGTAGTTTACAGGTTCGATCAATTAACAATTTCTGATTTATGTTGAACCCATATTTTATCAATTGGTTGCGGTACACACTCTGCGGATTTCACCTTGTCCACCTGTTTTCACCCCAATATTACCCATCTTCACCATCGCTCTTCCAAACTCAGCATTGAACCTCGATCCACTTTGTCCTAGAAACCCTTGTACAAACCTTTGTGTCCTCCGGTCACTCCATAGTTTTGCATCAGATTCAATAACTCCACGCCCATTCCTTAAGTTTTCATAATATGAACTGCCAAAACTATTAACGCTACCTGTATCAAGGGCCACACGCCTCAACGCATCACCACCATTAGGGCAAAGGGCTCGGAGCTGTGGTAGGAATGCTGGGTTTATCTCTGGGTCGGGTCCATTGGTATTGTTAAAGTTGTATAACCTATAGCTGAATACGAGACAGGCTGCTGTTCCTATTGTGTGTCCACCTGATAAACAAAAACTCACAATTTAGTTTAAAAATAAGGATGTAGAAATTAATATTTCTAGTAATTATTGTATATCTTTGTTCTACTTACCAACAAGGGTAACAAGATCTTGGATGTTAAGACCTTTATCATTAAACTTCTGGATTTGAACACTAATAGGGTCGTTAAAGGCAGGTAAGTTTGTAGTATCAGATGCTTGTGAAACCAATCCATCTCTACGTCCTAATGGTACTTGCCAACTACGTCCACCCGTCTGCATGAAGTCACAAAACATGATTAATGACCATAATTAAGCATTGTTCTATAAGTTTTTAATGTAGAAACATTGTCAGAGGAAAAGGATAAGAAGTGCACTACTATTCCTACACCACCCGAGAAAGTCAAATGACCGTTTGAATTTTTTAACATTTGACATATCAAACATTGAAAAAGCTATACCGCCATTTCTAGACGGTTGTTAATTACTGCATTTTTAAATGGTCGTTTGTGTTGGTATGTGATTAGATTATGGGTGGTGTGGGGATAGCACGACACGTTAAGAAACAGTGTAATTACCAAGACCACAGAATCACGGGCAGCTAGGGCAACTATATCAGCACACGAGACCACTCCAGGGCACGCGGTTTCGAGTTGGGCCTTTGCAGCATCAATGACTTCAAAGCCTCTCAAAAGGGAGTTTGGCCCTGTTGTCTTCTCAGTTGACGTTCCGTCAATCAATATTGATGCATCACAACCATTGACAAAACAGTCATGGAAGAACATCCTTAGTAAGCCGGGAGCAATAGTGGGGTTTGCTTGGACAGCAGACCGAACCGCTGACTGGACTATGGATTCCACTCTAGGGCAATTGGACCTGTAGAAGCCAACACGAGTGCCTCTACCACCACCTCCGCGATTGCCTTGGCCTAGTGCCGAGGTTATGAGCGCAGCTAGCAGAAGAACCAAGGCAAACAATTTGGTAGGGGATGAAACCTTCATATTAGTAACAAAGAGTAGAAGATGTGATTGTGTGTCAAAGATTTTTCTTTGAGGTTAATTAAGTATTATATGTGTTTAGTGAATGAGATAATGATGTTGTGAAATAGCAAGGAGGGTGGGTATTTATAGTCTCATTGTATATGAAGCAAAGTCAACCATAAATTGATTAAAAAAAACTTATATTCAAACTTCAAACTTTTAAGAACAAGTGGATCACGGACACAGCTGTATATATGGAAACTTTCTATAAAAAAAGCATGCATTAAAGAAATACACTTGTTTTTGATTGAACAGAAAACGTCAAACCGTGTATATGCGATATTATTTTTTTAATAAAAAGAATGATCAATACGCGGGGTAATTAATTAAGCATGCATGAATCTAACGTACGTGACATACTGACATGGACAAACTAATGATCTTTCATATCTTAAATTGCTAAATTAAAGTATTAATCATTAATTAACCGACAACAATGCTTTTATAAGTGCATTTCAAATTAATATTCTATATTGAAAGGTATACGCGTTAATTAATTTTATGAACAATATAATGACTAAACTAGACTTTGAGGTTAAAGGCCTTTATTCAATAGAAATCTCAATGTACACAAACAAAATGAAATACTTATCAAGTTTAATGGCATATCAAAGTGTTATTAAATTAGTAGCATAAAAACTAAATGCTATAAAAATGTGTCACCTTTAAACATTTAAAGTATAACCAATGATTTCTAGCCCAATTAGTTGATTAGGGTTATATGAGAAAATTGGTTTTCGTTTAGGAGCTTCAAATGGAAGATTATTGTGTGGAACTATTAAAAAAATCAAATTAGGTTGTAGTTTTACGGTTTGAAAATGGGTTATTGGTAATTAGGATTTGCGGTAAGATTATTGGACTTTATAATGAGTAATGTATATGGGTATTAATTTAGTTAGTTTTAGTTTTAGAAAAGTTCTATTATAAAATAGTTCATAAAAGGTTTATATTTACAAAATATTAATTTTAGAAGTGGAAATCATTTTGTAAAGGTCGGTGTCGTCATTAAAATTTTATGAGAATCGCTGACAATATTTATTGGGTGTCGATCAAGAGTAGATCGTGTATATAACAATATAAAAAAATTTATGGGACCGGCCAACCCCTATCAGATGGCAACAGGTACGCCTAGGGATCACGGATACAACTATATGCTATATTTAGAAGTACACCTTAAAAAAGTAGTACAATTTATATGCATATTTTGTTTAACGGCGGCTTGGATTACTGACGGGGGCTGAAGGACCTCCTACCCGATCATCTCCAACTCCAACTAGTGGTAACTGTCAAATTTCAGAGTTCAACATTGATGATACCCAAAAAATATCCATTACAAACTGAAAACACACATTTTAACACTTGCAACAGATCTAAATAACTCTCAAGAAACAGAAGAACTATCAAGACAAATGAACTCTACGATCTATCGGGTTAATTCTTTATTCTCCAATACTCTATGCAAGAAATGAACCCTAGATCAAAGAACGTGAGCAAGAATTGAGATGAATCGAGACATATGTGAATGCTCAAGCAGGTTTTGAATACTGCTAGGGTTCCTTAAGTAATAACCAAGTGCAACCATATATAATCCGGTTCTTGACCCATGACCTGCGAGATAACAAGCGGCAACACCAGAGCCCAACTACTTAAAGCCCATGTCTGCTAAGCCCATTCCTCACCATGTTAAGGATTCAAAAAAGAAATATATTTTAAAAGACTAATATCAAGGAACCAAGGTTTGAATTAATAATGAAAATGAATTCTTAATTTTTAACAGTAACTGGCACATCCCAAATAAGAAGCTCGTATATCAGCTCTGCACTTAACTGGTCACCATTCATGAGAAAACTGATCACTGTCAGAAAAACCCTTAAGAAGATCGAGCCCATAACCTCTCGGTCACAAGTCCTATCCACCTCTCTATAATCACTTTTATATGGATATTTTCTCTTAAAATTGCATGGATGGACCAAGTAGCACATTATTAATTAGAAAGTTAACTTTCACTTTCCAAAATAAGCCAAGTCAAAGAGGAACACACCAAACAATTAAAAATAATTAATGTTTAATTGGTATGGTACATGATTTATAAGTAGAACAGGAATGAGTCCATAGTATCGTTGATATCAAGAACTGGATTTCACACCATAATTCGTGTTATTACAGACTCTAATATATATACATAGAGAGGGGTTGTAATTCATCAAAATGAATTGTTGCTTCTTTCTAACCTAAAAGACGCACCGTTTAAACAAGAATAACATATTACATAACGAACCTAAGCTGGCTTCTAATATTTACATAAGTAACCCAATACTTTAACTACGAAGGATGATTGGAATTAAACCAAGATTCTATAATTCTCCAAGTTTGTCGAACTATCTAAACGTATATAAGAGTATACGATGCCTATAATCCAGTTATTCATCTTTATACCATATAAAACAAATCATAATAACTTCGAGTCTTTATTCCATATTGAACAAATAAATGAATACAATTAATTTCAATAAGTTTTTTTTTTACAGGTTCGTTCTATTAACAACTTTTGATTGGTGTTGAACCCACAAATTACAGATTATGAATACAATTCATATCAATTGGTTGCGGTACACACCCTACGGATTTCACCTTGTCTTCCTGTTTTCACCTCAATATTACCCATCTTCACCATCGCTCTTCCAAACTCGGCATTGAATCTTGATCCACTGTGCCCTAGAAACCCTTGTACAAACCTCTGTGTCCTCCGATCACTCCATAGTTTTGCATCGGATTCAATAACTCCACGCCCGTTCTTCAAGTTTTCATAATAAGAACTGCCGAAGCTATTAACGCTACCTGTATCAAGGGCCACACGCCTCAACGCATCACCACCATTAGGGCAAAGTGCTCGGAGCTGTGGTAGGAAGGCCGGGTTTATCTCTGGGTCGGGTCCATTGGTATTGTTGAAGTTGTATAATCTGTAGCTAAATACTAGACATGCTGCGGTTCCAATTGTGTGTCCACCTGATAAGCAAAAACCCACAATTTAGTTTAAAAGTAAGACCATATATAACTTTCTATGTAGTAATCATTGTACATTATTGTCTGCTACTTACCAACAAGAGTAACAAGATCTTGAGTGTTAAGACCTTTATCAGCAAACTTTTTTATTTGGACACTGATAGGATCGTTAAAGGCAGGCAAGTTTGCAGTATCAGATGCTTGTGAAACCAATCCATCTCGACGTCCTAATGGTACTTGCCAACTACGTCCACCTGTCTACATTATGTAAAAAACATGATTAACGACTATAATAAAGCATTGTTCTATAAGTTGTTAATGTAGAAAGACCACGAGAGAAAGAGTTAAGAAGGGTGTATTATTACCAAGACCACGGAATCACGGGCAGCAAGAGCAACAATATCAGCACATGAGACCACTCCTGGGCACGTGGCTTCGAGTTGGGCCTTTGCAGCATCAATGACTTCAAAGCCTCTCAAGAGGGAGTTTGGTCGTGCTGTCTTCTCACTTGACGTTCCGTCAATCAATATAGATGCATCACAACCATTAACAAAACAATCATGGAAGAACATCCTTAGTAAACCGGGAGCAATAGTAGGGTTTGCTTGGACAGCAGACTGAACCGCTGACTGGACTATGGATTCAACGCTAGAGCAAGTGGACCTGTAGAAGCCAACACGAGTACCTCGGCCACCACCATGATATCCTTGGCCTAATGCCAAGGTTGTGAGTGTGGCTAACAAAAGAACCATGACAACCATTTTGGTAGGGGATGAGACCTCCATTACTAAACAAAGAGTGCAAGATGTGATTGTGTATATATTCAAGATTTGTGTTTGAAGTTAAGTAATATGTATATATTTAGTAAATGAGATTATGATGTTGGGACATAGAGGGAGGATGGGTATTTATAGTCATTGTGAAAGAACGAAATAGTCAACAATATTTAAAAAACTCATAGTCAATTTCACCATGGAGCAAGTGCATGGAAGCAAGTAGCCAGAAACTTCAACCTTTTAAGATCGAACAAGTTGGACACATTTATATATATCCAAATAGGATATCACATATACAAACAATTAATAGGTAAATAGAGATGTTTGCTAGAAGGGTCGTTAAATGAATAAAATTGACGAATTATAAGGAATAAAAACGTAGTTTACTCTAAAAAAAATGATGAAGCTCAAAAGCGGTGTAAAAAGTATAAAATACACTTTTGTTTTCTATTGAAAACGTCAAAACGTGTACATGAGATAATGAGATATTGTTTTTTTTAATTATATAGAAATGATCAATACGCGGGGTAAAGAGTCTCAATCTAACACACGTGACATGAATAAACTAATGATGTTTCATATCTTAAATTGATCAAAATTAAAGATTTAATCTTTTATTAACCGACAACAATGTTTTTATAAGTGCATTTTTAAATATTTATTTTCTATATTGAAAGGTATGCGCGTTAATTTTATGAACAATATATAGACTAAACTAGACTTTGAGCTTAAAAGCTAGGTGCATGTTAAAGGCCTAAAAAAACATTAGAAAATCTCTATCAACGATTTAAAAAAAAGCGGTAACAAAGAGCATTAGCGGCTACATTAGATTAATATTAGATTAATATCAGCGAAAATGAAATCAATAGTAGCAAACCAGTATAACGACGACTCAATAGCGCCGATATATGCCGCTACTAATGACCCTGGTTTTGTAGTGTCTTTTTATGATCACTAGGATCAATGATCATATCTTCGTACTTATGCACGACTTATATTCCAACAAAACTCGATTTTATACATATACATATATACCACCGTAGATTTTGCAACACATAAACTTGACGAGGTTAAACAGCAATGTCGCTTTTTAACCGATGGAGTATTCAATTTTCATGACAAACGAAACTACAGATTAAATAGAATTACAATACGTATGAGTTAGCAGTTCTAAAAAATATTAGATATCAAACTCAACACGTCCTATGAACTTGTCAAACTCAACAAGCTAGGAGATGGTAAGTTTTACACATCCTTTATCAGAAGGCAGTTAGAATCTAAAGAAGAATGGCCTGAATCCAATCATCACTGGACATATTGGATCCCCAAAAAAGTCCAAATCTTTTCTTGGAGAGCCACAATGAACAACATTCCGGTCAAAATAGAACTTGAAAAAAGAGGAATTCAGATTGGAAATAGAGATTGTTCCCGGTGCTCTAATTGGGAGGAAACTGCGAGCCACTGCCTTCTTGATTGCTCCTTCGCTAAAAGAATATGGAACACCATCTCTATGTGGTGCAAAATTCAATTCAAGACAAATGGCTCTATTTTGGATCTCTTTCAAGACCTGCAACTTTCCGGAGGCGGTGAAAAAAAGAGGATTAGCAGACTATGTCTAATAGCATCGGCCACAATATGGGAGATTTGGAAAGCCCGGAACAAGAAAGTCTTCGAAGATTGCAACACTCCGCCACAACGTATCATCGAGGAGATTAAATCTAATTGTTTTTTGTGGCTCAAATATAGAGCTAACATGCTTGATATTGTTTGGCCTTCGTTTTGTTTCTCTGTTTCCTTGTAATCTTTTCTTTTCTTTTCGCCTAGCTTCTCGCTAGTGCTTAATAATATTTCGCTGTTCAAAAAAAAAAAGGAGCAGGAAGCAAGATGAAAGAAAACCATAAGATTTTATATAATAATTTGGATCTAGATCATGAACACGTACAACTATATAAACTGTACTTATATGTACGATTCCAATATTAAAAAAAGTAATACCGAGTAGCATGTATATATATATATCATCTAAAACGTTGACTTTCATTATCCAAAAACAAGCCAAGTCAAAGAAGAAATAGTAGTTGAAAGAATTAATGTTTAATTTGGTTTAGGTAACACTAAATAATAAAGAAGGAGTAGATGTATTCAAAAATTTAAGCCATGTTGAGAAAATCTATTTGTTTTTATTTCAAGTAAACTAATTACATATAGAAAAAATATAGACTTAATTATATGTTTAATTGAAAAGATCAAAACGTGTATACATGACCAAACTTACTGTCCGACAGAAGGAAGGATCAATTCACGGGTAACTAAAGCTAGCATCTCAATTCTTCGTTTTTTTTTTTTTTTTTTTTTTTTTAATGAACGGCCAAATCATCTCAATTCTCAACAAGACAACAAGTATAATGTTAAATATCTTAATTTGACACAAAGAATTGATACTTAATTTTAGGGCGTTTATATTCCTCCAACCACTAAATCGATCACATCTCATATATACTATCTATTAATACATATAAGATGGGCAAAGTAATCAATTAGTTATAAATATCTAAGAGTTTTAAGAGGGCAAAATAGTTTTTTAAAAAAAAATTCAAAATTATCTTTTATAATGAAAACTAAAAAACTAAACAATCTATTTAATGATCAGACACTTAATGAGTAATGACATTATATAAGTAAAGTAAATAATAAGTCAAATACGATAAATTATCTTTAATATACAGAAACGGAATATAAAAAAATTGACATCGATTTGATTCCACTTCAGTTTTCGAATTCGAACCGAATCCGAATCAAATTCAAATAAATTCAAACTTATTTTAATAAAAAGTATAAATCTATAAAATTATAAAATTAATAAAAATTCAAAAAAAAAACAAAACATTCCAAAGCCGTTGTTTACCCATTTGTAAATTTCCTGAAAAAACATCTTTAGAACTTAATTATTTTTGCTATTAGGGACAACTCTTGAAGCTTTACCTAACCTTAAATACCTTTCCATAAAACTTGCATGTGTCCCTCTACCAACTTTAAAAGACAAATTATATATTAAACCTTTCTACAACTTTGGGAGTTTTTATGTTGTAGAGCAGTTGATTGCTTCTCATTCATCAAATAAAACTTATTCAATTTTATAACATGGTTAAAGTTTATCCATAGTCATAAAACTTCAAGTTACACTTCACACAATAAAACACATCAAATAATCACAAACTTACAAAAGCATCAAATAACAATGATATGAGCCGATAAAACTTTAAATTACACTTCAACTTTCAAATCTTTGAAATTTCTCACCAACTTGTGAATCATGTATGCTTGTTTTCACCTCAATTTGTTGCCGTACAAATTTTACGAATTTCACCTTGTTTCCCTGTCTTCACCCCAACATTACCCATCTTCACCATGGATCTTCCAAACTCGAAGTCGAATAGAGAACCGTATCCGAGGAACCGTTTTACAAACTTTTGTGTCGTTGGATCGCTCCATAGCTTCGCATCCGATTCAATAACTCCCCGCCCATTCTTCAAGTTTGTGTAGAACGAATTGCCGAAGCTGTTAACGCTTCCTGTGTCTAGGGCCACACGCTTCGACCCATCACCGCCACTTGGACAAAGTGCTCGAAGCTGGGGAAGGAATGAGGGGTTGATATCCGGGTCGGGTCTGTTGGTGTTGTTGAAGTTGTATAGCCTGTAGCTGAATACTCCGCATTGTGCTGTTCCAATCGTGTGTCCTCCTGGTATTCGTACCAAAAGTTACATAGTTTAGTTTACGATTATTGAAATAGCCTCGTGTTACACGTTGTAATGTTGTTTAATCAATATTATTGAAGATTAGATTACAATATATAGAGTTTATAGAAAACCCTAAGACCTAATCAGGTCGTGGGTCAACACTAATAATAATGACCAAATAATATATTCCAATATTGCTACTCACCAACAAGAGTAACAAGATCATGAATGTCAAGACCTTTATCAGCAAACTTTTTGATTTGGGCGCTAATAGGTTCGTTAAAGGCAGGCAAGTTTGCAGTATCAGATGCTCGTGACACCAACCCATCTCTACGCCCTAATGGCACCTGCCAACTACGTCCGCCGGTCTGCAATATTTCATATAAACGATAAAACACCACAAATATTTTATACAATAAAAAAGATAAAGAATGTTAAGAATATATCTACTTACCAGGACCACAGAATCACGGGCAGCGAGGGCAACAATATCAGCACACGAGACCACTCCAGGGCAGGCTTTTTCAAGTTGGGACTTTGCAGCATCAATAACTTCAAAGCCTCTCAACTGAAGGTTTGGCCCTCCTGTCTTCTCGGTTGACGTTCCCTTAAGTAGTATAGATGCATCACAACCGTTGACAAAACAATCATGGAAGAACATCCTTAGTATACCGGGTGCAATCGTGGGGTTGGCTTTGACAGCAGACTGAACCGCTGACTGGACTATAGTTTCGGCCCTAGGGCACGTGTACTTATAAAAGCCAACTCGGTACCTCCACCGCCACCATAATTGCTTCCGCCTAGTGTCAAGGTTGTGAAAGGGGCTAGCAGGAGAACAAACAAGACAAGTGTTTTGGAAAGTGAAGAAACCTCCATTAGTTATATATATACCACCAAAGATTGATGAATATATTCAAGTGTCAAAGACTTGTGTTTGAAGTGAAGTAGTGTTGTATTTGAGTTGATGATATAAACTGCGTGGATGGAAGGTATATATATAGCAGTTGGATTGAAGAATGACAAATGTCAACTCTATTTAGGTTGAAAAAGTCAACTAGCTTACTATGGGGTGGATGGAAGCTGTAAAAGAAACTTTCAGACATTAAACAAGTTGTAATACTCTAGGGATTTTAGAAATTAATTAAAATAAGTAAGGTTCTATTCACGCCTCATTAAATCTGATCTCATACCATTTATGTATCAAATCGTCTGACGATATATTAAACCGCAATCCAAAAGTAGAGGTCATTTCTTACGGTCTTAAACTAGTGGACGTTACCCTTTGACTCATGTGTAAAAGGTACGGGGGATTTCTCTGAAACCCTAATGCAAATGCTTGTCCGATGTGTTGTTTGACTGTCATTTTAAGTCGGTGAAGGATTAGAATTGCAGATGGTGTGTGAACAGATAAAAAAAACGCGTTAAAATAAATACAAATGTAGAACATTAACATATACTATACTAAACACTATATACCTAGATTGAAAGTGTCAAAAAACAGGTTAACTAAACCCTAACGTTAACATAAATATCCTATTAATAAATTCAACTTGTAGAAATAGTATTTTATTTAGTATTGTAAAAGTCCTCGATCGGTGGCTAACTGGCTGTTAATTAGTCAATTTTGTTTGAATATATCCAAACATTTTAAAAAACTAAGATTAGTTCGCCGATTGGGACAACTAATTAAATAGTGTTTGATTTTTAAACCCTAAACCAATGTGAAGTTTTTCATGAATTCCCTCGTCAATTTTAAACAATGCAACACACTTATATAAAACTAGTTGTTTACTAGTACGCGTTTTACTGGAAAATCCATGTACACAAGAAACATGAAGAAAATGAAAGCTGACACAACTCGGTTTTGAACAAAACTAAGGTGGCGTTTGGTTCACGGAATGTAATGTAATTGAAATTGTAAAGTTTTTCTTTTAAAATTGTGCTTAAGTTGGGTAAAGAAGGGGTTTGAAATACAATGAATTTCTTTAATCAATGGAATTTGAGGTCATGTAACTTTCCTTCATTGAAGTGAAGGATTTCTAAATTCCATTGATTAAAGGAATTCATTGTATTTCAAACTCCTTCTTTACCCAACGTAAGCACAACTTTAAAAGGAAAACTTTACAATTCCAATTACATTACATTCCGTGAACCAAACGCCACCTAAGATTTAACTATCCGCATGTTGTTACGAGATAACATGATTATATAAAACAGTTGCATTGCTATAACACAATATAAAAAAAAACATAAAAAAAACACATAACAACCCAAACGCTTAAGCCTTAAAGTATCGAGCCTATGACCTAAAAAACTATGTACACAACCGTAGCCATTATACCACCAACTCGCTTACTAAATTCGTTGAGATTTGAAATAGAAAAATAAAGAAAATCTATATTAAACAACTGTGCCTATTACACAGCCAACTCAATACCAACTATTAAACACAAACGACTATACATACCAAATCATGGGTTAAATTTACGCTTGAATATGAAACAAAAAAAAATTAGTGTCACGTGGCGTCCACCTAGACTGCCACACGGCGTGACACTGTAGGAGGACTTTGTTATTGTTCATATTAAGTTAACTTTGCTTTATTGTATTACTATTAACTAGATTTACTATCAGCGCTGCAGGATAACACAGTATACGAAAGTGATAAAATAGTTGTAATGTTATAACATAACGTAAATAAACGGAAATACAAAATGACTGTGTAACGATGTTAAAATCAAAAGCCAAACCCTCAAAGTATCAAGCCCAACACCTAAAAGTTATGTTACACGATTGTATATATATTATACATCAACTCCCGTACTAAATGTGTTACGTTTTTAATATAAAACAAAATGAAAAAAAAAAACAAAAAGAGGCGTCCACGCGGACCAGTCAGTCAGAAGCAACTACTATTCATATTCACTTGATACGGTTATATAGTAAATAAATATTATAAAAGAAAAACAATTCCAATTTAAAAATAAATACAAAAAAATAGGTCGGGAGTTCGAGTTCTGAGCCACACTAGTTTTACCTCAATTGCAGAGCTCAACCCTACAGGTGGCCAGGTGTGGGGTTTTTTCAGAGAACGGTCCTGAGTTCGACCCGTATTCTTTCGAGGATGTCAACGTTACTTTACTAAGACTTAACTAGAGCTCAGTTGTGTGTGTAATTTCCCGTTCTAAAAAAAGATAGGATTCTAGCTTAGTTTAGGCCCATTGTTTGGTATAGAGATGGATTGAACGGCCCATAACAAGCCCATAAAGAAGCCCATTTGCAACAGGCAGTCGTCGTGTTTCTGAGTTCGTTATTCAAACTACAAACCCTCTCCTTCTCGATCTGAAAACTCGCTTGCAGCTATGAGCTTGTCTTTGTTGCAGGGATATTCATCCCCCGAAGAGGAAGAACGCGAACAAAACTACCTCTCTTCTTCCGAAGAAGACGAAGATCTAGACGGCCGGAACGACGACGTTTCCGGTCGCCGTAAAACGGAAAACGATTTTACCAAGCCCTTGTTCGATCCACCGAATCCGTCCGCATCTTCTTCGCTTCCTTCCGCACTCGTTGCATTTTCTGAAGTAACTTCTCTCTCAATTCTCTTTCGATTCTCTCAATTCTTACTTTATTTGTTCAATCAAGTGTTGTGTTTCTCTCAGATTACTTTGAATTAGGATTAGAAATAGAGTCAATTAGGAATTTGAAGGTTAAATTGCGTAGTTTAGAAGTTAGGTTGCTGTGAATGATTGAATTAGTTCTATTTAGTAGCGGTTGGATATTCAAATTTAGGTTTATTTTAGATTTTTAGTACTATTGCTTTGAATTAGAGTTAGAGCCAGTTAGGAATTCGAAGGTTGAATTGCGTAATTTAGAAGTTAAGCTGGTGTGAATGATTGAATTAGTTCTATTTAGTAGCAGTTTGATATTAGATTTTTAGTACTATTACTTTGAATTAGAATTAGAGCCAATTAGGAATTTGAAGGTTAAATTGCGAATTGGAAGGTTAAATTGCGTAGTGTAGAAGTTAAGTTTGTGTGAAAGATGGAATTAGTTCTATTTAGTAGCAGTTTGATATTCAAATTTAAGTTTATTTTGGATTTTTTAGTCCTAGAAAAGGTGCAAAACAGCTCTGATACCATATGAAGGATTCAAGGATTAGAAAACAGATTGCGAAGATTAATTGATTTCATATTGAGCAAGATACAAAATGTATATATATAAAGAATGTACAGTGGGAGAACCGATCTACATGAGCTATAATACAGGAGGTAGAAATGTAGGATAGGATAATGCAACTACTTTGGGTGGTATTATGTAGTATCTGTAATATATTTTGTACGCAGAACAGTGTGATTGTCTGTTCTTTGTATATCTAATTATCTAGTATCTAGAGGGAGCAAATGTTAGGAGACGAAAGTGATATTCAGTTATTCATAGCCCTAATCTTACACCCTGATAGACCATGGGACCAAGAAAAACTTCTTTAAGCTGATGGTTCATATGCTAATTAGCATTGCAATACTGCAATAGATGGCCATGGGAATGAGGATCATCATGACACCCTCCTACAAGGTGTTGAATTACCGGTGAAATGCTATCTTATTAGTGATTGGAGTTTGATATTGATTATGAACCTACTAACAATACCTATGGGCTGATGGCCACACACTCAGTATCGATTCAGCCATATTTTAGATGTTAGGAACACGAATCACTCATTGTGTGCCCTAAGTTTTTTATGTGCCTGGTAAGATGTTTGATATCAACAGGTTAAAATTTAGCTCTACGTTTTTTTATGGAAAGGAAGTAATTTTTTCATGCTAGAAATAAACCGTAGCAGCAATTTACCACCCACTCACAATGTTATTTGGGGTTTTTGCTTTGGCAAGGCAAATACTTAACTGGTACTCTGGGAGAAAGAAGAAACAGAGGTGCAGCAGTTGATTGGGAAGCAAACCTTGTAGAAAGTTTTATGGCATCTATAGTTCTATCTGGATCAAATACCAAAAACACACAAACTACACCATATTCGCAAGATAACATGGCGAAGAATTTTGTGGAAATAAAATATAATAATATGTGGGTTTATGTGAATATATCTGTTAATTTCATGGAAAAAATATGACTTGCAAAGAGAAGAGCAAAGTTAAGGAAGAATAAGAGTTTCATTTAAAGAATAAACATGGTACTTTAGATGTGATACTATTAATACTCAAGCAACTACTGTTTGAGTGGGATTCTGCTGGGTATGTTTGTCTGTTTAGGTCTTTGATTATCTTTTACCAGTAAAATTTCCAGCATTGCTAATTGTGGTTCTCAGTAATCCGTCCGCAACATCATAGTACAATACCTTTAGGATCTTTAAGTTTACTACAGAGTAGAAAGTGTCAATGTTTTTTAGAATAATCAGTAATTTGACTAGTAGCAGTGTTGCAAAGTTTTATATTAATTTTGCATATGAAAGAACTAAGCTTTCACACAAAAGAACCCAAATGAAGATACGTTTAGGAACGAAGGTAGTAAATTTTTCTATGTAGTCAAAGGTAAGTTAAATGCAAGGCAAGTGAAATGGTTGCCTCATTGCCTGGTTCAGACTCGACAATTTCTACTTTCTTTCTTATTTCCTTGCCGCGGATGCTACTTTTCTTTCTCTTCCAAAGATTTCACGGATGCCTTGTTTCTTCCAATTTAAGAGAAATATTGATGCTTTTTTTATGATTAAAAAATAAGCAATGATAATTTGTTTAAACATAAAACTTATAATGGTTATTTCGAACTATTGTAGATTTCAAGACCACCACAGTTTCTGAACAACTCTGTTGGGGAACCAGCATCAGCAGACAAAGATAACGATAATCTGCTATGGCGGCATGGCCATCGGAGAAATCGTAGAGATAAAAATGACATACCTGAAGGTAGTTTCTCTTTTATGATAATATAATAACTTTTTTTGTGCAAATTGGTAATATTTTAAATTAGCTGGGTTCTATATTTTTAGTCTCCATACTTTACAGATATTATGAACAATTATTTTGCCTTAGTTAACAATATGAGATTTCATTAAGACCGTCCACAATGTTAAACGCTACAAACACGCCACATATGACTACCACTCGTTCTTCAAAACACCCATTTTCTCTCCAATGCTACATCCTTCCACAAACATCCTTACATTTTCACATCATCTCCACCTTTTTGCATTTATTTTTCATAGAAAACATTGTTTTTTTTTTAATTTCATATAAGAAATTACATAACCTGAAAACTAAAAGGAAGAAGTATATTTTAAGTTTAAACTTTATATTCAAAAAGTATATTTTCAAATGTTAAAATTGCAACTTACATGACTTTAAAATTTAAAAATAAATGAAAAACAAACATCTGAAAATCAACTTCCCTCGCCAGACACAAATTGCTCCACCTCCCATTTGTTCGTCTCCATTCGAAAATTCGGACACTCCACACTGATGTCTGGCCAGCGTGGCTTCTGAACCCATCGGGTGACCCGTGTTGGAAATGGTCTAATGTTTTTTTCTTCATATATTATAGGGGCTGTAGTGCAAGCTAAAGCTCAATTAACCGGAATCCGTGAAAGAGTAAGCAGTGATGCCTCCAATGCACCTTCAACCGATTCTGGAGGATCTGCAAAACGGGTCATAACTGCAAGTAATCCAAATGCACAAGACGCCGCAGATCTTTTGAGGTACTCCCAATAATACTTCTGATTTCAAAAGATTATGTCAGGACAAATTTGATCTCAAAATATCATGATCCCATTGGTTAGCAAGATATTAGTGGGACCCGTGAGTTTTTTCTAACGAGTTCTCATGTTAGATCCGGATAAAGAGTTGGTTGTTTTCTAATTTCTACTCAAATAACAATATTGTTTTCCAACAGGATGTGTGTGCAATGTGGGATACCGAAAACATTTTCTAACGCACGAGGGATGGTATGCCCCATGTGTGGGGATCGCCCTATCAAAGAAACGGACGAATCATTGAAGAAGAAAGGGTCTATGATTAAAGACAAGGAAAAAAATAAACGAATGAAAGGTCAGTCGTCACACGCGACATGGAAAAGTGAAACGGAAATGCAGCTTCGACAACAGTTTGATTAGCGGAAATCATTTGCGGAGCATATTGATTTGTGATGTATGATCTAGTTTATAATCAGTGAGGTGTTGAGTTTAGAACATGTTTACCTTTTTTTTTACCAAGCGTTGGCTGCATGTACTATTTTGTAACCTGATTGTCCTTGGCCCTTCTAAGCAATAGCATGAATTTTACTTCATTCTAAGTTTCTTACACCTTTTATGTACAACAACTAGTTGTTACTCCACTATGTGTTGCGGTGGCAATACAATAGGTATACAAGAAGTAAAGTAAATGTAATCTGATACGTAGCTAAATCTGTACTGCAATATCTAAAACATAACGTTACACTTTAAAGCTTTAACCTTAAGATGGTGTTTGTTATTCTTAAAAAACTTGTCCTCTTATGTCTGCGCCGTGCAGACCACGCGCAGACCTTCAAGTCAGCAGACTGTTTTTTTAAAGACGTTTTATTAAAAAATATATGTGTGAGCTCTTCTTTATGCATATGTGGCCGCATTTCTAACCTCTTCTAACATCATCAAACCGCCACCCCCTTCCACCGGCCGACGCTCTCCACCGGTGGTCGTCCTTCATCCCGTCGCCCCTCTGATTCAGGAAAACAAACAATATTCTATTCAGGAAAACAAATAGTATTACCCTCGCCCCTCTGATTCAGGAAAACAAACAATATTCTATTTACAGACTAGAGAGCTTTTATATTTGAATTGTATTTATCTATAAATTTAAAGGAGAGTGTAACAAGTAATGAAAAATTAAAAGAGAAAACCAATATTTACACCCTTTTTTAAATGTTTGATTAGTTGTTTTATTTTAGTATTGTTTGTAATCTAGTTACATGATTCATACGGGTTTTTTTTAATGTTTTATTTGTTTTTTCGTTTGTAACTACCTGTTCCATACAGTTGAGTCTGGCTTTTTTTCAACTTTTTAATCAACATAACTTATTAACAGTTTTCACATGATGAAACTCACTAAGATAACCGCCAATCCAAACATAACAACATTATTTCATCATGTGCCCAAAACAATACCATGTCAGCTGAGAAACATAAGAGCTTCTCCAGGTCACAGAACCGACTGTCCGACTACCAGCGCACCCACATTCACAGTAGCAACAAACAAGCGGCAGAACTCGGGATCATTTCAGTCACATGGATCCACCGAATTCCGAACCACATACAGATATAACGAAAATGATATACACCAAGAAATTGTAAAACCCCTACCCCTCGTCGTATATGCTGTCATGGGGGCCGGCCTCTTGGATGACTTTATACATTATATAACACAACAACTCTGTACTAACTTCAGTCGCCACTCATTGGTTCACCTGCGCCTTCTTCCTCACAGACTCGGTTTTCTGCCAATACAGACCGTCCGGAAATAGGCACGTGGTTCTGTTCATAATGGACATGATAACTTTGTAAGAATTCATGTGTGTGAAATCTATAATCACAAAAAAGAACTTTGCCATAATCATGCATATTTACCGGATTGGGAGGAAATGGAGTACGCAGATTAAGTGATTCTGAAGGCCTGTGAAACAATAGATGTGCTACAGAACGATCTATAGGATTTGTATCGGTTTCCATATCCATGAATCCACTGCACCTATAATCAGAATATTAAAAAGATCAGGAAAAGGAAACTCGACTACGGCGTTTTATTTAAAACGGATAAAAAAAAAGTTTAACGTATAAATAGGTAATATAGCATTTTGAGGTAACTTCAGTACAGTTCAGGTTTGTATTGGGTTAAATGGAAAACATTTGTTGATTTTTTTTTAATTGTTAACAAATCTTGGTGAGTTAATTGGATAACAAGATCTATACTGGTAAAATAACAGTATAATTTGGACAAAAGGGTTTTAGGAGGTCGTATGCATTATAAATACGATTTGGTGACTTTCGACTCGGTTTGCCAGTATTTTGGCATAAAACTTTCGATTTTAACCATTACAGGTCCACCAGGATCATTAACAGTTGTCATGATTTTGGTGACTTTCAGAGCTAGTCAGTTACTATGTTGAAAGAGAATAGTTAATTAAATTACAGAGAGAAAGTGATCGTACTTGTTAGTCCTTTCAGACATTACAGGTCCACCAGGATCATTAACAGTTGTCGCACTGCTGCTTAGGCTTTGATTATTATTTCGTTGCTCTGCACTTCTTGCCAAACGGTACATACTGTCCCTTATGCATAACTTGGTTCTTAAATCCAACTGAAAAGAACACCAGTTATAGTAAAGAAACTTTAGAGCTTTGATCAAGACAAATAAAAAAAAAATCGGATGCCTGCCACCTTCCAAGTACAGTGTTCAAAATAAGCATAGCAACAGGGGTGGGTCAAATCAGGTAACGGGTCATTTTAAAAAAGATACATCCCTTCGGTTAATCAAAGCTTCTACTTTTTTGTTTAGAACTAGATTTTGCAGGCCGCGCATTGCCGCGGGGATAACGTGTGCACACAAAACAATTATAACGTTACGTAAAGAAAACGGAAATAAAAGAGTACACAACGACCCAAACACTACAGTGACATTGCTATAACGCAAAGTAAAAAAAACTGAAATAAAACAACGCATAACGACCAAAACCCTTAGGGGGCATTTGGTTCGCGGAATGTAAAGGAATTGAAATTGCAAAGTTTTTCTTTTAAAGTTGTGCTTAGTTTGGGCTATGGACAAATTTAAATTAGAATGAATCTTTTAATCAATGGAATTTGAGTCCATGTAACTTTCCTTCTTTAAAATGAAGGATTTCTAAGGAATGTTGAAGTAGTAATAAATTTCATTGATTAAAGGATTTAATTGCATTTCAAGTCTCTTCGTTACCCAACTTAGTACAAATTTAAGATAAAAACTTTGCAATTCCAATTCCAATGCATTCCACGAACCAAACGCCACCTTAAAGTATCGAGCCTACGACCTAAAAGCTATGTTACACGACTGTACTTATAATACCAAAAACTCCCTTACTAAATTCATTGAGGTTGACAATAGAAAAATAAAAGAATTATATGTCACACGACTATACCTATTACACCACTAACTTATATGCTAAACTAGTCACGCTCGAATTGGAAAAAAAGGGAAAACGAACCTGTTAAAATATACCATTACTTTAGCCCAAATAAAAATAACTGTAGCACTATATCAATCGGAAAAAAAAAGGGGGGGGGGGGGACCAATTAAATAATAATACTACTGTTCATCACCAATTTTATAATATTATCACTATTGCTCCCAATGTTCATCTTTGTATTATAGGTAATGTTTGAATGTTTGTAGTCACACTAAAGCTTAGTGCCTGAATCTGTAGCTATAACATTTGTGTTATTTAATAGCTTGCTCTTGTTGCACACAACCCTTCTGCATGTCATATAACTCGATGTCTACCTTCACACGTAACCAACATGATGATGACCAAACAGAACCAAGTTCTTTTAATAATATTTCAGGTTCTTTGTCGTGATTAACGGGGATCTTTACTTTTTTGTTTAGAATTTTTCTATTTCCCTGTTATCTATTAGTGATCATACACAATTGGTGGTGCAACAAGATAAAAGTTGGAATTAAATGCCAACGAGGAGAGACTCAGTCCAGCTCCACAATGACCGTAAAGCCTATCCACCAATAGCCTATTGTCACTGGTAATTGTAACAGACTTGACTAGAACCCATCAATAGTAGAGGTTATCATGAAAATAGCAATATCAACATACCTGTTCCATGACATGTCTGAGCTGGCGGAAACTAGTAGCTTCAAGTGAGATTTCATCCAAGTCAGAACTAAGAGAGGAGCTTTCTGGAACATTTAATAAACCTATATCCACTCCTTTTTTATCCTCTTCAATATCTCTTTGACTTTCATGCTCCTTTACTGATAAATTGTTTTGCTTTTGATCAGAAACCAAGACACCTTTTGAAGACTGAAACATCATGCTCATCTGTCTTGGATTTTCAATAAATATGGGCTGAAATCCTTGTGATTGTTTCCGCTCATCAGTTTCCGAAGCAGTCTCGGCAAATGAAGGATCACCAGAACTCTGGTTAGATGCATAGGAAGACCCCATCAGGGAAGGAGACTTAAGACCCTTATGTTCAGATTTAGTGCCAGAAAGCATCGGAACAGTTGCAGTTTGATGGCGATAATCGGGAGGGAGATAACAAGTGTTGCTCTGCATGTGACCAAAATAATCAAGTTCTAGGTTTCTATACTGCTGCTGGTTGCCTATAGAGGTAAAAACTTGGTCAGATACGTTGTTTGAAGACAGCCGACTATCATTGCTTCTCAAGTCACTGATTTGATAAAAGGAACCATCATCATTTCCTACTCCTTGTCCTGCTTTTCTTCCTTCAGTCTGGTTGTGATGTTTTGACGGCCTTCTCTGCAAATTGATTTACGAAAAGTACATAGTTAGAAATAACCTAAATTTACACAAACAAAACAAGCATTATGAAATATATATCTAACAGCTAAGTAAGGCATATTTTAGATCATTTAAATGGTGAGATAGAGTGTTTATAAATGTTGCTATCATAATCAAAATTGTACTAACCTGGTGCTTGAAACTAAGCTCATCTTTGCTCTCAGAGATACAGCTAGAGCTGTGATTATTTGATTCTGAAAAATCATGATCCGTGTGTAATAAATCCTTTAAACCACTTGGCTCAGGACATGGGAATTTAAAATCCATCTTTAATGCTTCTTCAGTACCCTCCATTTGATCTGATGTAAACCAGCCAAGTTCACCATCATTGTCGGTAACACCTAGTCCTAATGATGAATCACAACCCCTGTATATGAAAAATAAAGCATCCGTAAATTATCGTGTTATTTGAAGCAATAGAAGAAGGGAAAAGATGGTTTTTAACTTTTCAAAGTAAGATATACCTTAACATCTTGTCAACATCCTCGAAGCTTCCTATATCAGGCCAGCCGTAATATAAAAGATCGCATGATTCCTTATCCTCAGAATTATTGTCAACAAAACAAAGATCTCCTGCTTGGGAAATCTGTGTTGATGGGTAACTGTACGAGTTATTATCACCTGTAGCTGAGCTAACATAGCTACTTTTGATGCAAGCATCTGGCATTCTAATGTCATCAGATGCTAAATTAGGCATGTCTTTTACAATCTCACCATCACATGAACCACTAAATACACCATGTGGTGCATGAGATGGTGATTCCTTTTCCATTTTTTTCTTTTTCTTATCTAATGGCTTAGAATTTTTTTCTGCCTTCTCTTGGCAAATAGTATGGGAAGCGTCAAGGTTGCTAGTGTCACTCAAAACAGGAGTTGTTTCACACCGAAGTTTTTTACAGCTGTCTCTTTCAGATGAATTTTTTCTAGTTCGAGCATTAGTAGGGTTTGGTACAATATGGTCATCAGCTCCGTCAAATTCATCCCAGATAATATCTTCAAGCTTCAAAAACAGTCAGAAAAGTAGCTGTTATAACTGAAGATTTGGAAAATTTCTATCAAGTTTTATACAAACTGCAAGGAAAGTCACCTATTCATTCAAATCCCAAGTTCTTAATCTTCATAGGTCTAGATGAATTACATCACAGTTTAAGTGTATGAAAAGACCAATAGCTTCTAGACATCATTACAAAATCTTAAAAAGGTACAACTAAATTATTCTACGAATTTGTATATGCTGTCAGAACTCGAACTTAGAATCGTGCCTTCTTCGGGTGAAGAAAAATATGATGCATCTATCACTTTCACGCTTTATTAGACAGACTAGTTATGTTCTATCGCTTTATGCTTTATTAGACTAGTTATATATGCCGTGTTGGCTTAATTCCCGAGTTATGGTCCACACAAGTTGGCATACGGGGCCAGCCCACGAAACCATTAAATCCCTAGTTATGTATGTGAGTTATTGTATTGAGGTTTTGAGCTATTTTCCTTAGTATAACAAAGGCGAGTTTACGTTAAATTGTGTATTGGTTTACATCGATTCTTCGACTTGAATTGGTATCAGAGTCAAGTTCAAGAACACTAATCGATAATAGTTGTCAACGCCATTCAAGTTACCGCCATAGTCAATTTAAACAAGTTTGTTTTTTATCTTCTTGATCCAAAGGAGTGGATCAAACAAAAAATGCTATACCGGTTACCTAGAGTCAAAAGAATCGAATCCTATCAATGGGAAAATAACAGAGTTGTGGTTAACATTAAAGGGAATAATACTACAACCCTACAATGCCCTATGCTTTCCTCCACGAATTACACTACGTGGGCAATCCACATGAAGGTTATTCTTAGTGTTCATAAAGTGTGGGAAGTCATTAAACCACGTACTACCAACAACGACAAGAACAATATAGCTACTGCATTATTGTTTCAAGCTATTCCCGAAAGTCGCATTTTACAAGTCGGGAACTAAGACATAGCAAACGAGATATGGGTGATCAGGTAACGGAGGCTAGGCTTCAAACCCTAATGACCGGGTTCAATGGATTAAAGATGAATGATACAGGTACCATCGACGAATACCCAAGTAAGTTGTCGGGAATAGCTTCCAAGTCCACCACTCTTGGGGAAGTGATTGAGGAATCGAAGATGGTTAAGAAATTCCTTAAAGTCCCGAGAAGGTTCATCCTCATTGCACACCAAGTTGGGTGTCTTCTGTAAATACATAGCCTAGATTAGGGTTGATGTGGACTTGAAGCCATTGTGAATGCAAAGCTTCAAGTCGTTCCCCACCTTTAGCTTGAAGATGGTATTTTAACTATAATAGTATTCTGTATATATAGAGCCTCTATATAATCCTATAATTATAAAATTCTATATACAATACTCTTCTCGCTTAAAGTCTTCTTTATTTTCGTTGTCCTCAACAAAAATATGCTTCCAAAGGCTAAGCATATCAAAACATGAAAGCAAAACATGATATCTCCAACAAAACAAGCTCTATACTAATGTTGTAGCGTTTACATGGTTTTACTTGATAGCAGTAAAATCATGGTTTTAGTTGAAATAAATAAAATCAAGTTTAGAAATTGTGATAGTTCGGATTCACATGACCTATGATCCTATTAGCAAATATCTTGGTAATTTTATCTCATTGATTGCTTAGGAGATAACATGATCATCGTTCAACAATTGATTTCAAGTTGAAACTAAGAATACAAATCTAACTCATACAAGGGAATGAGGGATAGAAAAGAAATTCCCAACAACTCATACAAGTTAAGTATCGTTCACATCGCAAGTCGTAAATTTCAATGCTTCAGACTCCCATCAAATCTCATGGTAAAATTAGCTACCAGTAAAAAGATAATGCTGTGATTTTATGATAAAGAAATTTTTCCATACTAAAAGATGAAAAAGAACAGTTTTGGTTTCTATGAAATATTAAATACATAGTGACATCTTTTTTCCACAACTAGATGAGGTCTTCATCCATTGCCTATAAGCAATGAAAAACATGCTAAAACTGATCAACTAGACATGATGAACTATTTACAACTAACTTGAGGTAACTAAACATTGATGCTCATGCAAGTATGCTAGCTAAAAAAAGCATCGATGCCCGTACAAATTATGCTAAAACAAAGCATTAAAGATCCTACCTCATACATAGACAAGTCTGACATTCCTTCAAAATCTTCTATCCAGCACTTATGATGCATCCGCCATCAAGATCGATCCTCATAATTAGCCGAAGATAAGTATACAAAAAAGGAAGCCCCCTTTACCTCAATTGACCAAATCAAAAGATGAAAAAGAAATATCATTAGACCTAAATTACAAAATTCAAATTTCTCACACTAAACCAATCATAGTTCTATCCAAAATTAATCAACACTCTACAAAACTATTATCCAATGGAAAAGTATACAGATCACATTAAACAAACATGTAAGTCATTTTCAACCTGTTCACCTAACAGACTTTACCTCGATGCATACTAAAACAGTTCGAAATAACAACCAAAACAGATCCTAAAACCATAACACATCTATTAAACAAAATCAATTCGCTATCCACAGAATTAATTTCAGTCGCCAATCTAATCACACAAAAAAAAAGTTCTGTAATCAAATTTCACAAATATCCTTCACAGCAACCGAACACCGTATAGCATCAAAATCATATTTCAGACACAAATAAACATCATCAAAGCACAACAACAAATCACCAAATCAAGTAAGATCTACCGGAAAAACTCACCGGAAACCCCGAATTCAACACAACAGCCGAAATCTCCACCTAATTCCGCCGCAAACTCGCCTGTTACTTCCAGCAAATCACCAGCAGCAACAACTCACCAAATTAAGTAAGATCTACCGGAAAAACTCACCGGAAACCCCGAATTCAACACAACAGCCGAAATCTCCACCTAATTCCGCCGCAAACTCGCCTCTTACTTCCAGCAAAACCCTAATTCCCGAACTACTAGCTTATAACACAATAACAAATCTCGTCTGTTCGCCGATTGCTAGAGAGAGAGAGAAACTGTGTGTGTGTGAGTGTGTGAGAGAGAGAGAGAGAGTTTGTGCGTTCTGAATAATAATAAAAATAAATAAAATTATTAAATTACTAAAATAAAATATGGGGGAAAAGTTAGGGGTAACGAACGTGAGACACGTGGCGTGGAGATCAAAAGGAGGGCGGGAGAGGAGAGAGGGTGTTTTTGGGTATCTAGCAATTCGTGGAGGAGAGAGGAGGAGACAAATGATCTGTTACCGACGTGTGATTGGTCCACGTAAGCATTTTTCTGGTGGCACGCGCAGACATGAGCTGACACGTGCTTCTTTAATTTTGTTTTATATTTTATAAACAACTATTAATAGTTAGATATTAGACTAATGACGAGGGTTTAAACTAATTGCGTGACTCTTAATTATACCTCTTTTTTATGATTAATTCGTTAGTGCTTGCCGACTTTGCTTTCCTAAATTGTTACATATGAATAAATAAGCACGTACATTCTTTATAGAAATCTTAATCCTAATAAAGCACTAAAATGGTTACCACGTGTCTTCATTTTAGAAGGTCCACATCACCACTAACACATGTCAAACTCACAATCAATTACAAATTTAGTAAATCACCAATTAAAAATAATTACCAATTTTGTCAAACATAATAAATTTCTTTTTAAAAAATTAATCAACAATTTGTAAACATAATAAATTTCTTTAATTAATAAATTATCATTTAATGTTTTATAAGGTTTTTATGTCAATCATAATTTTAAAATATCTTAATCGTTTTTTGTTTGTATTTATTTAATATCATGAACCTAAATTCAGCCCGTGTATTACACGGGCTACTAACCTAGTATGATAATAATGGCATAAACACAATAAAACATTAACAAAAGTTGCATATGAATAATCAAAGTAGTTTAAGAGTGGAGTAAATTGTATGGGAAGTTCTCTGGGTTGTCAAAATCTTACTTTTAGTCCTTTAACTATTGAAATTATAAACATAATCCTTAAAATTTCACTTTCATCTTATCTGGATCCCTGAGTCGTATGTTAGTTAAAAATCTCTGTTATACTTTTTTAAATGATCGTTATACCCTTTTATTTAATAAAAAAAATAAACAAATTAAATTAAAAAAAGTAATGGACCCTTCTCTTTGAAAAAATTGAATATAATTCAATCACCATCATCTCCGGCTGTCTTCTCATCCTGGTCGTCTCGGCATCTTCGGATGTCTTCGCGGGGAGGTTGTAAGTTAAAAGCTAAGCTTAATGAAGTGGGTTCTTGTAGTATTTTTAAGGTGTAATAACCGCCCCTGCGAGTGGGTACACTTGATGAAGTAAGCACGACGTTGACGGTCAAAGGTTGATGGTCAAAGGTTGACCGGCTTCGTGTGTGTGCTCTACTTCCTAACATATAACTTGTCATTAAAAATAAAATTATAACTTGTCGTACTTTTACCCCGTAAAAACCATAATTTTTTTAAAAAAAATTGTTTTTTTTTAAAATCGCTATTCTTAAGAAGATTTTTTTTATTTTCAAATAAGGTTAAAGCCACTTTATGAAGGAAAAAACGTACTATAAAAAAACTTAAAAAGAAACTAAAACAAAGGTTTTTGAAAACCGGCTGGCGTCTTGGAAGGCTCGTTCTCTTTTTTTTTTTTTTGAGGTTGTTATAGTTGTCCTTATTCAAAGCTCCCGTTCATGTTATTGATACGTTAGAATGAATAAGAAGACGTTTTTATTTCGGGCGGAACCAAAGACTCAAAGAAGATTAACCGGATTACTTGGAACCAAATGATGGCTCCTAAATCTAATAATTCTAATGGAGGGTTAGGAATTGGTCCCTTTATGGACTGTGATTCAATATCTTCCTTGATTAGCTTCCCTTGTTATAAGGTTCAAAACAAAAAGCCTATTAAATTTCTTGAAGCAATCTTCTGTATGGTGTGTTGGTGCTTATGGTCTTCAAGGAACAAAAGAATTTTTGTAGGAGAGACATTTTGGATGATGTAAAAATTTGAGCTATATGGATTTGTATAGGGGGAATATGCAAGGGGTTGATTGTCTTATGTATCTTCCTTTTCTTTCAATCCTCTTTGTTTTTTTAAAATCGATACCAACTTCTAATTTAAATGACCATTTTGTCCATTTTTTCTCTTTTTCTTCATCTGCTATAGTACATTTATCTTTTTTACTCTTCATATGCTAAAGTTAATTTATCTTTTTACTCTTTTTTCTGTAGTGCTACAATACATGAAATCAGTATATATGGTACGTAATATAATGAATATAACTTACAACAACGGGACAACACGCACTCCAACTATTCTTGTTAAGGTGTAAATCTCTCCAAGTAAGAAATAAGTTGGATTTTAGAAGTAGATTTTAGAGCATATTCAATGTTGAAAAAAAAAATTAAACAAAAGACTATCTGATAATCATCATGAAAAAAAGAAAGAAATGAAGAGTAAAAGTCCAAAAGCTACATAATAGACAACATAAGAGAAACAACATTAACATTGTCACCAACCTTTAAGCAACCAGAACCCAAAATTTGCCTTACCACTCTATCTATGATCCCGAAAACGCGATTTGAAAAAAGAAAATATAGTGTTATCAACCACACGAGCGTTTGCTAAGATCATCCGGCCCGTTAAAGACACAAGAAACCACATTACCATCATACAGTCACCTCCTCAAAAGCTTGTGGGAGAAAATCCTCTTCGAATACGGGCTGTTTCGTGAGATTTCCTTGTGGGATTCAATCATGTTCACCAACGAGTTATGAAGCGGGCCCTGCACTTGGTTTTCAGATTACAATAGATTAGAGCCACCCGGTTTTAACTCATTTACTTATGAATGGGTCGATTTAGTTTAACAATATGAGTTAAATGGGTTAAATGGGCTGGGCCTGTGAAACGGGCCAAAAGTCAAACATGTGTTTTTTAATGCATACAACCTCATTAACCTCGGTTTTATTTTCGAATACATTCAAGTATCATACTTGATAAAAAGCTGACAAATGGTGTTCTGGGTCAGCCTGACCCGACCCGTCCCAACATGTTCGTACCATTTAACAGAACAACCCGTTTTGACCAGTAACCTTTTACTGGTCAAAATAGATTGGAGTCACATGCTTCTAACTCATTTACTTATGAATGGGTCGGTTTAGTTTAAAAAAAATAGGTTAAATCGGTTGGTCAAACGGGCCAAAAGTCAAACATGTGTTTTTAATGCATACAACCTCATTAACGCCGGTTTTATTTATTCGAATACATTAAATTATCATATTTTAAAAAAAATTTGACAGAAGGTGTTTTGGGTCGGGCCGACCCGACTCGCCCCAACATGTTCGTACCATTTTAAAAGAACAACCCGTTTTGACCAGTAACCTTTTACTGGTCAAAATAGATTGGAGTCACCCGCTTCTAACTCATTTACTTATGAATGGGTCGGTTTAGTTATTAAAAAATGGGTTAAATGGGTTGGGTTGGTCAAACGGGCCAAAAGTCAAACATGTGTTTTTAATGCATAAAACCTTATTAACGCCGGTTTTATTTATTCGAATACATTAAATTATCATATATAATAAAAATCTGACAAAAGGTGTTCTGGGCCGGCCCGACCCGGCCCGTTTTGACCAGTAACCTGACTAGTCTATTTTGACCCTTCTATAAAAAATCATAACATTAGTTACAGATTACATACCTCAGAAACACGAAGAGCAGTTTGAACAACATAGTTGGCGTGTGGATCTTGAAGCAGTTGCTCAAACTGAGTAGCCGAGATCAGTTCACGGATGATGGTTGACCTGATTTGACCGTCTAATACGGCTAAACATTTCTCGACCACATGGCTGCTGAATTTTTGGGTAGCAAGGTGCACATAGTTGCCTTTAAACTGGGAGGTCAGTTTGGACACAGCTGATGGAATCTGCAGCTCAAGAATGTACTGAACAGCATAATTTCTGCATTTCATGTGATAAAAACTAGCTTCAAAAACTAGCTTCAGACACAACAGTCAAAATATATAAAAATAACATGAATGGTAGTTTCTTAGTTCTTACCCGAATGCATCTTGTGCGAGGAGGATGCCGTTTTTTGATACTTCGGAGACTAGTTTTTCACGGTCCTCGCCAGTCGAGTGATTGATGCATCTTTGTAACACGCAGCATCCGTGTTGATGGGTGGCAATTTCGAAACAGAATTTTGTAGCAGCTTCAAAGATGAACTGTGATCAATGAAGAAAGCGGGGATGTTTATGCATACTGCGAATAATTTTTCATTTTCGTAGAGGTAGTTGTTGAGACTAAGGGTGTCAATCATGTCGTGTTGGTGGGCTGAACTGTTCAACCCGAAAATGGACCATATTTTTATTTGTGTCAAAATCGTGTAACCCGAACACACCCCGTTTATCTAAATGTGTTAAACAAGGTAGCCGTTGGCGGGTAATAATCAAGTTGTAAACATGAAAATTGGTTTGTGAGTTTTAAGAAAGTGGGTCAAAACAGAACAGTGGGTAGAAAACAGGTTGCGAGGCCGACTTGTTTAGCTAAACGGGTTAAATATGTCAACCTAAATACGACCCGTTTAATAAACATGTTAGATATGCCAACCTAAAACTTATTTTTTCGCGTCATGTTGGAAATTCAACCCCTAGTTTAAACTTATTTACTTCAAAATGGGTCAAATTTGGGGTCATATCTTGACTCCAAGAGGTCAAATGGCCAAACTAAGGTCAAACTTTTACTTTTCGTTACACTTTGAAAACTTGAAGTCAAAACTTTTTTTCTTTCCAAATCCAAAACCCATAAAGCATTTGTAACAAAATCAACACACACAATTCCTTTTTCATTATAACATTAGATCCACAGAAGAACTATGAAGTCGAAAAGCTATACGTTTGACCTCTAAAGTCAAAAGCAAAGGGTACTAAATTCTTAGTTGCTTCCATCAACCATATCAAATGACTTTTAAGGGCATTAACGAATTCGAAAACGCTTAAACTATAAACCCAAACATACACATAAAACCAGTCAAATT
Source organism: Deinandra increscens subsp. villosa (assembly GCA_039602395.1). NCBI lineage: Eukaryota > Viridiplantae > Streptophyta > Magnoliopsida > Asterales > Asteraceae > Deinandra > Deinandra increscens. Next base: position 2,335,165 of record JBCNJP010000011.1, read on the forward strand.
TGTTGTAAATATAACACTGAAAACCGTTTAGATTCGGTGTTTGCTCAAAGATGTTTTTAAGACAACAATGCATATAAACATAAAACATGGGAACTAAACCTTAGTAAGTCCAAACCTTATTATCTTCATAACGGAAACACTGCAAGCAACGCTGAATGACATGATTACCGTTGAGATCCTTTATTAGATCAAGAAAGCCCGGTTCAATAGCAGATATAACAAGCTTAATTTGCTGCCTAGTCTTGAGTGTCTCTATAAGCTTCTGTACCACCCTAGTTCTATAACAATTAACAAAACCAAACATTTTGACATTTTTAATGTTACAAAACATAAAAAACAGAACATTTAAACAGAACAAAAAATGTAAGTTACCCATGAGTGTTCAATGAAATCTGCACAAGTTCCCTCGGTTCATGAGTAATCGAGATTAGGATCCGCATTCTTTGTTCTTCGGTACACACATCCAAAAGCTTCTGCATAAAGTAATTCCCAAAAGGGTTGATCATAAGCTCAACCACATGCCCTATAATCTCATCAAACACAATTTGTACATGTTGTGGGTTCCCATCATCGAAAATCTTTTGGAGAAGACGGCACCCGTGTTGATCTTTAGCCATTGTGAAAATATACCGTTGAGCTTCGGACAAATGCGAAGAACAAGATAAATAAACTTTGGTTTGAGCATTTTCACAAGATTTAATGAATTTCTTTCGAACTCGACTTACATCTTCACCTTGAATGATCAAACTATCCTCACTAGTAGCTAAACCCTCGAGCCCAGGCCTGAGCCTGAGCCCGAGCCCGAGCCTCCCATGGTTCAGGTTAACCTTAGCATTTAAATTGGTAATATAAGGTACATTTTGCATCATTTCATATTTTTCACCCATTGTTTTCATCCCTGATTGATGACAATGATTTAACACACTCCTACCGAAATTCGACTGATTTTGCCCAAAACTTTGCTGGAAACCAAAAAATGCAGGATTGATTTCACTATCAGAGTTCATGGGGATTCTTGAAAAATGAGGGTTAGCTGCAAGATAATCAGAATCCCCAAATGATGTCGAATGGATTCGATTTTGGCAAAGTAGACCCTGATTTTGATTCTGATTTATATACATTCTACCAAGTTCAGCAATCAAACTTTCATCAGTTTCTTTGGGGCATTCTGAACAAGGGTTTCTTGAAATGAAGTAGGGTTTGGGGGTGGGATCATGTGATGATGAAGATGATGATGATGATGATGAGGTATCAGATGATGAATGGCTATTAAAAAACATGCTTGGAAAGATAGTAGCAGCAGGGGAAATACATGTATTCTGACTGTAATAACCACATAAAGAATCATCATCATACTTACCATATATCATCCTATTCATTAATGGAGGAACAATAGAAGCATTACCATTTACAAAATGATGATTTTGATGATGGGAAAGTGAAGTTGCATGAGGGATCTCACCCAACAACATTTCAAGTTCTTCATCATCCTTAACTCTCTCAACCATCATCAACAACAAGAAAATATACAACAACAACAAAGAGTTGGGAAATCAAGAAATCTTGGAAACAACAAGATTTAGATAAAAACCAGAAATTTCAGAGGACCCACATCAAGAAAATGATCAAGAAACAGTAGGAATGAAAACCCATAAAAATTACCCCCTTTTTTCCATCTGGGTTTTGATGAAAACAATCAAGAATCAGATTCTTGATTGGGTGAAAACAATCAAGAATTGGATGGTGAGACAAGAAACATCATAATTTCATTTGGGTTTTGGGGAAATTTTGATCTTTGGGAATGAGTTTGGTGAAACATGCAAAGATGAAGGATTTGTTACAGAGAGTGTATGTATATAAGTTTTGGTAGTGTACACACTAGCTTACTGGTGAGGTCTCACACGCCATAAAAGCTGGAGAGAGGAACAATATACTCTCACTCATCTCTCTTCATTACTTTCTCTCTCTAGAATACACACATATATATATATATAGCAAGGGAGATGGGAAAATCTCACAAAAACAATTTGGTCACTGAGAATGTTTTCTGATCTTTCTTGTACAAAAAATTATAATTTTGTTTTGTTCCAAACTTTTTTATGATATAAACCAATAACTATTAAATTAAATAAATGGTAACTATCAAACAAAATCATGAAAATGGCCTTTTAACTTACAAGTAGAACTGTAGAAGTATTAGTCACAGTGTCTTGAAAATACTTGAAATTTTATATAAGAATGGGTTAATAAATTTACGTCAAAACGTCGATAAAAATAAGTACGCAATAACAAAAGGGATGCTATTAACATTCAAAATTTTATAAAAGTAGTAATTAAAATTAAAATAATATAATGTTCACTTTTAAACAATAGAAGTATAATATTTTTATACTTTAGTAGTTTGACCATATTATCAATATATCAGTTTTTAATATCTTAAATAATATATAATAAAAAATGCATCAAATGTTTGTACCTTAATAAGGTTAATTGCAATACTCTTCCCATTTCCCCAATCCCCCACTCTATTTTTGGTGCCACCTCATCATTCCCCACCCCTTCCCATTTTTCCCCATTTTGTGTGCAATGGTTTCCCCATTTCCCCATTTCCCCAATCACTTTTTTTATAATAAAATAATTAAAATAAAATACTAATTAAAACAAATACATTTTATAAATAAAAATTAAATCCTAACATTACAAATAAAAAAAAAAGTCCTAAAATTACTTATTCAATCCAAAAAAAAAAAGTCCTAAAATTACTTATTAAAAAAAAATTTCAGAAATTTTCGGGATCACTTTCCTCGTCTTCGTCTTCGTCGGATAAATTTTCTTCGGGTGGTGGAATGGTTTCCCAAACACGATCGATGTGCTCAATCAAATCGGATCGTAAACTATGATGCATATCCCGGTTATGAATCTTCAAAAAGTTCGCGTCGATAATATGTTGTGGTATTGGGTTGTTTGATGCTTGAATATGATCCGGCTCGTACGGGCAAATGGCCTTCCCTTCATCCTCCCTTATCATATTATGCAAGATCATACAAGCATATATGATGTTAGTGATCTTAGTTTTGTGTCTCGACTTCGCCGGGTTTTCGATGATCTTCCATTTCTTCTTCAAACACGAGAACGCTCTTTCAATATCTTTTCGTGCCCCTTCTTGTGCTTTAGCAAATCTTCTACGTTTTTCTGTTGTTGGAGCCGTTAGAGTTTTCACAAACACGGAATAGTCTGGATATATGCCATCCGCAAGATAATATCCGTGTTCGTATTCGGTGCCATTGACTTCAAATGAACACTCGGGGTCCTCGCCATTAATTTGGCGATTCAACAAGTTTGATTGTTGAAGAACATTTAAATCGTTGTTGGAGCCGGCGACCCCAAAATAAGCATGCCAAAACCACAAGTCTTGAGATGCAACGGCCTCGAGCATAATGGTTGGCCTTGCATGGTCACCACGGTGGAATTGACCACGCCATGCGTTAGGACAAGCTGTCCATTCCCAATGCATGCAATCGATACTACCGAGCATGCCGGGAAAACCGTGTTTCGCTTCATGAAAATCAAAAAGGTGTGTAACATCACTCCACGATGGTCGACGCATGTACTTTTCATGATACATCGCACGAATATATTTGCAAAATTTATAAAGACAATCTCGTGCGGTTCTTTCTCCGATGTGCAAATACTCGTCAAACGCATCGGAGGTGATGCCGTATGCAAGTTGTCGAATAGCGGCAACACATTTTTGCAACGGGCTTAACCCCATCCTACCCCTTGCATCCCACCTTAGTTGAAAATATTTATATTTTGTTTCCAAATCGTTGACAATACGTAGAAAAAGACGCTTATTCATACGGAAACGACGTTTAAACTTATCTTCGAATAGAGCCCCTTCCGCAAAATAGTTGTTAAAGAGCCGATCGTGAGCCTCTTGACGTTCTCTTCTAATCAACTTGCGTGTTCGAATTGGGTTTGAACTCTCGGCTTCTTCTTCTTCACGAGCTATCTCGAACATCATTTTTCCGAAAAAAGCGGCATCTTCGTCGGACGATTCACCGGATGTGAAAGACATTTTTAAAAAATGAAGGGGTGGGTATTTATAAGGTGAAGTTGGAAGTGGGAGATTATATAAAGTTTAGAGAGAAATGGAGAAGTGTGTGTGAAAATGGGTTGAATGGGGTGGTTTAAATAGGTAGAAATAATAAAAAGCAAAAAAAAAATTAATTTTTTTTTAAAAAAAAGGGTATTAGCCGTTGGGAGGGGGGGGCCCACACCAACGGCTCTCTCCCCACGCTCCAAATCGTCGAGCTCGGCATCCCGTAGCCCTTCCCCGATCGGGGCTCCCGAACCCACCGCAGTGGTGTTCCCGATCCCACCGAACCCACCGAAACCCCCCGAACCCCCCTTCCCCGAACCCATTGCTTTTAACCTTAAGCAATTGTGAAGCCCAGTATTTTCAGTGTTTGGTCCTTTTTTTTCATTTTGTCTTTTAGGGTTTTTTTAGTTTTTTTAAGGGGTTTTTGGTTTTGATTTTAATATTTAGCTTATACGTTAATACTTTTTCATTCTTTTTGAATTACTTTAATTGTTTATATGCCGGCATATACCCGACCATAACGTATGACAACTCACACTAATCGTCACCTAGTTATAAACAATGAATACTACTCGTTACTCACATTAAAAGTTTGCTTTTTATTTACATACTATATATATAATTTTTTTAAGATAGAAATTATATTAAAATTAAACCTAGTGGGACAACCAAATTGGTTAGCCACCCAACACAAAGTTTACAACTAGAATTACAACATAATTACATCAAAGATGTATACATTTTTCTATATCATAAAATCTGACCCAACCCAATCAACCCATTTCACCTTTTCTTTATATAGATATATTCACATTTGTACAACATATCAAAGGCTATATTAGTAAGTTATCTGGTCAAAATGATCTTTTTCTGAAATTTTTACATAATGTTAATCTTCAAATTGCAAAATCAAAAATATTTAACGGCTAGATGCCTAGATCTAAGGCTATCCGTAGTCATAACCCCCCATCCTTGGAGATTATGCGCCATGTGGAATTCACCTCATCAAGAGGGGGTTATAAGCAAAGTGGTGTAGTCATAACCCCCCATAATCCCCCTCTAATTATTACTCAATTATTATATATTAATTAAAAAGAAAAAAAACATAAACCAATTAAATCTGGAGAAAAGGAAGGCAACCAATAAGAAATTAGGGGGAGGGGTGTGATAAACATAACGTCGTTGCATATTATATTTAACATGGCGCCAAAGGGGGTGGAGGAGGGCGCCATAGGGGCGCTATGTTAGATGTTTTTGTGAAGATGGCGCCCCACTACGAATAGCATAATCAAAGTGTCCAAGATGTATATTATTTTTGACAAGAATACAATTGCCTGGCTCTTGTTTTTCATAAAATACAGCATCATTACAATCCTTTAGTGAAAAGATTAAATACTTTAAGCACCTAATTAAAGTTAAACGAGAATAAAGAAATAAAATCTCAATCTTTTGATTAAAATAAACTGATAAAATTGCATATCAAAATTATTATATGACCAGCTTTAAACTAAGATAAACAACTTTATAATTTAGTACTATATTATAATACATTTGAAAATGACAAATTTGTTATTTAATTGAAAAATTAAGAGTTTAAGGAAGCAAAATCGTCTTTTCCAGTATGTTATTAAATACAAAAAAATTAACTGAATAAGCAGTTTACTGTGAAATTAATATAGAAATATAATTATGTAACAATGTTAAGTAAATTTTAAAAATCATTTTTGTTTTCTATAAATACAAACTTTTATGAAACTTTAAATCTATATGATCATTCACCACTTAACTATTAAAACGTTTTATTAGGGGGGACGGTATGGTGGTGGTTACCGCGTCGCGGTTCCTTTGGAGCCGGGCGGTTCCCACGGGCAACCATACCGCCCTAGGCGGTTCGATGGCTAGGCTCCGGATATTTTTGGTCGAGCGGCAATATGGAACCGAGGGGAGCCGGGTAAAATTCGAACGTTGGGGCTTTTGACCGTTGCCTCCAACGGCTACTTTCCTTTTTTTTTTTTTTTTTCTTTTTAACAATTTTACAACTATAAATTCTACCCCTTTTATAACATTTTTACACCATCTTCTTCACCTATCATCTCCCTCTTTCACATATTTTATATTCTACTCACCATGGATCGATCAAAGAAGAAATCACCCGCTACCACGAAAAAATCCACCGCTCCCACCAAAAAATACAAACCGAAGGTTCGTAATACCGGTCAAGCCTCCATCGCGGAGGAATACGGATGGGATTGCAACTTTTAGTTGTTTTTTTTTTAAATTGTATTTGTGTTTTTTTTTTTAATTTCAAGTATTGTAACCGTTTGATTTCGTAATGCTAGTGTTTTTTTATATAAAAGTTGTTTGTTTATTAAAAGATGTTAAAAATCAAAAAAAAAAAAAAAAGTTAATTTTTCGGTGGCTTCTCCAAGCCACAAGGCAACCATACCTTGTGGTGTGGCTTGACAAGGCTTCAAAAACATCCCAAATGAGTTGGCACATGATGATTGGTTGGGGAGCATGGCTCCTTGAAGCCACAAGGCAACCATACCCCCTCCCCTTAGTGTGTGTTACTGTGTTGTGTTCTCCATTGTATCGTGCAAACACCCACCAGTTAAATTTAAAGAAAAGTTATCAAAATATATTTATTAACAAAATTGACACTCATTTTAAATTAAAGGAAAAAGAAAAAAAAAACTACATGATAGCGTGTCTTGTGTCACATACTAAACCCGGTAAATTTATTTAAGGTTAATTAACACTTTATATTTCTTAAAGTTTTCTTTAAAAAAAGTTTAAAACACTCGACAAGACGTTTAACTATCATTTATGTTTTTCTATAAAAGTCAAGAACTATTAAAGCAATACATCCATTTTCGTTTCTTCACGTTTATCCATCTTTACATTAGTCGTAGGTGTGATATGTTATGTTTTCTCAAATTCTCCTCATAAACAAATAATTTAATTTTTACCATTTAAGTTATTTAATGTTGATCCCTACATCTATATCACAAAATAAATTATTAAATACTCTTCTTAACAATATCTAGGTTTTTTACGATAGATTCACCATCATATACTCCATCATATACTATACGGGATTTAAAACCATAAACTTTGATTCGAAAACATATTATTACCAGATTGTAATAACCCAAAAAAATAACGTGTTTTCTAATAACCCAAAAAAAGAGTGATGGTGAAAAATAATGTGATAGTTAAGATTGTCAATGAGAATTTTTTTAGTTGGGAGTGATGGCGGTCAACAAGTTATAGTCGGGGTTTATAATCCAATAACCCTTTAATTTATATATATATATAATATATATAGATATATATAGGGAAAGAGTATTTTGGAACCCACGTTGAGTTGAGGAAACTTTGGAACCTCGTCAAAAACGAGGTTAAAAAAATGTTTTTTTTTCTAAATTTTTTATGGTGGTTCTTTAGGTTATAAACTACTCGTATATGAAAAAAATCAAAAAACCGCCTAGTAGATTTTTTTAAAAAAAATCTCAAAAAAGATTGGTTACATATGTAACTTTCATTTGTAAACGCATATATATACAGTTTACACATGAAAGTTACATATGTAACAATTTTTTTTTGAGATTTTTTTTAAAAAAATCTACTAGGCGGTTTTTTGATTTTTTTTCATATACGAGTAGTTTATAACCTAAAGACCACCATAAAAAAATTTAGAAAAAAAAACGTTTTTTAACCTCGTTTTTGACGAGGTTCCAAAGTTTCCTCAACTCAACGTGGGTTCCAAATTACCCCAACCCTATATATATATATATATATATATATATATATATATATATATATATATATTATATATATATTATATATATATTATATATATATATTATATATATATATAAATAAAAATATAAAAATTATTTTTATTCTTAATTTGTAATCACTATTTTCTATTTTCATAAATTTTTAAGAAAAATAACAGACTGAATAATAAAATTTTGTTTTCATTCCATTATTTAAAAAAGTAAAAAAAAATCATTCCCTAAGGAATTATAATCTTAAAAATGAAAGGACTCAATGTTTTAAAATCCGTTTTGAATCGGCCTATTCGACCGGTTGAACTGGCAACCGGAGGCTAAGCCAGTCCGGGTTTGTCACATTTAGTCTAACTTCGAGCTATTTTACCCCGCTGTTTTCACGGTTCAACCGGTTGAAACCCGCAACCGGATCGTTAATTGAACCGGTTTTTAAAACTTAAGTCATGCATTCACGCCAAAAGATGAAGAACTTGATGAATACAACACTCCAATTTAGTTTTTTTTTTAAATATAAATATAGTTTGACTAAAACTTGTGTTGATGTTTTTATTGGATAACTGTAACCTTTTTAGGACTATATTAAAGTTTTTTTACATTTGTCATGTTTGAAAGTTTATAAAATGTATACTATAAATTTATAGGTTTTAGTAGTCAAATTTGGCTTGACATTCCGGGTCAACCTGTTGAACCTTTTTTGACACAAGTTCAGTCCGGTTTAAAAATCCGATCTTAAAACATTTGAATGAATGATATTCTTTATGTAATGGTCAATTTCATTCAAATGTACTAACGGACATGTCATTTTATTTCCAACGTAATAGCACATTTCATTCTATATTCCATTCATACATGTCAAACACTATCTAAGTGTAAAACTCTTTTTTTCTAAGAGCAATTTATTCACCAAAGAAACAATACATAACCCATCCAGCTAGAGGCTGGACCTGAACCCCGGCGGAACAAAAACTACATCACCACAGGAAAGAACAACTAATTACACAAGTACCCGTCCTTTAACTTTACATTGGATCGACTGTTAACCCATAACAAGCAATAGCTCTTGATCTCCTTTATAATGGCTGCAGTAGATGGGATTTTTGATTGAAAACGGCGTCATTTCGCATCTTTTATAGGACCCAACATGAGATGAAAATCACCGCCTGCAGCACCTTGCTTTTTCTCTTCTCCACCCTCGCAGTTTCATGTATCTAAGTGTAATACTCTAAGGGTCTGTTTGGTATGAGGTAATAAAATGAACGAGGGAATGGAATTGACAAGGTAATAGAATGGTTGAGAGAATGAAATTGATCATTACCATTTCATCATCCTGTTTAGTTACCATATGGGAATGAAATAAATTATTGTTTCTTGTTATTTGATAGTTAGTAAACAGAATATAGTTTTACCAGCATTTACATTTAAAATAATATATTTGATTTATATTTTATTTTTTTTAATTTTAGTTTTTTTTTATTTTCTAAGTTTTCGTTAATTTATTTTTATTAAATATTTTAACTGTTATGTTTGATTTCATTTTTTATTTTTATTTGCAAATTTACTTTTATTTTTATTTTTTGGTTTATTTATTATATTATATTTTTATTTTATATTTATTTCTTTATTTCTTTATTTTTTATTTTTATATTTTTCTTTGTATTTTTTTTTATTTATTTTTTTTGTTTTCATAAAATTCTAATAAAAACTTAAATTGAATAAAACTTTCATTCCATTACTTGAGCGAATGAAAAAAAATACACCCTACACTTAAGGAATGAAAATCTTTATATATGAAAGAAACCACATTCCTTACGTAATGGTCCATTCCATTCCAATATATTACCAAACATATCATTTTTCATTCCAATGTAATGATCTATTCCATTTCATCCTCCATTATTGCATACAAAAAGATTCCTAATTTTTTAAACCACTACACTAAATGAAATTAGAGGGTAATTTAGTCATTACATATAACAATAAAATGTTATTGGAGGGATCTTTTGCGTTAGCATAAAGGGAGGGTACGGTTACAGTTGGCCCACAGCAACACTCCAGCGAGTCATGGTCATGCCATTTGTATTTTATCCAATAATATGGAGACACGTGTCCCTTTCCCAACAAACTCCTATGGGTCATGGTCATGCAAGTATGCAACTGTATTTTATACCGTTAAAAATATGCAACTGTATTTTGTATTTTATAGTGTAAAAAAGTATGTAATTTGTATTGATTATATACATGTATAAATATTGTAATTATTATCAAAACTTTTAATTATTTTATGAAATTAATTAGTATGTTTTCTACTAGATTTATAATGTTTTTTAGCACCCGTTGCTCAAAAAATTTTATATTAACCTTTGATCCCTTGTTAATGTCTGTGTTCTAGGTAAAAATGGAGCTTGGTTGTGAGAGTGTAAGAATAGTTAATCGGTGATACGGTCAAGTTTATACTCTTACCAAAACAAATATTTGTTATTATTATTAATATTAATATTATTAAATCTTGGTAAATAAACAAAGGACCACATATCTCAATTAACTTTAAATTTAAGGTAGAGATAAACATTACTCCAATTGTTGAACGAACTCTGCAAAGATGAAATTATTTTTGTTTGCCAATTATTGAAGAAAAATGTTGTAAGGGAAAAACTATCTTCTGGTTGGACACATATTTTTTAACATTAACACCTAAAATTATTATAGAATAAATTTTAAGTGTCGTTTTTAAGTTCAAGTTTGACTAGATTTATTATTTGTTTTTATATGACTAGATTTATTATTTGTTTTTTATATACGTACATAATTATTTATATTTTATATATAACATAGTTTATCTAATTTTTATTATTTCTATCACAATCAAATATATAATAATATTTGCTAATTGATATGTATTTGTTATATTAGATAAAAGATTTTACATGTATATGAGTCGACTCATGAGCCTAGTCTACCTCGGTAATAAAAGTCGGTTCGAGTATTAACGAGTCAATCTTGAGTGAACCATGAGCAACTCACCTTCTTTACATCCTTAGGCTAAACGTATTGGCTGTTAAAAGGGCCCATGGCGCCCCTTATAGCGCCAGAACACCGCCCCTGTGCAGGTCGTTTGATTATCTTCAGCAATATAGTAAAAAACGTTCTATATATATTCTGGGATGCAAATTTAACAGTGAGGTACTGGTGAGTTGGTTTTACAAGAAAATGGTTTGCAACAGAGATATTGTGATTAGAGTTAAGACTCTTTTCCTCCAAGTGTCTGAATTATGGCTTCTAGAAGTTTAATCTCGTTATCCCGTTTCGAAATCTCGTCTTGCTTTGCTCGCAATTCTTCCATGTGAAGTTCAAACACTTCTGCAATCAGGATCCATAACCAAATATTAATCACAACGTTAGAAAAGGGGCAAGATTTGGGTGAATTTACCGGCAAATGGGTCAATATGGGTTGTATTTTATCTCAAACATGTTAAACGGGTCAAAGAAAAGAAATTAACGAAATGGGACGCAGGTCAAATGAGTTGAGAGTCACCCAAAGTCAATTTCTAATGCATACAAACTCCCAAATCATTTTATCCAATGATACAAACTATTATTGACTTATTGTAATATTTTTTAGGTAATTGTAAAAGAGCATTTTTTACAAGTAAAAGAAGTAAAATGGGCAAAAAAGTGTTTGCAAGTCAACACCAAATTTGACCCGTTTCAACCCAATCTTTTTTGACCCGTGCAGACATAGTTTTTTTAACAAAAGAATAATTTGATGCGCAGTATCTTTACACATGTTTTATTTGGTATTTATACAGTTAGATAACTAGAGGAAAAGAAGTATTTTAGGGTATGAATATACTTGTGGTGTTCTCCAGCTCCTTTGTGATCTCCTGAGCTCGTAACTCAGCAGCCTTTTGTCCTGCTTCGGCTTGCCTTTTTTCAGTACGAGCACGGGCTGCAGCTGAAATTGCAGCATCCAGCTCCCTTTCTAAAGTCTCTACCCTTTGTTCAAGAACCTGCACCCAATAATATTCATTTCAATAACGGTCCATAATATCCATTATCAAGGATCAACATAACAATCTTAGGGTGGGTAAAAAAATTTTACTCTATGCACGAGAAGCCTAACTAGTTTTCTTTTTCCCCGCAAAATTCCTATTTAAGCAATTTAGCTAAAGAATGGGCAGTCGGGCACATCTTTTATTGACGAGCCTATCAATTTTCAACTATTAGTTGGAAGGAATAGAGTAGATTCCTCATCATGAAATGAAACTTCAAAGCCTTATATTGCTAAATGGAACTTACATTCAGTGTGAGATGTAAAATTTCTTTAAGTTTAAAAACATTAAACTTCCAGGGTGCAACGGTCAGTGCCCGAGTCCCCACGTCTTAGTTTCGAATCCAGCTTCCACTGGTTTTTTACATTTAATGCACCTTGAAAGTCACATGCCCAGTGTAAGCCCCCTTTTACCCAATCCCATAAGTTAGCAGTATATTGGTGGGATTTTGTGAGTTTTCCGGTAATGGGTTCTCATGGTTACCAAAAATAAAGTATAAAAAGGTTGTATTTTCAAGTAATGCAATACACATCTAAAAAAATTTTGAATTTCGCATTTTATTGGCATCATAATTTACTACAGTTAGTATTTGATATATTGGGGTGAGCCTAAAGAGAAAAAAGGCTAACTGTAAACTACTAAATTCTATCAACTCTCTACAAGTAGCTTCTATTCACCAAACCACTAGTTATAGCTCCAAATATTTCCCAGGCACAAAAGACGTTACGAATTGTGTTAATTGTTTTAACATTGATTGTTTTCCTAATCATGAGACAAAACAGGGGAATATAAGAGTACATACAACAATGATATCAAACATTAACAATCCCTCTATCCCACCAGCAAAAACATATTTTGACTTCAAGATTAACTGAAAAAGAAATCATAATGGGCAATGATACTAAACATCTAAAATGCACAACTTAACGTATGACCAGTTTACTGTTTAATTGCTTTCAAAAGTTTATTTAATCTATATCTATTTTGAATGATAGACTCTTGATAGTTAGGGCTCAAAATGCCTTATAGTAACATAGCTCTCATGTGATAATATTATGCCTTCTATAATTACCCTACCTTACATGATCAGATCAACCCATTTCAAAGACGAACATCTAATCAGGACTCAACAGTCTATGACAACGGCTACACCCCAATTTAATCCAAGCACACACTGGGTACCAAATTAGGTAAGTAAAACTTGTGAAAAGAAGTAAAGGAGCATGCATGTTGTTCAGATTGATTGAACATATTAGATTCAGTCAAAATCATATCAATCACACCAAAAACAAAGCTCAGTTCGCTCCAACTGCAATCAGAATATCGGATACCACAAATCCACAACAAACTATTGTAGTCGATTAAAATAATTTAATCCAAGCACACTTGTCCTTCCACATTAGGTCAATTAAACTTGTGTAAAAGAGCATACATATGGTTAAAACTTCAAAGTGATTAAACAGATTAAATTCAGTTAAAATCATATCAAACACACCAAAAACAAACCTCAAACAGCTCAGCTTCAATCAAATACCACAAATCCATACCACTAATGTGGTCAATTCATACAATTTAATCCAAGCATACAGTGTCTACCAAATTAGGTCAATCAAACTTGTGTAAATGAGTAAACAACAACAAAAACAACAACAAGCATACCACTAAGCTAAATTGATTAAACAGATTAAAATTCAAGCACACTTTGCCTACCAAATTCAGTCAAAATCATATCAATCACACAAATAGAAAAGCTCAGGGACTTCAATTGCAATCAGATACCAAAAATCCACACCAGTTATGTGTTCAATTCAAATCATTTAATCCAAGCACACTTTGCCTACCAAATTAGGCAATCAAACTTGTGTAAATGAGTATACAACAACAACAAGCATACCACTAAGCTAAATTGATTAAACAGATTAAATTCAAGCACACTTTGCCTACCAAACTCGGTCAAAATCATATCAATCACACCAAAAACAAAGCTCAGTGAGCTCAACTGCAATCGAATACTACAAATCCACACCAGTAATGTGTTCAATTCAAATCATTTAATCCAAGCACACTTTGCCTACCAAATTAGGTCAACTAAACTTGTGTAAAACAGCATACAAGTGGTTCAAAGTGATTAAACAGATCAAATTCAGTCAAAATCATACCATACACACCAAAAACAAACCTCAAACAGCTCAACTGCAATTACATGCCGCAAATCCACAACACTATTGCGATCAATTCGAACAATTAAAGCCGAATTTCATCAAAAACATAACAATCCATAGAGATCGGAGCTCGAGTAACTCAATCTGGTTGTACACAACCACAGAATATGCAAATTACATCCAAATTTGACGAGACAAGTTACAATTTGTTCAAACCTTGATGGTACGGGCTTGATCGGAGGTCAAGGAGGCTTTGTTGAAGGTTTCTTCATCGACGAAGACAGCTTTAGTGTTGAGAAGATTCTGGAGGGAGTGAAGATTGTTGGATATCTCGGAGAGATTGGCGATCGCAGCGCTCCATCTCTCGTTTCCTTTCTCCTCCATTAGTAACCTCTTTCTTCAAACCTCCTCATTTCTTCATCCTTCCTTGTTTTTATTAAATGTATTAATACTAATTTATTTCTTTACAGCTATTAGACTAATCTTTTGAGTTGAATTATCTTGTCTGTATTAGAGCCAACTCTGAGTGGTAGCCTCTTAGCCTAGAGGGAGTCATATGTGACCGACGAGGGCTAGGAGTGGTGGTCTAGACCGGATGAAGCCGACTGTGATCAACGAGGACATTGGCCCTTAAGCAAGGTTACTGTAAAACTATTATAAGGTGTGAGATTTATCCTACATCGGTTGTATGGGCAAGTGACGTAGGATTTATAAATAGATTCTCTCACACATTTGATTGGTCTTTTGGATTGAGTTACACCCTATTTGAAGATTTCGGACTGAGTTAGAGGTTTTAAAAAAAAAGCTGATTAGTCAGTGATAATTTATGCATGGGTCAGACGTTTCAGACCGAATCAGTCGGTTGTTTGAACCAAACAAACACACTGATCACTGACTGAGTCAGTGGTCAAGTTCAGCCAACCCCTTATTATGTTTGGTGAGCAACACTTATATAAGGTTTGTTTTTTCTTATAATAAGTATAAAAGAATCACCAAAAGATAAATTGGCTTTGCGACCGTGAAATCTAGTAGACGACAAATGGAGCTGACAACTCTCCTACGAAGATTACATTTTTTACACTCCTACTATACTTTGATCGTTTCGTTTTTTATTTTAACATTATTACGTAGTTTTTTTTGTAGTTCAGTTTTTTATTTGCTTTATAGCAATATAATAATTTTATATACTAGCATTATCCATACGACAACAAAACAAACGTATAGAGAATGTAGTGTTTAATATTGTTAAAATAAGAAATTTTTAATAACGTATGACTCTGAATATCATATGCATTATCGTGTCTTTTAAAAACCAAGTTAGTGATTATATGGGTCATCGGTGGTGTCACCGTGTCAGTGACTATATAAGCATGCTATTTCATTTAATTAGTAACAATAACTCTTCATCTTATGTGATGCCACATCATTTTATCTATGTAGTGTAAATAATTTTATATCTAATTTATCATATGATTTGGTGGTCTAACATGTATTTACTGCATTTTATATTTTGGATGTTAACGAATTTAACAATGGAATGATGGCATAATATACAGTTTATATCAATGCATCTGTTTTATGTGTCCGCATAATAACACACAGGTTGCAAAATCTATTATATATAAAAATTACAATGAGAAATGAACAGTAACTACACTCCTCCACTAGAACTTTGCTACGTGGTTGCTTCAGTGGATACGACCACATGGCATGGTTAAAATAATTTTTTTTATTTTTTATAACGCAACAAATTTAGCACATAATTTTATAATTTATCATGTATAATAAGTAAGTGTAGCATGACTTTTATATCATAGAATAAATACTTTTAAATGTTTTGGTCGATACGTTTTCTTAATATCCATCTTCTTTAATTAGCATTATACCAATGCAATTTCTAAGAACCTTTTATTATTGTTTTTCTTTTTTAAAAAAGTTAGATATGATGCATCTAAATAGCTTGGTTTCCTCATCTCAATAACTGTTTTGTCACCCATGAGTATACCAAGTACATCATTAAGTAATTGGCATGCTATACTTATTTTATTTGTTTCGATATCTGTGTTCTCAATGTGATCATAGCATGTCACAATATCTATCACATACATAGTATGTCACTATCTACATTAAGATGTGTCACACTTCAAAATTCTTTGTAGTAACTTTAAAGACGTATCTTCTTTTCTTAACCAACTTAAACGATTCATTCAGTTCCTTGCATCCAAATGGTACTATAAAAAACAATTTATACGATAACAAATGTATATTAGTATCAAACTATGCATATAAACTAGTTACTTACCTTTGATCATCAGTGTTTCAAAGTCATCATCTGAGGTATGTTCCTCGTGATGATTTCTCTTTTTGGTGCATTCATCTCTAGAGCACATTGTGTTAGTTCAACATAACTCATACTATATTACAAACACAGACAATACCTTTAGCTTCTTTTGTGTGTCTTTTCTGTTACGGCTCGTTTGATGCTACAAAATTGTTCAACACACATTGTTAGACAAATATTTTACAAGCTTCCAGTATTATATTATGTTATGCTTACCAAAGAAACATGTTAAGTTGGTGAGATTAATATTTTACAAGCTTCCAGTTTTATATTGTATGTTATGCTTACCATCTTTGTTAGAAGAAA
>JBCNJP010000011.1:2352421-2374036 GCA_039602395.1 Deinandra increscens subsp. villosa
AAATTTGTAATAATGTATGACTCTAAATATCATATGCATTATCGTGTCTTTTAAAAACCAAGTTAGTGATTATATGGGTCATCGGTGATTATATAGGTCAACGGTGGTGTCAGTGACTATATAAGCATGCTACATTAGAACTCTTCATCTTATGAGATGCCACATCATTTTGTCATGTGACGACGTCACATGGGGTTGCCACGTAGTATGAATAATTTTATATCTAATTTATCATATGATTTGGTGGTCTAACATGTATTTACTTTATTTAATATTTTCGATCTTAACTAACTTAACAAGGGAATGATGGCATAATATACAGTTTATAGCAATGCATGTGTTTTATGTGTCCGCATAATAACACACGGGTTGAAAAATCTATTATATATAAAAATTACAATGTGAAATGAACAGTAACTACACTCCTCCACTAGAACTTTGCTACATGGTTGCTTCAGTGGATACGACCACGTGGCATGGTTATAATTTTTATTTTTATTTTTTATAACGTAACAAATTTAATACATAATTTTATAATTTTATAATTTATCATGTATAATAAGTAAGTGTAACATGACTTTTATATCGTAGAATAAATACTTTTAAATGTTTTGGTCGATACGTTTTCTTAATATCCATCTTCTTTAATTAGCATTATACCAATGCAATTTCTAAGAACCTTTTATTATTGTTTTTCTTTTTTAAAAAAGTTAGATATGATGCATCTAAATAGCTTGGTTTCCTCATCTCAGTAACTGTTTTGTCACCCATGAGTATACCAAGTACATCATTAAGTAATTGGCATGCTATACTTATTTTATTTGTTTCGATATCTGTGTTCTCAATGTGATCATAGCATGTCACAATATCTATCACATACATAGTATGTCACTATCTACATTAAGATGTGTCACACTTCAAAATCCTTTGTAGTAACTTTAAAGGCGGATCTTCTTTTCTTAACCAACTTAAACGATTCATTCAGTTCCTTGCATCCAAATGGTACTATAAAAAACAATTTATACGATAACAAATGTATATTAGTATCAAACTATGCATATAAACTAGTTACTTACCTTTGATCATCAGTGTTTCAAAGTCATCATCTGAGGTATGTTCCTCATGATGATTTCTTTTTTTGGTTCATTCATCCCTAGAGCACATTGTGTTAGTTCAACATAACTCTACTATATTACAAACACAATCAATACCTTTAGCTTCTTTTGTGTGTCTTTTCTGTTACGGCTCGTTGATGCTACAAAATTGTTCAACACACATTGTTAGACAAATATTTTACAAGCTTCCAGTATTAT
This sequence comes from Deinandra increscens subsp. villosa, assembly GCA_039602395.1. Classification (NCBI taxonomy): domain Eukaryota; kingdom Viridiplantae; phylum Streptophyta; class Magnoliopsida; order Asterales; family Asteraceae; genus Deinandra; species Deinandra increscens. Next base: position 2,353,735 of record JBCNJP010000011.1, read on the forward strand.
ATTATGTTATGCTTACCAAAGAAACATGTTAAGTTGGTGAGATTAATATTTTACAAGCTTCCAGTTTTATATTGTATGTTATGCTTACCATCTTTGTTAAAAGAAACATGTTAAGTTGGTGAGATTAATATTTTACGAGCTTCCAGTTTTATATTGTATGTTATGCTTACCACCTTTGTTAGAAACATGTTAAGTTGGTGAGATTAAATTTTTGTTTGCAACATGTTAAGTTGGCGTGACACTTTGTTTTGCTAGTTATCTCTTCTGTTCTAAAATTAAACATAAGTGATGAATTTTAATGTTTGGATATATTTGGTGTAATATTGAACCTGGTTTTTTAACATTCATTCTTGGTACCCAAACAAACCGGAGAAAATAATGATGATTTCCATGAAATACACATTAATAAATACGCAAATACACAAATTTACCACTTATAACCTTTCTAATTAGCAAGATTAATCTCGAAGCTGTACATGAAAGATTTCTCAAAGATGGAAGAAAATATCATGTATATATAATCATTTCAAAAAAAATAAATTTAAATAAACACACAAAACAAATGACTAACTTTTTCATAAATTTTATACTTTCTACATAAACATGCGTTGATGGTTCATTGCTTTTCATATTCTTTATTTTTTACATACATTCTAAGCAAACTAAAAGGGCCTCCTTATTGAAGCATCTATATTCTTCAAGGCAGATGTAAGCTTTGTCTACATCTCACCCTCCCCATACCCTTTATGCTATTGATGAGATTTTTACTGGGTCTATATATAAAGGGAAGGAATCTAATTTAGCTGAAACGACGTAGTTTTGATTAATAAAACAATTTAAACGTGAAATTATTTCATATATGAAATTTGATGAATTTATAAGAGGAAATAAGAAATAATTCCAAATTTTAATGATTTTTATCAAAACTACATTGTTTTAACGGGTTTCACCTTCAAGTTTAATGTTTTAACAACACCATATTCACTTTTCCCATATATAAAATCATAATACTAATTAATTCACATGTTTCTAATTTTATTTATATTTCTTTAGTTTTCCTGACAAAAAGAGAAACAACACTTTTTTCTTTATTTTTTAAGATTTAGAAAAAGTGGTTCATTTTGTTCCCAACAGATTCTATTCTGGCAGGGTTCCCTAGGCCAACAGTAACAGCTTCCGGAAGAATATGTGAATCCAGATTAACACATATACAGTCACCATCACTTTTTCTACAACTAGATGACTTTCTACCCTGCCAACAGGTGGTAACATAATATTTTACCAATAAACATATAAATTGTGATTTTTTTAAAGAAAACTTACTGCTATGTGATTCAACCTGCAAACAGCATTCTGGGGTGGTCTCAAATAATCTACAGGCCACACACAGCAATACAGCATCAACAGGTCAATATCATCATCGCACCCATCGGCCTTGGTCTATCTTTTCTCCATCATAACTATAAAAACCCGGTGCAAAAACTAGATTAAATGAACAATCGGTTTAGACAAAAAACACGATCGACTAGCAAAGAGCGTCTGAAGCCAAACTAATCATATGAAATGAAAATACTGGTTTATAGCAAGTCACATGCAACCTACGAGTTACTATGTTCATAAACTTAAGATGTGATGGAGGGATCCAGCCCTACCAACACCACCAATAGAAGAGAGAACGCATTTTCAACAGAGGTCATCTGAATAACATCATCCAAGATACAAAGAAACAAGATCCATTCCAGCTCATGTTAAGGGTAGTCACTCCTGCAGAAAACCAAAATAAGAACAAATAAGCACTTTTTATCATGGGTTCTGGTAACAGATTTGGTTTAGAACATGAGGTTGGGTCTGGTTGACCTGCAGAACTGTCTTTTTTTCCTAGAACTTTTTATAATATATACAATAATGATATGAATTTTCAGATATAATCATTTAGAAGGTTGTGCGTAAAATTGTTAGACATTTTCGGTGACTTTTTTCCGTTTTAGCTAAATATTTTGATTGAACCCGTTGACAAGTTCAAGATGAAACACAATAACATTGCAAAGAGTTAAAATTTCTTGGATTAGAAACTCACCTCATCACGACTACGTGGTGAAGGGCTCCTACGATCAATATGGCGACCATTTCTATCAGGATCTCTACCCCTAGTGGGGGTTCTGCGTGGAGATAAGCCCCTTCTAGGACTAGGACTACTTCAATATAAAAGCAAAGTCATCACACTCTACAATTGCAACTTAAAACGCATATAAATTCAAATAGCTAGAGGTTGCAATTGCAACCCATTCACTTATGATGGGTCAAAGCAAATTTATTTCATCCCAGCAGACCAAACAGGTAAAACATGTAAGCATAGCCCGAAAAGAAACAAGTAAATTAGGCGGAAAGTCCGCCAACATTTATAGTTACTGCATAAAACCTCCCAAATTGTTTTTTTCCAAATTGTTTTATTTAATTTTTTTTTTTAATCTTTGACTAGTATAAGTTTTGTAATCCAAACATCCAAACCATGTTCACAATGATTATTAATAAAGGGTAAATGAAATTGGTCAAATACTGTTTCAAGTGAACCCAACCAACCCCTTTCGACGAATGCCATCTAATGTCATCACCTCTAATCTTGAATAAGTGAAATTGCCAACCTTTCAACAGACCGACTTCGGCTCCAACTACCACGAGCTCTGTCATAGTCTGGACTATAGCTACGACTCCTGCTTCTGTAGCGGTAACCGCGATCCCTTTCATACCTAGAACTCCTCCTATAATCATCATCCCGATAATCATCACGGTATCTGGAGGTGCATAACAAGAAACTTGAAATAAAAGAGTTGAAAATGCAAAAGGTCTCATGACCAATAAATTCATCCAACTTAACAAAAAATAAAAAATCTTTCCAACGTAAAAGACTATCAACATCATCATATCATTCAACAGGATATGATGCAATACTACAGCAATAACAGCATTATATATACCCTATGCTTACTTCTTTTTCACAATAATGTTTAATGCAACACTACCAGATGTAACAATCTATGATTTATGTTGTTCTTAGTATAAGATAAAAGAAAGAACCTTCGTCGAGGACTACGACTTCTTGACCTGCCTCTTCCCCTGGGAGACTTCTCAATGATTCTTCCTTTATGACTGCAAGCATGTGGGCAACAAAAACAAGACAAAAGTGCAACAGTTCTTAGCCACGTGGCCCATATAGACCATAGAGTAAAGAAAGCTTGTAAACTACACCAAAAAGGAAGGGGAAATAACAAAAAACCAAGTGATAATCTCCTTATAAACCTACAAACTTACATTCTTTCTGCATTGGGCCCATACTTTGCAAATTGTACAGTAATTTCTCTTCCATCTACTTCTCTTCCTGTGATGAATATGCATATAAGCAAACAAGCTAGTTGAGTATATACATACCATAAGATGCATTATACCATATATAGAACACAATCATTACCATCCAGCCTATCCACCGCCTTCTGTGCTTCATCTGCATACTTGTAACGAGCAAACGCAAATCCACGCGAATCACCAGTCCTGATGACAATTTAAATCATGAACTAAAACCAGGCTAGCTACATGCCTACATGGCTACATATGCTAAATCAGTAAATCATCCTTCAAACTATCTGAGGTGGCGAGAATGCGAGATAATTATTTAGAAATCTGTTAATTCTGTGGTTAATAGTTACCGTGATCTTTTTAGGTTTCAATTGAAGGCAAATTCCTATCGTCCATTTATCATTCCATAAATCAAACTCGTAAGTTAGCTACATGCTATATGCCTACATTTGCTAAATCATACTCCAAATTAATGAATTATCTGAGGTGGCGCAATAATTTTTTAGAAATCTGTTGAATCTGTCGTTAATAGTTACCGTGATCCTTTTAGGGTTCAATTGAAGCCAAATTCCGATTCTCCATATATCATTCCATAAATATAACTCAAAAGCTAGCTGCATGCCTACATATGCTAAATCATGCTCCAAATTATCTGAGATAGCGAAACAATTTTCTAGAAATCTGTTGAAACTATCGTTAATAGTTACTGTGATCGTTTTAGGTTCAATTGAAGCAAAATTCCGATCGTCTTCTTATTATTCCATATATAAAACTCACTGCAAGTGCAAAATCAACGAGATCGAAACAAAAAAAACAAAAACACATACCTTCGATCTTTAGGGATGAAAATATCAACAACCTTTCCGTATTTATCAAAAAGCGGGAACAGATCATCTGCCGTCGTGCCTGTATACACACATATAACCAATCCGAACGCCGATCACCTTTTTTATCAAAATTCAATCAAAAACATGAACAGAAACACCGGTAGCGACGATAAACATGAGAGAAAACAGACTTACGGAAACTGATATTGAGAATGAGGAGAGAATATGTGTCTGAAATATCCGGCGGACCTGATCGGCCGAAGTGAGACATCGTTGCGTTGGATGTTAACGAGAAACTGGAGCAGATTGATTTGATCTATCAGTTATGCGGAGAGATGGACGATTTTCGGAGAATTAGGGTTCGCTAGAATTGTTCGAGGGGTGTGTGTTTCGTAATGCGATTGGCTAGAAGGTTCCGGAAGAGTTTGCAGGGAATGAGAATTCGATTGGCTGGAAGGTTCCGGAAGAGTTCATGATGCGAACGCCAAGTGTCCATCTCCTACGTTCTTTGGGTCATGGGCCTATTGGGCTTGCGTGTCGTGATAGTGGAGTTTATTTACAAAAAGAGTAAATTACGGATTTAGTCCCTGTGGTTGCACGAATTTCAGGTTCAGTCCTTAGGTTTTGTTTATTACAGATTTAGTCCCTAACATTTGCCATACCGTTACGGATATTGTCCCTGGGATGAATGGCCGTTAAAAAGTTGCGTTAAGTGAGTATGAATTCACCATTATACCCTTATCTTTAAATATTAATTACATAAAAACCTAAATACTAAAATAAAATAAAAACCTAAAATAATCATGATATCATCAGACCTGGTCTCCAACATACAACACATTTAAAAACCTAATATAATCATCTTCTCTGACCACGCCGACCCCATCGAATATCAAGGGAACGCCGACCGACAGGTTCAAGTCAAACCCCCGCATAGCGGAGGCAACGGATTTGCTTGTCGAAAAAAGGAGATGATACGACTACTGTGTAACCATCGTCGGGAGGAAGGGGTTGTGGCATTAGGGCGCCGGTGGTCGTCGGAGAATGAAGATCGTCGAGAGGAAGGGGTTGCGACAGAATCCGATTTGCAATCTCGCCAATTGTAAGTCGCCGGTGGTCGCTAGAGCTCAACCTCGCCGATTTGCAATCTCGCCGATTGTTAGATTTACCGAAAAAAAAAATCTGTAATTTTTTTTTTAATTTATGTTAAATTTTACCCATTTAATCCGCATGGGATAGAAAAAATGTGAACTGATCCCGTCATTACCGATTCGATCGGAATTTTCATCGTTTAGTTGGTTAATATATTGATCCATAAATCAATGTACATATTTAGGGATTCTCTGATGCCGATTTGCAATCTCGCCAATTGTAAGCGGTAGATTTTTTTTCTATTCGATCGGAATTTTCATCACCAATTGTAACTGATGCCGATTTGCAATCTCGCCGATCGAATCGGTAATGAGGGGATCAGTTCACATTTGGGGTTTTCTGCAAATTGATTATAGGCAAAGGATGAAAGGAGATTGTAGATGGAAGAGGATGTGATTCTAGAGTGATTGATCCGAGTATATGTGCGTCGGTATTGTTTCCGATACCGGTTCCATGATTGTGCTTCATTTCAAGGTCTGCTGAAACAGCACATGCAATTTGGGGGTGCGGTTGGTTCAAACGGTTTAATTGATCAAATAGGAGATGGAGGTGATGTTCGTTTAATGTTAGATGATGAAGGTTGGTGTTTGAATGGTTGTGGTGGTCGTGGATGGTGGTTGTGGTGGTGGGAGGAAGTTTTGGAGGTGGTGTGTTTTTTAACGATGATGATGATGAAGTGTTTATTTATTTATTTTTTTAATTTATATTTATCTTGGGGTTTTTTTAACGCAGGGGTATATTGGTCTTTTCACATATACTTAACAGATTTTTTTTAACGTCAGTTAGGGTCAGGGACGATTTCCGCAACAGTTTGACAAACGTTAGGGACTAAATCCGTAATAAACGAAACCTAAGGACTAAGCCCGAAATTCATGCAAACCACAGGGACTAAATCCGTAATTTACTCTTAGAAAAAAAATTCCCCGCTTGCCGTTAAAAAGAAAATTAAAAAAAAAAGAAACTTGATTTTAGCAAAACCTCTCTTCCCGTATACTTTCGCACATGGCGCCATGTAACCGCCGATTCACAGAGCTAGGGTTTTAGTTCGTCTTCACCGAGCAACAATCATCGCAGGTTTCGATTTCTCTCTAAATTTTTGCATTCATTTTCCTAAATCTTCGATTGCCGATTTCATTTTACATTTATGAACTTCCTTTTTACCTCATTTTCCAAATCGCTAAATTCGATTTGTCAATTTTGAGACGAGACGATATGGATCATGTTTAATTGGGGAATTATGAGTTTCTAAACGTTTTAACGACCTAAATTCAACAGGTTAGAGAGATCTACCACAATTTTTGTTGTTTTTCATCTTTCATAATGAGAATCAAATTGTTAGAAGAGATACCATTGGAACTGCAAGTGGAAATCATCAAAAGGCTTCCTGTCAAATGTCTGATTCGATTCCGATCCGTTTCGAAAGCATGGAAGGCTCTGATCGACAGCTCCGATTTCATTGCTCATTATAGCGCCCAAAAGACACTAAAACCACATCTGGTTGTAAGTGAAGTCCATTTTGATTTGGATTGGTATGTTTCATTTGCTGATGATGATACTTTCCCCGAACGAAAAGTCACGCCCGATTACCCCCGGTTGCTTAACTGGCTTAAAAATTGCTACATACTCGGTTGCTCTCATGGTTTGTTGTTTCTGTACGGTGATTATCGTATGGGCCGTGGTGGTCACAAGTCGGTTACCACCATGGCTGTTCTTTGGAACCCTGCGATTAGGAAAACCGTGGGTGTCATTGTGTCTAACTTAGGAAACAGAATGTATTTGACTAATGTAGGATTTGGGGTTTGTCGTGAGACTGGCGACCCTAAGATTGTCAAGGTTGCATATGTTGGTAGGGAGATCGAGAGCGAGGGAGAGATGGATAGTATAAGTTGCTTCCCTTGGCAAGTTGAGGTTTTTGCGTTAAGCACGGGGGCTTGGAGGAGTCCATACGGAAACCTCCCTCGTAAGTCAGTTAGATTCTACCGGCATCATGAAACAGTAGATGGGTTTATTTACTGGCTTGTTACCGATAAGATCACCATAGATGGCAAATACAAGTCTTACAATTTGATCATTTCATTTGATTTAACAACCGAAGAGTTTAAAGAAGTATACCTCCCAGAGTGTTTAGCATTCAGAGCACACGACGATCATTATACCTACATCTCTGTGCTAAGTAATTCTCTTGTTGTGCTTGAGTGTGAAAAGAATGTGAATGATCCGGTTGTCGTTATATGGAAGATGGAGGGTGATGTGTTTACAAAGCTATTCTCCGTGAATCGTAACTCACGAGATGCATCAATAATTGGATTTAGAAAGACCGGTGCGCCTATAATTGAATTTTTTATCGAAGAAGATGATTGGCGACACCTTGTTGTTTATGAACCCATCTCGAAAGACGTTGGTAAATTTTGGTCTCATCACTCGTCGTCTCATGTTTCTGTGTATCCCTACATTGAAACACTACTTCTGCTTGATCAACCAGATCTTATGGTTTATAATGACATTTCAATGTGGGGAGCAAAGAACAAAAGACTTTTGAAGCATACAAACTGACCCTCAAGTTTCATCATGATGTGGTTTCATCACTTAATGTAAGTTATTCTTGCAATCTTTTACTTATAACTAGAATGTCTATCTATTTTCCCCCATGAATTTGGGTATGTAAGATTGGATGAAAAGAAGCTGTTTGAATGACTTTGTTGGTGATTTTGTTAGCATCATTGTTATTATTATTTATAACATACTTTGATTAATGATATATTAGATTCAAGAAATAGCTTTAATGCAAAAGCTTGACAGTAAGTTCACTTGTAGTCATGTTGGTCAACAAGTATGATTGAACTGCAACTTCCCAGGTTGCATATCATAAATCAAAACTGAAATCAAAAGGCTTTAGATTGATAACTATATGGAAGCTTGGGTTAGTTTTTAGATTTGTAAGTTTTCTGTTGTATGATGTATTAACCCAACTAAGACAGTGCACTCGGGTTTTTGGGGTTTAACAAACAGCCACTCGTTGGTCTGTTTTTTGGATTCCAGAGCTTCAATTTGTTGTTAATGTTTGCAAGAATTCATCTCAAAAGTTTAGGAGTGTATGTTTCTCTATTAAAGATTCTGTTTCTTTAAATTGATTTTGTTTTTATTTGAATTGTAACATGAGTGAGGACCATATGTGTTCGAGTTTGTTCCAGATTCTTGGTCTTAATTCTGATTCGGGTGTGGCTACAAATGTTAGGGTGTTTGTAACGGTCTCTTCACTTAAAACTTATATTATTAAATTCCAATTTTCAAAAAAAATAAAATTAATGTTTCTATTAAAAGTTATTGGAAACTTTTAAATAAAAATTAAAAACATTCATTTTTTTTTAAATATCAGACTTAACAATATAATTTTATAGATTTTGTTAGAAACTTTTTTTAAAAGATATTTTAAAATAAATACTTTTGTATCCAATAAGAATATGAGTGAGAAACCCAAACTTTCATAAAATACTCATTTTAATAAATATTTTTCAAATCACCTATTTCATAAATAAATTTTAAATCTACACCTATATATTTGGAAATAAACTCAATAACGATAATGCAATTGTCTAGTCGTCCTCGAAACAGGTTAGCAAATACCCTCCACCCGTCCTTCCATCGTCATGTTCACAAGAATCATCTTTGGTAAATTACAATCATACAAAGCACGAGAATGATCTGAATTTAAATATTGGGATATTGATGCGATTATTCAAGGTCCCTATCAAATAAGAACACACAAATTGTTTAGAAAAAACTCACTCAAAACATTTATATAATATACAATCAAAATTCATGATGAATAGTATACTTTTAGGTTTTCAAACTTTGGTCACGTGAATTTGGTTTTTTGACGTTTTCTACCCCTAAACTTTTACGATTTGTTTTTTTTTCAAATTTCATGATGAATAGTATACTTTTAGGTTTTCAAACTTTGGCCACGTGAATTTGGTTTTTTGACGTTTTCTACCCCTAAACTTTTACGATTTGTTTTTTTTTTCTTTCTAACGAAATAGTAAACTTTTAGTTTTCATAGTTTTGGCCACATTGTTTCATACTCTTACGTTTTGTACCGTTTAACTTTTAGAGTTTTTGTTATTTTATTTCATGATGAATAGTATACTTTTAGTTTTTCAAACTTTGGCCACGTGACTTTGGTGTTTTGACGCTTTCTACCCCTAAACTTTTACGATTTGTTTTTTTCTTTCTAACGAAATAGTAAACTTTTAGTTTTCATAGTTTGACCACATTGTTTCATACTCTTATGTTTTGTACCGTTTAACTTTTAGAGTTTTTGTTATTTTAAGTTTTGTTGTCTTCTATTTTGGCCACAAAACTTTTAACTTTTCTACTTTCATTTTTAGTATATTTTTATAGTTTTATACTTTCACTACAAGATTAGACTTTTACGTTTTATACCCCTTAACTTTTTTACCCTCTAACTTTTAAACTTTTTTTTTTGTTTTAAGTTTTGTTATCTTTTACTTTGGCCACGAAACTTTTAACTTTTATACTTTCATTTTTAGTATACTTTTATAGTTTTATACTTTCACCACAAGACTTTTAGACTTTTACGTTTTATACCACTTAACTTAGTATATTTTTATAGTTTTATACTTTCACCACAAGACTTTTAGACTTTTACGTTTTATACTCTTTAACTTTTTAATCCTCTACCTTTTAAAGTTTTTTTTTGTTTTAAGTTTTTTTTATCTTCTACTTTGGGCACGAAACTTTTAACTTTTCTATTTTTGTTTTTAATATACTTCTATAGTTTTATACTTTGTCCACGAGACTTTTAAACTTTTACATTTTATATCACTTAACCTTTTTTTACTTTCGTTCAGTATACAAATTCAAACCCCGCAGCAACGCGCGGGGTGGGTAAACATCTCGTTTTATTAGATAAGAGTTTGATACAATTGTATAAGGAATAAGTAATAACCTTAATATTGACTACCCTATTAATAGACTAAACTATCTTTGATAAACAAACATCCTTATCAAACTATAACGCCTCCTCTAATCATTATTAAACATAACAACTTATATGTCTAATAATATCACCCTAAAACCAACTTGCTTTTGGGCTACCCGACCCACCGATTTATGACTTGGGAATTAGTTCTCGTGGGCCAACAATAATCAACAATAATTGATGATCTAATGTTTGAGTTATTTAGTTTGTTGGGGGAATTGCATATTTTCCCCTATTTTCAACTCTAATTGCATATATACCCATACTAAAAATAACAATTGCATATATACCCTTTTGTAGGGAATTGACAATTTTATCCTTCAATCCTTTATTAGGGTTTAAGAAGAAAAAAACCAAATTACGCTTCTCATAGAGAGGAGCCAGACGGACGCTTTTCATCTTCATTCTCATCCACGTAGAAGAACAGACACTGCCCATCGATCATCTAGCCGGTTCGTAATCATCATCAAAAGGTCGCAAAGAACCAAAATATCATCAACTTTCTCGCACATACCTGAAACATCATCCTGTCGTACCTGGTTCGTAATCATCATCATCAAACCTCACAAAAGAACCAGAAATATCATCCTCTCTGCTTCGATTTTCTATTTGTTCGTGCTCATCTAGTCAGTTAGTCACTGACTCATTGGTACTTTCTTAGTAACCAAGAATTGCTCATCGATTTGAATTTACCTGTTTTGAAATCCACATCATGAAAAGCTAGATTTTGTACTCTTTATTTTGGGCGAGAAGGAAAGGAGACGTGCTTGGGTTTGTATCATCTCAGAATTGACTTGGGTTGTTACATAGCTATGGTCTAAGGTGCAATACACCGATTTTAGAAATGGCTTTTGGAATTAAAACTAAGATCTGAGAAGCCTGTCAGTGGGCTGTTTATGAAGTGCAGGGACATCGAAAGTGGAAGTTTTAAGAAAGAAAGTTTTATGGCCATGGGATTCAAGATCATAACATGGGGAAGGACCTTAATGAATTTTGGTGATGAATTCTAGGGGCTAGGAATGTTTATACAGGAGGAAATTTTTTGTTTTAAAGGGGTAAAGCTCCTCATAAAGGAATAAAGGTGCCTAGATTGTTTTGGGGCTCAGCAGATAGCTAGAACTTTAAGTGTTGACCTAGTTTGTGTTTGTGACATGTAATTGTTAGGTTGTCAAGCTGTGCTTCGATGTGTTTTTGTATTTGCAGGTTTCCTTGTGTCCTTTGTGAGTTATTAACAAACCTTTGATGAGAAAAATAATATATATATAATTTATGAGATTTGAGTTATTAAGGGTAAAATAGTCATTATATAATTTATTTTTATTAAAATAAAGTAAAATGGGTATATATGCAAATTTTTTAGTTTGTAAGGGGAGATATGCAATTAAAATTTTAGTTTGGGTATATATGCAATTTTTTAACTTTGTAAAGGGATATAATGCAATTGCCCCTAGTTTGTTTTACACTTTTACTATTATTATTGTTGATAATTTAACTAGGTTGAATCGTAAGCAAATTTGTAGTAAGGTCGGTCATCCATTATTATATAAAGAGAAAGCCGCTCTCGAATATTACACATATACATTTGGTTGAGAAGTGCTTTTTGTTCTTATGTTTTTTATAAGAAAGTTGAGGGCTTCGTGATCATCGATTCTATAAAGTTGTAATGTTTGAAACTACGAGTAAAGTTTGAGTTGAAGTTATTTAGGTATCTATTATCAGAAAAGAAATCATGCCCACACGCAGCAGCAGCAGCAGCATCGATGACCTCGGCATGGACCTTCTTGAAAACATACTCGCCAGGCTCCCGTCTGTCGATTTTGCCTATGCAGATTGCGTTAGCCGCTCGTGGAACCATGTTTGCAGTCGTCGTGTCCTTTGTCGCCCCAAGCTCTCCTCTGCCTGCTCCATGAGTCGCTCCCTCGGTGTAACTTGTTATTTCACCCCCCACACCCAACCCTCCCTCTAGTTGTTTACACCAATCATCATCCATTGTTTTTTTTACTTCTTTTTTTTAATTTTCTGTGCCACCCCGCAGGTTGCTGTAGAAGACGCGGTGAACAAAGTATTATTGGAGCCGATCCGCCCACATTTTGCCATTGCTTCTGTCTTTCAGTTTGATTTGGATGAGGCTCACCAACTCGTATGTTATAATAATAATAATAATAATAATAATGTTCAAAATTTATCTACTTCAGACTTAATAACATCATTACTACCCATCCTTGTAAAGTATATTGATTGATTGATTTTATGAATGAATTGGCTGGCTTAATAAAGTATATTGATTGATTGATTGATTTATTTTATGAATGAATTGGCTGCTGGCTGGCAGATTAATGCAAAACTAGGCTCCAAGTTTCCACTCATTACTGTTGGACGAAGGGATGCAGCTTCTTCTAATGAATCCAAAGAGGTTTTCCGTATTTCTACTCACTGATTTTGTTTGTTTCTCTCTTTAGCTGTATGTACAAAAGTAGTCTCTGATTAAAATAACCTATAATTACCTACAAACAAACAAACAGACTCGTGTCTACACATGGAAAGATTGCTCAATCAAGGCGGCTTTTGATCATTCACATCTATGGCAGACGGGAAAGGGAGGAATCATGCTAACCATTGGATTTGTACCAGGGCTGAAACTACAATCAATCCCACTTCTAAAGCAGGGCTCGGGAGCTCTCATGATCGACAAATTCATGACAGACATTAGGGAGTTCTCACGAGGACCTCATTCCCCCGCCACCATATTGATTTTCACCGTAAGCATGTCTAGCTAGCTAGCTATGTGTTTATATATATTATTATTAACTTTTTCATGAGTCATGAGTTTATGTTTGTTTATATATTAACAGGAGCCTAAAGTAGGCATGGATGCTGTTATGCAGAAATTGGGTCAGTGTTTCATTAGAAATATTAGACGACACTCCACCACTATTAGAAAGTGGATCGTTGATGCAATCTGAATTTGTGCATGTAGTTAAAAACTGAGGCAGAATTCTGACAACGAATTATGCAGGGATAAACATACATATGCGATTGTCATTGTTAAGGGTACTATAATATTGCGTACTTATGGTTTATATGCTATAACACTGTTTTTTTCCTAATCTACACAACTTTTCTATTTGTACATTTTTTTGAGTGGGACCCATTCATGTTCGACTCAATTACAGGACTGACCCCTAAATTCCATACAGCTCACAGCACCTGCCACCTGCTAGTTCCGTTTTACTAGCTTACTGTTATTATTTTTCATAGTAAAGTCTTTCTTTCTTTCTGTCATTTTTAGATCTTACCATGCCATCGGAAACTGCCATTGTTGGTTATCACTGCATGTATCGTCATACTAATGGAAGTTCAAGGAAAACGAAACTCTCCTGCTGCTGCTGCTGTTTCCTTGGTATTTGTCATGGACACGAATAAACCTGCCGGTGGGTAACCTCAAATATCCACCATCTTACATTTTTCTCTTGATCTTGTACCTTTCTGTTTAAGTTGCTTTTTAGTCTCCAATTTTATTTTCGATTATATAACTCATAATATATATTCATCAGTTGCAATGTAAGGTTAATTATTTGGTTAATCTGAGTGAGTTATGAACAGGTAGGTGGTTTTATAAATACTTTTTTTGTGCAGGTATTGGAAAAACCGAGTTTCATGTTCAATTATCAAGTGGAATGCTACCCACAGGCCCTGTTTTTGCAGCAGCATCTATTAAAAACAGATGTCGTCTCTCGACTACAGTCGTTGCAAGAGCAGATGGGCCATGTGAGAATCTTGATGGCGGAACAACTGCTATCAACCAAGCCTATACCGCAGTATGTTATTCTTTACCCATAGTGGGTCAATAAATTATTTGACTTTCCTTTTTGCAAATTGCATAATAATGGTACTGTAGTTTGGTCATAAGTTATATTCTAAATCCGAAAGTATCTTATACGCTTGCTTTCTGGATAATCCAACAATTCTCAATTTCTACTGTTATCAAATGATAAGTTTAACGGAAAAAGTATATATAGGTTCATATATTGTAACTGTTTATAAATAATGACAGTTAGAAAGGCTATATGACACGACGCTCCCTTCTGAGATCTACATCGGGATAACAAAAAGAAGAAAATGCTCCTCCATCGGAGGGATGACTTCTCTTGCCTTCTATGATATGGTGTGGTAAGATAGCAATTTTCTTCATTCTCCTCAGCATATATCCTCGGTATGCCAATTTACCTTAGTCAACTGCTTGCTTGTTTGTCTTAAACTAGAAACTTTGTTGATGTCTTTAGAAGCTTTTAGGCTTCGGGATATTAGTAGGTAGGATGATTCGGCAATGTTATTTAAGTTTTTGCCGTTTAGACCCCGTTAATCGCAACTTTAAGTGGAAAATAGACCCATATTGTGATGTACCATGGTTGGATCATTCATCGTATCACGTATGTATTGTAGCCCCTTGACTTCTGTGTGGTCTCTCAAAATAAAGCAATACTATGGGTGGATCGGTGAGACCAATAGTGGTCATGACCGTAGTTGAGTGACTATTTTGAGTGGTAAAAAAGTAAGGGCTATTTGATCTCAAAAATGGTCTAAAACATCCGCGTCCTTATTAGTAGGTTTTTATGATTGCTTTTGCGGTTTAACCTCTTTATTTAATAGCTAGCCTTAGTCCATTTTTATGTTGTAAATAAGTAAATGTACCCATAGAAATCATTCTAACTAACCATAATCATCATCTTCATGATGCAGTTGCAGCCCTGAATATCTTTCTATTCAAAATACGGATATGGGCGTCATCGAAACTAGCGACACCTTTCGTCTTTTCTACAAAGATCCCACCACCGTTGCTGCTAATGTCTCTAACGGTCTGAGATCTTACAAGCAATGGAGCACCACTCGCGGTGATAAGTGGGAGGTCTTGGGCGGTCTTGTTTTCACTTCTTCTTATCGGGGTGGGAAATCCTTGGACCAACCAAACGTTGACACCTCGTTGTTTTTCGACAATTTTCCTACCGCGACACTTGGAAGTACGTTTTATGGTCCGGTATTTGGGCGTGGGAATGTTGAAGAATCTCAAGATCACAAGTCATTGTGTTGTTACATGCATGAATACTGTGGAGCCTATTTAATCTTGTCTTACGCACCCTAACTATTATCATGTGATCACATGTTAATGCAAAATGTTACTTACTGTTTAATCTTTTTTCGATCACATTATTACATTATTGTGAATGTAATCACTAGATTCTTCTAGTGTGTTTTAAATGGTTGTACTTGCACAATCAAAGTATGCAATCCCTTGAAACATGTGATCTTAATGTATTTAGATAATTGTATGAATGTATTTTAGGGTTGTTCATGAGCCGAACTGAACGAGAATCTGCTCGAACTCAGCTCGGTTTAAAACCAGACTCGGATCAAATTTACATAATCGAGCATAAAATCAATGCTCAAACTCAGCTAGCTTTATAACCGAGTGCACGGTTCGGCTTAGTTTTGCACGGTTTATATATTTTCAGTCTTTTTATCATATTTTCTGCCACAAAATCATATTTTTACAAAGTCTTAAAACATGATAACAAACGTTCATTCAACCATCAAAACATGAGCATTCAAGTTTAAAACTTCTTATTTTTACAATGTCTTTGAAACGTGATAGTAAACATTCATTCAAGACGTATTAATAAAAAAACACGAGCTTCAAGTCGTGAAAGAATATCATCAATACCAACAACTCCCGAATACAACACCTGAGATAAAACAATATTCTAAGAAAATAAATAAATAAGTTACCTTTTATAATCAACGAGGTGTCAACCGCGCATTGCAGTTAGCCGGTGACATTCAACATAAGTAAACTCATAAGTAAACTCTTTAAGATTTAGGAGGAATGTTCATTTTATGCATTTTGGTTTGTGGTACTAAAATATGGAAGTGGCATTGTGCCAAAATGGATGGGTTTATTAGTGGGTTTGGTATGTACTGGATAGACAGATTGTTACTCAGTCGCATATTTGTAATGTACATTTGATATTACACCACTTCACACTTCACATTAGTATATATTTGAAATAACCATTCAATTTACATATATATATATAGTGCATGTTACATCAAAGATCTATTATTCTTAGAAAAAGAGTTCATATTCTGAATAAAACATTCAACACATTTAATTTATAATAAAAACCCGAGGGCACTGTCTTAGTTGAGGTTTATACATCACACAACAGAAAACTTACAAATCTAAAAACTAACCCAAGTTTCCATATAGTTATCAATCTAAAGCCTTTTGCTTTCAGTTTTGATTTATGATATGCAACCTAGGAAGTTGCAGTTCAATCATACTTGTTTACAAGTGAACTTATTGTCAAGCTTATGCTTTAAAGCTATTTCTTGAATCCAATATAGCATTATAAAAAATAATGATAATAATAACAAAATCACCAACAAAGTCATTCAAACAGCCTCTTTTCATCCAATCTTACATACCCAAATTCATGGGGGGAAATAGATAGACATTCTAGTTATAAGTAAAAGACTGCAGTTAACGGAGATCTGAAATGAAACCAAGAATAACTTACATTAAGTGATGAAACCAAATCATGATGAAACTTGAGGGTTAGCTTGTATGCTTCAAAAGTCTTTTGTTCTCTCCTCTCCACATTGAAATGTCATTATAAACCATGAGATCTGGTTGATCAAGCAGAAGTAGTGTTTCCATGTAGGGATACACATATGCATGGTGATGAGACCAAAGTTTATCAACGTATTTTGAGGTGGGTTCGTAAACAACAAGGTGTCCCCAATCATCTTCTTCGGTATAATTTTCAATTATAGGTGCACCGTTCTTTCTAAATCCAACTATTGATGCAAGTCGTGTGTTAAGATTCAGAGTGAATAGCTTTGTAAACACACCGCCCTCCATCTTCCATATAATGACAACCGGATCATTCACATTCCTTTCACACTCGAGCACAACAAGAGAATTCCTTAGCTCAGAGATGTTGATAACACGATCGGTGTGTGATGTGAATGCTAAACTATCTGGGAGGCTTACTTCTTTAAAATCTTCAGTTGTTATGTCAAATGAGACGATCAAATTGTAAGACTTGTATTCACCATCTATGGTGATCTTATCAGTAACAAGCCAGTAAATAAACCCATCTAGAGTTACATAATGCCGGTCAAATCTAATTGACTTACGAGGGAGATTGCCGTATGGACTCCTCCAAACCCCTGTGCTTAACGCAAAAACCTCAACTTGCCAAGGGACGCAACTTATACTATCCATCTCTCCCTCGCTCTTGATCTCCCAACAAACATATGCAACCTTGACAATCTTAGGGTCATTAGTCTCACGACAAACTCCAAAAGCTACATCGATCCGATACATTTTGTTTCCTAAGTTAGACACAATGACACCAATCGTTTTTCTAATCGAAGGGTTCCAAAGCACAACCATGGTAGTTAGTGACTTGTGACCACCACGGCCCACACGATAATCACCATACAGACACAACAAACCATGAGAGCAACCGATAATGTCGCAATCTTTAAGCCAGTTAAGCACCCGGGGGTTATCGAGCGCGACACGTTGTTCGGGGAAAGTATCATCATCAACATATGAAACATAATAATCCCAATCAAGGTTGTCTTCACTTACAATCAGATGTGGTTTTAGTGTCTTTTGGGCGCTATAATGAGCGATGAAATCAGAGCTATCGATCAGAGCCTTCCATGCTTTCGATACAGATCGGAATTGAATCACACATTTGATAGGAAGCCTTTTGATGATTTCTACTTGCAGTTCCAATGGTATCTCTTCTAACAATTTGATTCTCATTATGGAAGATGATAAACAACGAAAATTTTGGTAAACCTGTTGAATTTAGGTCGTTTTAATGTTTAGAAACTTATACATCCCCCGATTAAACATGATCCGTATCGTCTCGTTCAAAATTGAGAAATCAAATTTGGCGATTTGGAAAACGAAGTGATAAAAAGGAAATTATCAAGTGTAAATGAAATCGGCAATCGAAGATTAGGAAAATGGATGCAAAAAATTAGAGAGAAATCGAAACCTGCAAAGATTGTTTCCCGATGAAGAAGAACTAAAAAGAAAACCCTAGCTCTGTGAATCGGCGGTTACATGTGCGAAAGTATAGGGGAAGAGAGGTTTTGATGTATTTATACGTGTTACAAAATCAAGTTTCTTTTTTTAATATTTTTTTTTAGATTTTTTTTTTTTGGAACGGCATCGATCAGGCGACCTTGGTCTCACGTGTAAACCTACCCTTGCGGGGCTATGTCCAAGGTCGATTACTCGGACCTCCGTGAGAACCAAGACACCCCTCCTGAAGCTTTCTCCTGGCAGAAACCCCCTCTCCTGGGACCACATGGGGTAAAACTGCCTCCCCTTGGATTAGAACTTGGGTCACATGGTAACCAAAGCCCTAATAGCATGGGGTATACCCATGTTATCAAACCCATGTTATCCTGCCACGTAGGCGGTGACTGGGCGCTGACTGGATAACATGACTTGATAACATGGGAGGGGTATACTCCCATGTTATCACCTCATGTTATCAAATTTTTTAATTTTTTTTTTTTTAAATTTAAATGAAAAATATAAAAACTAAATATATTAAACATTAAAACTAAATTTATTAAACACAAAGACATAGATAGAAATGTGAAAAAAATAAAACTACGGGTTTCGGGTCCTCAACTTCGCGACGATATCGGCTTTTTCTCGCTCGATCAACTCCTTATGCTCTTCGGGTAAACCCGTAGTATCCATTCGGAGAACTCGTAGTTGATTCATTCGATTTTTTTCTTCCGCGAGACGGATTTGCTGGGCACGTTGTTCCTTTTTTTCCGAAGCTAGGAGGTTGAATTTTCTTATTTCTTCCAACAATGCGTCGTCTTCAACCTTCTCTTTTTCTTTACGCATCGCCTTTTTTTTGCCAATCGGTCGGGCCAAAACTTCCGGATCGACATCGTCGTCTAAAAAAATCGTTTCATCATTCAAATTTATGTTGCAACGGCCCGTTGATCCCCTTGGGCTATCGTCGTACATTTCCGACGACGATCGTTTTTTGGAAGAACCATCCCCCAAAATCATTTCATTAAATTTAGGGGAGGCCAAAACGGCCTCGTAGAGTTTGACGGGAGCGGGTGTGTTTCCCAAATCGTCCTTGAATCTTTGTAACGCCAAAGTTTGAAGATCTTTGTCGCTACAACCGCTACGACGATTACGTTCAACTTCCTTATAAATCCCGTGCCACTTTCCAATCCTTGTTTTCAAATGTTTCCACTTCGACGAAAGCTTGTCGTTGTTTCGGTAGAAACGTTGGTCGGGACTTGCGTTTTCCTTTCGAAGAGAATGAAATTTTTTGGAACACCGGTCCCAAAACGCCCCTAATGTTTGAGCGTTTCCTACAAAATTTTAAAAGTTTAATATTAAAAGACGAAAAAAATAAAAAAATGCAGTTCGAAAAAAAAAAGACGAAAAAAATAAAAAGAAAAAAGTTAACATTTTAATATATATATGTTTTACCTCGAATCGGATCCTCGGTTGTGTCGATGTAGGCGTTGACCAAGTCGAGCTCCTCGTCGGTACCCCAAGGAGTTTTGTCACGGAGGGGTTTGGTGATGAAATCATCGTATGGTGATTCCGTGACGGGTAATTTTCTAAAAAAGTATAGAAGAATTGGAGAAGTGAAGAAGAAGGTGTGATAAATTGTTTAAATTGTGTGATATTTATAGTGAATAAAGGGGTAATTAATTGATTAAAAAAAAAAAAAAAAATTCTCAACGGCTAATTATATTACCGTTGAACGGTAATATTCCAAAATTACGCCCGTTACAATCTCGACGCCCCCAAGATCACGCCCCCATCACGCCTGGGCCGGGGCGGTGTTTCACGCCCATCTTGGGCGTTATCGCCACCATCACGGTGGTATACCGTATGCTA